>CM040625.1:25727692-25946233 GCA_022817965.1 Solanum lycopersicoides
GAGTTCTATGCCTCTGATGTGGCCACTCTTCGTCACAGATCGATAGGCGGTCTGCCCCACAAACAGGCCCACTTGAGCACGTCCGAGTACGCGGCATCCAGGTCGACATCTCACTACCAGCCATCCGCCGATATCTGTACGGCACAGATTTTGACTCCACCAGCGCACCTCTCACCGCCGAGTTTAATTACCGGTGGCAAATTGTTAAAGAGGGCCGGTTCTTACACGAGACTTCACTGAGAGAGACCACCAAGAGGTGGATGGCACAACACCTGTCTATTGATGGAGAGGCTGCGGATTGGGTGATGGAGCCGAAGGGAGCCATTAGGAAGGACAACTTGACCTTTACGGCCAAGTTTATTTGGTTGATCGTCCGCCATTGTCTCTCCCCCACTGCTGCTGATAATATAGTAACCTGGGATCGTGCAGTGCTGATGTACGTAATGATGGCAGGGTTCGAGGTCGATTTCACTTGGCTTCTCCAAGCGGTCATGCACGAGAGGGCCTTCAAGGTCACCACGACTTACCCTTTTCCTTGCATGATTTTTTCTTTGTGCAGATCAGCAGGTGTGCCCATTTGGCACATTGACCAGCTCAGGACCCCGCAAGGAAATGTTGACATCGGCCTCATCAGGGATGAGGCCAATGAGTTGGCCCCACGCAGAGGGCCCTGCCCTGAGGTGGTCCCACTTGGTGAGAACCTGGCCGATACCATAGAGCATGCCCATACTGCTTCCCAGACTGCTGCTGCACACACTGACACTACTCCGGTCGAGTCTATACCGGGTAGTAGCACTGCCCCGATCTCCTCTCGCTCGGCTCCTTCCGCCACTCTGGTCCCACTTGCTAGGGTCCAGAAACTCGAGGCACAGATGGCTACACTTCTGCATCACATGCAGCCTTGGATGCAGAAGACTATTGCTGAGGCAGAGGAGCGCATGGAGCGCAAGATGGTACAGCACACAGAGAGGAAGATTGCAGAGGTTCATCAGCGTTTAGACGCTTTTGAGTTGCGAGTGCTAGCCCGACCTGCACCTCCGGTGGACATGTCGACCCTTCAGGCTGCGGTTGAGAGTCTGCGGGATGATCTTGATACGATCTTAGAGGCAAGGGTGCCTGAGTCTGAGGCCCCTTCTGCAGAGCCTGCTTATGACACCGTGATGACTTCTCTTTTCGCCACTTCTGATGTTCAACCACCTCACCCACGTGAACATGTTAAGAGACGCAGGGGTCGAGAGGAGGATGAGGCTAGGGCGAGGAAGAAGGAGCGCCGTGAGATAGAGGCTGCGAGGAGAGCCTCGATTGCTGATGAGGAGGCCCGAAAGTTGAGGGCTGTAGAAGTAGCTGCCGGGGCGTCTAGCTCCAAAATTGTAAATTCTGTGGGAGGCACTACTGATGGTGCTGTGGATGCTGAGGACATTACTGAGGATGTCCAGACTACGCAGGGAGTGGGTTCCGGTGAACCGGACCCACCAGCTTGCTGATCGCCGGCGCTAAGCGCCTCAGGTTTGCTTCACTTCCCTTTTGCGTAGTTTAGTTTTTTTATGCATTGGTGACAATTGCATATCTTTTGTTGGGGGTGTGGTAAATGGAAAGTGAATACTTGGGTGAATTCTGAGTAGCCCAAGTTCACGATCCTCTTTTGGGGTTTTCTTGCCTGTGTTCTTTTTCCCCAAAAGATTGATTACTTTTATTGTTGAACCGGCATGTTATATCTTATGTACATAGCATAAATCTGAAGCATGATGGCTAAAATAAATATGATATCTCGATAATCAAAATTATGCATGACTAGGCATAGTAAGTGAAAATTGTGTGGTTTGAAACATGAAATAAAGATAAACTACTGCATGATCCTGAATCTAGGATTTGAACTAGGTGTCGAATAATCTGGGAATGCAAGGAATGTCAAGAGAGTGTGAGGTTAAATCGAATGTCCACCATTAATATTGAGCTAGAACTTGCCTGGTTAGTCTTGCTAAAAGTGAGTCAAAACAATCACTTAGGAAAGGATCATAGGCCCTTGTTCGAAAAAGTCAATCTTGAGCCTAAAAATAACAGAAAACCAAATGAAGTTAATCCCTTTTTGATCCAAATGAATTGAGCCTAAAATAGATCTTTCTTTTTCACCCCAAATGATCTTCTCTGGGAACAATGTGTTGGCCCTGGTCCCTCCTTGGACATGTGCACCTCAGTTTATGCCAAAAGCATAAGTTGAGGGTGGCTAATGCAGAAAGCAACCTTGTTTTGGCCCTGACCCAACCATGGGTATTGTGAACCTTGACTCATGGCAAAATCATGAGTTGAGGGTGGCTGCTATAAGGAAAACCCCGAAAAGTGGGGTTGAAAGAATGAAGAGAAAGAAAGAATAAAACAGAAGTGACTGAAAAAAAATATATATATATGAATAAAAAGCAAAATAAACACAAGAAAAGAGAAAAGTCACTTACACATAAGGATAAGAAAGGGAAAACAGCAAAGTGAAAAGAAAATTGAGTAATAGGGCGAAATAAGATGATAAAAGGGTGGTTCGCTTAGCCGATATGTCAAGGAGGGCAACAAGTCACTAGAGTATACCTAAATACACCCTACCTGACCCTGAGCCTATGTTACAAGCTAAAAAAAGTCCTATTATGATCCTAAGTGCGTATGATGAACTTGAAGTAGTGAAAATAAGGGCAAGCCTATGGCATTATGTATAAATGAGTTGTGAATTTGTTCTGAGAGTGAGTGTCGAAAAGTGATCCTTATACTCAAACTAAAATCATTTTTGTGAAAAATGAGGATGTTATTTGAAGTGAGGGCAAGAGTTGTAATACCAGAAATATTAGCATCTCGGTGAGAAATTGAAGAGGACAGGCATCATTGCGTAGTGAGTCTGGGTCATGGTTTGATTCTACACAAGTCAATGCCTAATAGTGATACCATGCATGAACATAATGAGAATAATCGGGATTGATAGCCAAATGATTGCGGAAGTTAAAATATGGATACTTTTGTACAAAGATCTTGTAGTGAGTCATAGTGCGTCGCTTGAGGACAAACCACGAATTTAAGTTGAGGGTGTTGATGTACCGTGGTTTCACGGTATTTTCTAATGTTTTTTCCTTAAGTTTAGTGTGTGTCGAGAGCCTTTTTGTGTTGATTTTGATATAAGTTTCTCTTTGTTTGCAGAAAATCTGTCCAAGGATGAACGCGGGAGTTTTTGAGAAAGAATTGCAGAAGAGACCACCTACGGAACCTATGACGGTCCGTCGCGGCTGTGACAGTCCGTAGGTGGCATCGTAGTGAAGGGAGAAGTTGCTGAAGGAAATTTGGGGAAGTCTGACCAAGTGTGGGATTACGGAAGTCCATGACGGACCGTCACAGCTACGACGGTCCGTCCTGCTGGTTCATCGTAATGATCAAAGAGTAGTCCCAGTACCCTAATTCCAAGAATTGAAGTATTTTGGAACGAAGACCCTCGACGGACCGTCGTGCTTGAAACGGTCTGTCATACTTGTCCGTCGAGGGGAATGAAGAAAGCAACAGAAGAATGGTGAAGTATGGAACGACGGAGTCTATGACGGTCCGTCACGTGGTCCGTCGATCCAGACGCGTTTGGACAAATTTTTAGTAAATAGAATCTTTATTTGATTAGACTTTGTTTTTATTATAAATAGTGGAAAAAACCTCGTTTTTGAGGTTAGACTTTCTGGATAATTTTTAGTTTTTAGTTCTTCTATTATATTATTGAATTCTCGATTTTGGGAAATAAGATACTTTCTCGGTAATTGATTGTTGGTGATTTTGTTGATTAATCAAATTAAATTCTGGGAAATTATTCGTTTTCATAAAAGTAAGTGCATGAATTCTTCCATTAACAATAGGAATTGTGTAATTATGAACATGGGTAACTAAACATCATAGCTAGGGTTGTGGGAACCATGGGTGAATAACAAGGTAAAAATCTAACTTAAATAACAATTCTAGATTGGTGTCTTGCATGTATTGATAATTCTTTCGTGTAGAAGTCTTTTTAACGGATGGCCAACGTTAGAACTCGCCTTAATGCTACTTGCCGGACCAAGGAGGTAGATAATAAGAAAAGAATTATCAACATAGATTTAGTGTAGACTATATAATAGGCTAGTATTGGTTGGTACGAGTTAATAACTTAGTCAAATACCGAATACGATGTTTAATATGAGGTAAAGATAAGGGTTAGTATAGCAACACACGTAGCCGGACCAAGGTGCGGAGGGAAATTCTCTAGATGCCGGACCAAGGATTTAGAGATACGTAACTTATCACTTTACATGCAAGATATCAAGATAGAATTGTTATAGTTAGATTTACCAAGTTAGGAACCTGTGGGGAACACTAAAGCCCTAGTTACTTTTATAATTTGATTAAACTTAGAAAGCTGAATCTGTTTGTTGTCCATTTTTATTTAGTTTATCATTTTCATTAATTTAGAAATAAAATTCCCCCTTTTTGTCTCTTTATTTCTTGGAAAATAGTTGGCTAAATAATAGTAATAATAGAATAAAGTTAAGTCTGAACTATTTTCCTTGTGGGATCGATCTCAACCTCATTAGTTGGGTTCTTTACTTGATACGACCGCTTTATTTCTTATTTGAGAAGTAAATTTGAGCGTATCAAGCAGCATGCCAATTATTGGCTGTTTGGTAGCTTCGCTGGCCCATGTTTGGGTCCTCCTCGGGGATCCTTTTGATGTTCCCCGGTGCATCGTTATCAGACTTTTCGAACCTTTGTATGTCATGCTACGCGTAGGAACTCTCTGTACTGAATTTCACCTTAAAACCATCCCCCAAAACATCACTACAAAACACTACGACACACTAGTTCAACTTTGACTAGTTTCCGAACGACTTGGACGTTTGACCTCCAAACACTTCCAAACTTTATATACTGCCTATTAACATTATTTTTAACAATTTTATGACTTTAAAACATCATGAAACAAGTGTTAGGCTTTAGCTCAACCTAGCTCATTTTGAGGGTGTAACAATACTCCCCAACTTGGACAACATTCGTCCTCGAATGACACTTGATATTCTTTTTAAATATTATCAAGAGATAAGAAACACAATACAAGCAGAACATAAAAATACCACACAATACACAATACACACATGAAGGAGAGACATCGATTTCACATACTTTAAGAGACTCAAACACAACAACAAGGTAGGAATTACTTCTACAACTTAACATGCAATAAGACTCAACCTTTTCACTTCATATAGGAGGTACTTACATCTCCACACATTATCATGCTCATATACATCAGTTCTATACTAATCATAACCATTTTTCGTGAAAGAATAATTTAGTCAAATTTTCAAAGTCCTTACAGTAAGCACCAATTTCTTTACAGTGAAACATGCCCAAATTTCAAAATAAATGCATCTCTTAATCAATTTATGAGGAAGCATGAAAATATGAGAGATAAAACCATATAAACTCAATTTAAACATAATCATAACTTCATGAAATGCACAGTGCAACATGTAACATGCTACGATGACATTCTATCGCTCAAGCTTGAATTGAATAGAAGAGATGAGACAACAAATCACCATTCGACTAATCACCATACTCCGCCACTTAGAAGGAACTCATATAACTAAAGAGAAAATTATAAGTTAACAACATCATCATCATCATCATCCGGTTTTGTTCCTTTGGCTCGGAGAGTATAGAAGCGAGCCTTTCCCTTTGGAGCACCACCATCTTGAACATTAGGAGAAACTATTTTGGCCTCTCTTCCTATAGCCGTAATAGTAGGACAATCTCTCACCTTGTAATCATCCTTCCAACAATCAAAGAACCCACTAGTTCCGGCTAGACACTTCCCAAAGTGCTTCTTCCCACACATAGCACAAATAGGCTTAACCACTTGGGAACCACCACCTCTCTCATAATTAGCCTTAGGAAAACTACAACCATCTTGATTTGGAGCTCTTCATAAACTTAGGTTAAACTTTCTCATCGTCTCTTGCCCTCTTAGCATCTCTACTTCTTCTCCCTAGTTTAGACTCTTCAATGGATTAAGCATACACCATAATCCTAGATGGAATCATGTCACCATGGAGCATGGCTGTATGACACCCTTCCTTCACAATATTGGTAACGCCGTTCAAGAACCTACTTATCTCATCCCTAGGGTTAGACACCAAGGATGGAGCATACTTAGACAATAGGATAAACTTTAAGGAATACTTGTCAACACTCATGCTACCTTGACTAAGGTTTATAAATTCCTCTTTCTTAACATCACTATTCTCACGGGGAAAACACCTTTCTAAGAATGCTTCCTTAAACACTTCCAACTCTAAGGGACCCGATTCAATCGGTCTACTATCCTTCCATTGAGTAAACTATACTTGAGCAACGTCTTTCAATTGATACGAAGCTAACTCCGCTTTATCCCTAGAAGTCACTCTCATTGCATGCACTATCTTATACACCTCATCCAATAAAGCTTGGGTATCTTCCCCCACCTTAGAACCAAAGAATATAAGAGGATTCATCCTCACAAAGTCCCTCAATCTAGAGGTCATAGTACGCGCCATAGCATTCACCCAAGGCTCAATATCTCTATTCACTTGAGTTGTCACTAGTGTAAGGAGAGCCTCTCTAATCTCTCCCTTAGCCATAACCGGGGAACCACTGGAAACTAATTATCTCCTTTCACAATAGGAACTTGATAACCTTGAGCACCTTGAACACCATGAGGAACTTGCACACCTTGTGGCACTTCTCCATCTCGGGGAGGAAGTCCCTCATTCACATCATTCTCCTCAACCCTCCTACTCGGTGTCCTCCTCGTATTCATCTTCTTAGAAACACAAGGAAAACCATAAGAAAAGGATACTCATAACTGTTAATATCTATGGCACGACATAGGAGTAGAAAATAAGGGAAACTCTATCGTCCTATAGCCTCTCGCTCATCGGTGTGTCGCAACTCACACCGATGGTCAAGACTCTACTAGACGTGGCTTTTTGAGACTTTTTGATTCCTAAGTACTACTTCATAACCTTATTCTCTGATACCAAGCTTGTCAGGACCCGAGAGTACCCCCTAGAAGTTAGGTCATTCTATAATCGAAACACAGCGTACTCGACCTCTCGGAGGTCTTGTACAAGCCCTTTCGTACAATTCATTGCATACATGTATGAATAGTAGTGCGAAATTAAAAATTTTCACACGAAATAATAATACTTCAAAATATCTCTTTTATAGAAAAACATAATGAAAGGCTACGTCTCAAAGTCGCCATCTTAGACGTACGAATATATTGGGACACAACTGTTTTATAGGTTTTAGGAAAAATGTATTTTATATGTTGTCTTGGGACTTTTTGAGAGTCGCCACTTAGTTTTTTAAGAAACAAATAAGAAAACATGGTTTTCAAAAGACATAAAACAGGAAATCATTTTGAAAACATAAATGGGGTTCGGCAAATCCTATTTATATTTTAGGAAGGTTTTTACGGCACCTAAAATATTTCACTAACTCATGACTGTGCGAAAACTAACTTTGTTTTGCTAAAAGGTTTAACTTAGCAGAATTGAATATTTATTTGAAGACTTTTAGAAATATCATCATATTATCTAAATGAGTTATTAAGCTCGCAAAATTATTTATTTGTTGCTTTTAAGTGTATTTAGAGTCGATCGAATTACTTTGATCGTCAAAACAAAATAGCGGGGTCTTGCTGGGGTTCGAGTTTTTTAACCCTAAGACTAATGATAGTTAATAGTCAAAATAAATGATCAAGTAAGAGAGAGTGAGGACAGAGAGAGAGAGTTGGGTCCAAATCCGCGTTACTGTCCGCCTGGACCAGTTTTGGACCAACTTTGATCTTGGGTTTTTGACTCATTTCCACCTGTCCTAAGCTAATCATACAATAATAGATAATAAATGCGGAAAAGAGAAGACAACAAGGGCTTAGGACCAAAGATAACAAAATACAAAATTTGAAAATAAAATTTAGCCTTTCAGCCCAATCTCTTCAAATTGGTTTTGCTTCGACTTCTCCCAATTTCGGAGCTTGTACGCCTTTAATATAAGGGCTGGCAAAGTCGAAAAAATAAAGATTTGAGGCCTTTGTGGTCCATCCGGAATGCAAAGGGAGGAGAGAGGAGGTCCAAATGGACTCGAGAGGAGTTTCACATGCACATAAAATGAATATATAAGCCAAGGAAGATAAGTGAAATAAAATAATAAATAAATAAATAATAAGAAGATAGAAACACAAATAAAGAAGCAAAATTGGCAGGCTTATCAGACTCATTCCAGATGAGTGAGACATACAAACACTATACCAACCTAAGCTTAGAATACTGTAAGCGTTTATAAAATAAATAAACTACAATCTGTGCAAATAAATTAAGGAAACATACAACTTTTAAACCTCTATTTAAAATAAATAAATTACTAAGTTATTTAAATTGTTACTTCTACTCATGATAAAGAACACGAGAAATTTGAAACTTAAAAGTCAAATATTGGCTTTAGAAGCACTTAATCTTTTAGTAGACAAACTCAAGAACACGAAAGCCTTGATAAAGAGCAGAGGTTTCCAAATCACACTAGGTAATATATATGATTTTAAAAGCAAATTACTAGTCTCCATGTGAGCAGATTAGCACCAAAAGGCAGTGATAACTAAACCATTAAAACTAACAGGAAGAGACTTAGATGTATTTAGTTGGACACAAGTGATTGAGATGGCCATTATAAGTAAAGGAAGAAAGGAAAAGAAAATGCAATGGGGTGCCCTATTATAGTTGAATATCATTAAGTTAACAAGTATTACATGTTCAAGTGAAGGCATTAGCGCCACTAGTCTGCACATGGACCTAACAGTAAACAAACCAACCAAAAGGCATGCCAATGCTTTTGCTAAGATTAGAAATTAGAACAAAAATATTGATTTTACTTTTATCTATTCTTCAAGATTTTTCCTAACTTCCAGCCAAGTAGGAAACAAAGCAAGACAATAGAAATATACCATATGGTTTAACATAGTTGTTCAAACAACAGGCAAGCATTTAAAGCCAAAATGAAATGAGTAAAATGTTTTCAGGGCTGAACCTTCTGATATGAGTCTCGACCGCAATCCCAAACTAAAATCAATGATATACTTCCGCTAAAACCAAAGTTGAGATTATCTTGAAACCACGAAATCATTTAGACGAGCAGAAAGCATTAAGATGACCTCCAAAAAATCACAAACGTAGAACACGAGTTCATAACGCCGACATGTCTATTCCTCCATTCAACTCGAGGTGAAAGAATGAAACAACATGTCATCGGGTACAAAACAATACCACAAGTTTATGCTAAACAAGGATCAAACTTAGACTTACACCATCATTTCAAAAATTGATCACAAACTCTATGAGAACCTAAAACGAGAAGGAGCAGTAGTAGTCACCAAACAGAAAACTATACTACATGACTGGAAAACTGAAAAAAAACAACACCACCCTGATTCTATCATCAAAATAACTCAACAATTGACATACCAAACATATTGGCAACAACACAAAAGAAAACGAAACCAAATTTCAGGGATACCTTTTGAGAGGCAAAGAACTAGGACAACTGGCGACCTTGGGGATGTGAGCTTCCACGACGAATTTGAATCTTCAGCAAACGACTATAAAATGCCCAACCAGGCTCGAATAAAGATTCTCTCACGACTTGCAAGTGTCTTTATATCTATGTCTTAACTATTTCTTTAACTGCTCCTAATATTCTTACTCAAAAATTTCAACCAAAGAGAAGAAACCAATAAATTTTTCCAAACTCGACTTCTCTGTTTTTGCTCTTAACAATATCTTGGCTGTTTTTACCCTTCTTTTTCAAACAAAAAGCCCCCCTCCCCTTCTCCCAAGAAGAAGAAGAAGCTTTTATATCCCTCAATTTAGGGTTCCAAATCGGGGAAGGAGGGAGAATTCTCTGAAAAAGAATGGAGCAAAAACGGACATTCACTTCAATTTCATAAAATTTCAAACAAAACCAAGGACGGGGCAGTTGTTGTCGTACAAAAGAAAACTTCCAAATCCCCAAGAATACAGGTTTGGCAGCAGAGTGAACAACTTTGATGCATTCATCACCTTTTACTCGCGCCTTGGAAAATCTCGTGCGAGCAAGGACGATTCTGCAAAAGCAAAACACTGCGCAGATGTAGTACAGGACAGGGGAGAAAGATGATGTCATCCCTCGATTTGACGTCGTGTCTCACCAATTGAGCGTTGATACCGCCTTCCGTGAACTCGCGCTCGCGTGAGGCACGTTTTGGCGTCATCTCGCTACTCACGCGCAAATGTCTAGGGGTCGCTATTTACTGGGAACGTTTACGTGAGGTTGGGTTCCCTTTCCTTTTGAAGAAGATGGGTCGGGCAATTAATTGGGTTTGGGTCAAAGGAATTGGGCTTGGGAATTAAATGGAAGTAGTGGTCTGGGAGGAAATATGGTAACAATTGGGCTGGGTTGTAGAGGGATTGGTTTTTTGTACTGGAAATTCTTGGAGAGTTGGGGATTCCTTGAAAAGGGGCTTGGGAATTGAAGAAACTTAACCCAAATTGAAATGGAGCAAAAGTTGAACAAGAATAAATAAAACAAAAATAGTCAAATTGAATTTATTTGGTGAATTTGACTAAAACTAAGTAAAACGAATTAATATAAATTTATTAAGGAGCTTCTTAATCTTAACGAAATAAAATAATCGACGTAATTATAATTAATTCCTAAAAAAGTAAATTATTATATACCTAAACTAATTAGTAAAATGTATAAATAAATAAAATCTTTTTGAGACAAAAATTTGAATAATCCTAAAATATACGAATTATATACATAATTACGTAAATCATATATATTATCCAAAAATTTAATGAGCGATGAGATTAATTTAAAATAACTTAAAACATCTTAAGCTTTATAAATCTTATTATTTCGAATCGTGTAGAATAAAGAAGCTTGTTAAATAATTCATATCGTCGAGGGTCAAAATTGGGTGTCAGCAATTGTCCCTCATTTTACTTGGATTGATGCAACAAATCCAAGGAAAGTGAAATTGACCAATCCAATTTTGACCAACCACACATTTAACTTTTGGAAAAGGGATTTGGTACCCGAAAGCAGATTTCCTACATATCTCAGGCTATATGACAATTCAGGCCACTTGTAGTTTGATAATCTTGATTTAACGCAAGATTCTGAAAAGAATTCAAAGTCATCCCGATATCGAATTATGAAGGGACCGGAATGCTCTAGAATAAAATTTAAGAGCGAGTGCCAAAATACAACCAAGTTTTCAACATTGCGCTGGCCTATATCTCCTTAAATTTCACAACCGAATAGTCCTTTGGATACATCTTTCTCCAAAATTCCTCCACTTCGCCCTTACTTATCGGCCTTTTCCATTGATACTTCTTGTGTCCTTCAAAATCCAACTCTTGGGGAGTATAATACCTCACAGATTGGGTCATACCCTGAGCTGCAGTGGTTTCAATCACAAACTTCGGCCTAGCAGGAGTTTCTAACGGCACCAAGGCAACAACCTTTGCGGTTGTCAAGATCACGAACTCCTTTTTCTCTTTAACGCTCAGCGGGCCACAACCTTTCATCATTGACAATAAGATTTATAACCTTAGTCACGCACCAGTCCTCATCCGTTTCTATCATGTTGATATTGATGCCTCCATGATTCGGCAAAGGGTTGGTGTTGATATTAGGCACGACTGTTTGAAGAGAAACCACTTCTTGGTCAATCAAATCTTGAATCTTGTGCTTGACATTGATATAATCCTAAGTATCATGTCCAAATCTGTTGGAGTGATACACACACTTTTGATCGGGTCTTTAGAATTTCGAACTAGTATCCATCGGCTTGGGCCCACCGGATGAATGTATCCAGCAGCAGCCAGTCGCTCGTACAACTTTGTTCGGCTTTCAGCAAGCGCGGTAAAGTTCCGGGGGGGCTTCTTCTCAAATTTGGGTCGAGGGGGATCATAGCTGCCTTGTTATGGAAGAGGCATCTGTTGATAATTTCAGGTATTTGGACGGGGAGTTTGTCTTTTTAGATAAGGATTTGTTTGGTAATTTGGTGATGGAGTTGGTTGTTCGTTGGGGTATTTTGGTATACTGGAGCTTGAAGTTGATATACTGGGGGGTGCTCTGTAGCTTGACTGCACATTGGCACAGTAAGGAGCGACATTTTGGTAATGGGGGGATGGAATTCTGTAAAGTTGAGGAGAATTTTGGAAAACGGGAGAGGGATTTTGGTAATTTGGAGGGGGGCATTTTGGTATGTGGAGGTAGCCTTTGGATAACTAGCTTGGGTATAGCAAGCTTGGTAAGAATTCTTGGAATGTTGAGGACGACCTTGTTAGGATGATGGTCTTTTGGGGGTCTTCATCCCCTCATAAGAGACGGCAGAAATGTCTTCTCTTTTCTTCTTCAACAACCCCGATAATCTGGGCGATGCAGCAACACGGGCTATCTTTCCGGTTTTCAAACCATTTTCTATAGTCTCGCCAATTTTAACTATCTTAGCAAATTTGGGTCCCACGAGCAACATGATTCTATCATAGTATTTGGGCTCTTGAACCCGTACAAACGCTTCAACTACCTCTTTCTCGGAAATAGGAGGCCTTACTCTAGCTGCTTCTTTTCTCCACCTGTATGCAAGCTCTTTGTAGCTTTCAGTGGACTTTTATTTCATCTTTTCCAAGGAGTAGTGATCGAGAACGATTTCCACGTTATAAGCAAATCGATCGATAAAATCCTTGGCCAGGGCTTTCCAACTGGGCCATTATCTGGTCTCATGGGAAGTGACCATTCTAGAGCCTCTACGCATAGACTTCGGCTAAAGAGCCGCATCAGCAAAGCTTCATCTCTACCAATTCCGATAGCCTGGTCGCAGTAGGCTCTCAGATGGGCCAAAGGATTCCCTACTCCTCTGAAAGTATCAAATTTTGGAATCTTGAAACCTTATGGGAGGTCCAGATTTGGATGAATGCACAAATCCTCATAGTTCAGACCAGTAACGTCGGGGATGCCTTGGAACTCCTTCATTGCTCTCCTGATCTCTTCCTTTATATCCACCTTCGCCTATTCCTTTGCCCTTCACTCTCTTTCCTGCTCCTCGTAATGGTCCAGCTCAGAACCATGCACATCGTGCTCAATTGGGACGAGAATCTTGAAAGTTGTTCTTTTAGGGAGGGGTGGAGCTACGGAAGGACTTTGGGCATTTTGGGTGGTTTGGTAGTTTTGAGGATAGGTTTTGAGGATTGGTATTTTGGTTTAGGTGGTGGTGGGATGTTTGGGGATTGAAAGTATTTTGGTTTGGATTTTGGCTTTGGTTTTGTGGAGGTGGAGCAGTTTAATGATGGGTATTTTGAGGATGATGTGGTATTTGGGAATGGTTGTTTTGAGGAGGTGGTGGAGTCTGGTAGGAGGCGGAGGCATACTGAGGATTTTGGGTGGTCAAATCGATGACGAAGGGATTTTGAGCAGTAGTAGATGGCAGAATCTGAATTGTATCCATGTTGGAAGAGGGAAAGTACAGAGGAGGTCTCCCATCAACAGCTCTAGCGGTAAAACATGGCGGAGGCAGATCCTATCTCTTTTTCATCTCCACCCTCATCTCAGCGATATGTTGCATCAGCTGCATAATCAGTTCATTTTGATCCGCTATGGTGGGTTGATCCACCACAACTTCAGTAAGACTGATTTGTTCATTGTTTTCCCCCATTACTATTTTTCCTTTGTTAGAATCTTGTCTGGGAAAGGAAATTGCGGGCTCTTTTGATCTACTGAAGTAGGGATGATCTGCCAGCTTAATCGACACAGACCAGTTTCAATGTACCTGAGGAGGAAAACAACTCAAATGCAAATTTGTTAGTTTAAGTTCATAATACAAAATGCAGAATATCACACAGAGAGCAGATGAACACACAAGTTGCTTAGTTTAAGGATATCTTTAACCCACGAGAAAGGACGAAAAGATATTTTTTAACAAGCAGGAGCTAGCTTGATTTTTAGTTCGACACCATCTCAGCAAGGCTAAATCACGTTTAACTAAGGTCTTCTTGTAGCTGTTCTTTGACGTCCATTGATCTGGTCTTCACATTTCCTTGTAGCACGAAAAGGGGGAGAATAAAAATTTTAAAATATAGGGGACGGGCCTTGAAGGGCTGCCTACGTATCTCACAAGGAGAATTGAGGCCCAAAGTAGTTCGAGTAAAGGAAATACTTTTTCATTCATTCATTTTTAACGATTACAGGGAAATTCAAAATAAACAACAAAGCTTTAAAAGATAATCTCAGTCGTTCTTCTTATTTTTGTAACATCAGCCACGGGGAGCAACCTCGACTAGAATCTTTCCTATGCTGATGAGATATTCCACGTCGTGGCAGAATGTAAGACATTTTTCAATGCTATGGTCTTCGGCTTTGTGATAAGGGCAACGCTATCTAACTTCGAACCAAATGGAATATAACAAGTCCATTCCTTTGTAGAAAGGGGTAAAGACTCCATTTTGAACAAATTCCGAATAGATCTCCAGCATCGTTTTCTTGGAACGTGTGAATGAGAAATGATAGAATATAGTCCTCTCAGTGACTGGTATGTCGAGAAGTGGTTCATCACATGCAATGATGACTCTGTCACCCCAACTGTTCGGAGTATTGTCCTTATCGAGCAAATGACGGACTGCATTCTTGAACTCTATGCACTCCTCTATCGTATGCCCTTTCTGGTTGGGATGACTCTCACAAGTCTTGCGGAGGTCCTATGATCCCACTTGGGAATATGCTCTCTTGACGGGCCTCGACATACTCGTAGATCGATAATGCTCGAAAATGAGGGCACACGAGATGACTTACCTCCCTGTTCGGTACTCTAGTGGATATGTTTCGAGAGCAATTTTATCATCCCCTTCTGCAAGACGTCCTTCTATAGAAGGTTTGCGGGCAAGAACTTCCTCATAACTCTCTTCGATGCTTTCCTGCTCGGCGCTCTCAGGAGGAAACAATAGGTCATATAGGCATTTTCCGCGATTCTTTTGTATGTCGATCATCTCTTCTTCAGTTTGTACAGTCTAGATACTCTTTCCTTTGTCCATAGCTGTGATATCACCCTTCCTGAGATGACTAGAGTAGTTTTTTTATATTTTAACGATAGGGTTTTGCTTTTTTTTTTTGGAAACTCAAGGCTCGGAAAATTAGGTCGGACTTTGTAATAGTGACTTGTATATTTCAGGAAATTTCTGAAAGGGAGTGGGATTTCGATGTCCTCATCCACAACAACATAGCATATAAACAGTTAAAAACACATATATCACGTCCTAAACATACAGGGGACCCTTTTTGCCAAGGGTAGGCCTAGCACATTTGAAGGATATACGCGTGGGATTGAACCAGTTAATTAACCCCCCCCTAAATAATTTTGACATATGAATACTTAATGTTCACAAGGGGAAATAAAGGAACAAAATACAAAAGGACAGACCCACGCAGGGTCCATTTAAATGTATGGAAATGCAATAAAGGCAGGCCCACCCAAAGGCTTAAAATGATAGAAATACATATAGAAAAACCCGCACATGGGTGAAATCCACTATGCTGTCCCTGATGGCCCTGCTACTCCGCTCCTTTCCTGAGTCCGCTCCTTTCCTGATTCTTGTATTGCTGAAACATATATCGTAGTATCAGCAGGTAACCCTCGCTCATGCGTCCTTTTTCTTCCCAATCCTCGTATTGCATCCCCTCTATCTTCTCTTTGACCCATGAATCAAATTCATCAAAACTGCGTCTTAGCCTTTCCAATTCTTGAGTTGTCTTCTTAAGATCATCTTGATTTTCAATAATTTTTACGTACATTTCTTGGGATTCCCACTTTACCACTCTTAACTCGATCACAGTTTTGGCCTCCTTGTCTTCTATACTGCGACAGCTGCTCGGGACCGGAGAAGAGATACATTATATGTTCTTTTTCAACCAATCCTTTTATGTCTCATCATATCCGGCGTCAAACCGATCTGGAGCAATGGTTTCTTTTTTCATTCGCTTCGGCCCTTTCCATTCCCTCAGCATCTCTAAAGCAGCATCCACTCTGTCATCCCCAATATCATACACATAAGCGCCATAGTACGTCTCTCGAGGTGTGGTTTTCCTCCTCCCAAACTGTCATAAGACTCCGAAGGGTACGTAAGGACGGATTCCCCGTATACGTGGTGGTGGAAGAACGAGTTGTGTGCGGCCCCCTACGATGACATTCTTTTAGAGGAAGCGATCAAGAATCCATTGGAGTTCCTCTTCCCTTATCTCCGAAAATATTAGAGCCCATCTTTCTCTAGTTCTTCAATTTTCCAGATTTTCCCAGAACAGCATATCGTTAAAATCTCTGAGAATGTTCTTATTATCCAGGGTATGCAACTCTTGAGTCCCAGGACCTTTTTCCAGGTGACTTAAAATCCACCACTGAAGGAGTAGGTTACATCCCTTGATGTAGCGATGTCCCTCTTTGCATTTTCCTAAGGCTCGATATATGTCCGACAGTATAACCAGAGCGACGGGGGTAATACTTCACTTATCCTTGATTCTTAAGACCGTTGAACAATGTGTGTGCATTCATTATCACTCGAGTGTTGATGCTCAGGCTCGGGCCGTGCGGAAAGACCATTGTTCCAAATAATGCTACGAAAAATACCAAAGGTCGGGTTTCGTTCCATTTTTGGTAGGTAATCTTGAACTCTTGGATATAATTTGCATAAAACCTCGCGTGCCCGAACCTGATGTAAAGATCCCTCAATGATACACTAGATTCTTGGCACCAGTAGGCATAATCTTTTCCTAACCAAAACCAGTGTGCGATATCTTCGACACAAGGTTTGTTAGGGATCAATATATATTCTTACTTTCTCACTCTTCGTTCTAATCATGTACCCACTGTGTCGATGCAGTCCAAAAGTTCCTCGATTGTTGGGGTAATTTCCACAGTTCCGAATTGGAACACCATTTTTTCGTTATCCCAATAACTTGTGAGGACTTTGATTAGCTTAGGCCAACCATTCATGTTGATCAACTCGTTCAGAGTGCCCACATACTTGTTGAGGGTTCTTCTATGATCTCCGTCAAGGTCGTTAACCACATTTTGAGTAGAGGAGGTGCTTCTACAACCATGTCGAACCTTGGAAAACGATTCATACCTACAAAATAGAAACCCAGTTAAGTTTACCCACCCCACTTTTGGTTTCAACATGTACATAATTCAAATGTCAAACAAGATGATATGTCGTGAGGTCGGAGACCTTGGACATGATTTTGGCGGTTTCAACTAATGGACTTAATATGCCATGGGTATTAAGCCATCTTAAGATAATGCTTAAGTTTGGTTTTGCTTTCGCTCTATCTTCGGCTGACTAGATTTGTTTCAAAGTGACGGTTAACAAAGTCGGACAGAGGACGGGGTGAAGCTAAGAAACGACGTTGGATGACCGCAAACCAACTATTCATTTTTTACTTTAAAAAAAAACTTGTGTGTTTATGAAAGAAGTCTTGGTAAGCCACGTAGCTTCCTTTGTCCTAATGCAACTACTTTCCGTTTTGCAGAAAAATATGTCATGATAATGCAACAATTTTAATAATAAAATAAAGAAATAAGTAAACAATTATTTCACGTAGCCAAATAAAACTGGTTTTAAGGTTAGAATCTTCCAACATCCCTAGAAAAGTCGCCATTTCTATTTTATAAGTTTTAGAAAAAATGTATTTTATATGTTGTCTTGTGACATTTTGAGAGTCGCCACTTAATTTTTCAAGAAAATTAAGAAAACTTGGTTTTGAAAAGACTTAAAAAAGGAAATCATTTTGAAAACTTAAATGGGGTTCGGGGATTCCTATTTATATTTTAGGAAGGTTTTTACAACACCTAAAATATTTCACTAACTCGTGACTGTCCGACAATTAACTTTGTTTGGATAAAAGGTTTAACTTAGAAGAATTGAATATTTATTTGAAGACTTTTACAAATATCATCATATTATCTAAATGAGTTATTAAGCTCGCAAAATTATTTATTCGTTGCTTTTAAGTATATTTAGAGTCGATCGAATTAGTCTGATCGTTAAAACAATATAGCGGGGTCTTGCTGGGGTTCGAGTTTTTTTAACCCTAAGCCTAACGACAGTTAATAGTCAAAATAAACGATAAAGTAAGAGAGAGTGAGGAGAGAGAGAGAGTTGGGTTTAAACCGGGTTCAATGTTGCTTGGAACAGTTTGGACCCACTTTGATCTTGGGTTTTTGACCCATTTCCACCTGTCCTAAGCTAATCATACAATAATAGATAATAAATACGGAAAATGGAAGACAACAAGGTCTTAGGCCCAAAGATAACAAAATACAAAATATGAAAATAAAGTTGAGCCTTTCAGCCCAATCTCTTCAAATTTGTTTTGCTTTGACTTCTTCCAATTCCGGAGCTTGTACGCCTTTAATAGAAGGGCTGACATGTCATGACCGGAATCTAGACCCCAGACGAGACCGGCGTCGTTGACCTCTCAGAGGTCGCAGACAAGCCTACATACGTCATTAATACTTCATCTAGGTTAATTTTAGCGGAAAATTTGAACTTTTTTTTTCTTATTTCATGCTAAACATTTTAAACTTAACATCATTGGCGTTCACAAATCAAATATCTAATATAGAGATAATCAAATGAAAGAAACAGTTCATAATTGCATTAAACATATTTTTGCCAAAACGGCACCAATACAAAGTCTGAAATGAAGGTGGAAAGAAACACTAGTGGAACATGCTCCACTAGCTAAAGTCTACATCTAATCTAGATAATAACGATAGAAATCCTCGAAAGCATGAGGGCCTACCAAGTCCGGATGAAAGCTCCACGTCCGGATAGCTGCAACGTCAACCTGTAAACTCTAGCGTCCACCTGTGCCTGCACCTAAAAATATAGAGTTGTATGGGATTAGTACACACTTGTACTAAATATGGGTATATTCAAGCACATACCAAGGACATGCATGAGTAAGAATAGCTCTTTCCTAGCAACATGATTATGGAAAATCAAGTCAGTGGACTTGCTAAATTTGGATTAGGAAAGTTAGTGAGCTTTCCAAATTTGGATTAGGAAAGTCAGTGAGCTTCCCAAATTTGGATTAGGAAAGTCAGTGAGCTTTCCAAATTTGGATTAGGAAAGTAATGCCATGAGAGTAACATGCATCATCATACTTATCATATTGCACATAACACATAACATCTTACACATTGCACATATCATATTGCATATAACACATAACATCTTTCATATCATTCATTCATATGCCCTGAGACCTTCGAATCATGGACTTGACATTAAGACTTCCCAAAATGAGGGCTCAACATATGAGACCTCAACTAGGGAGCCTTCTTTAATAAATACAAAGTCTTCTTCATTCATTCATACGTACTTCATTTCATTCATTCATAAGCTAATGTACACATTAGCTATACCTACGATGTAGTTTAAGACTCTCATCAGGTTTGTTGTGCAATGATCAAGAATAACCTAGTGTCATTACTTGAGTCTAGCTCACCTCTTGATTATCCTACCTTAACACCTTTGGTATCGTTCATTTCATTATGTGCATCATTTGAAGTTGGCCTCATTCATTCATTGGGAACTTTAACTTTAAACGACATAGATCATGTGAGCATCATGAAATCCAGTGTCTCCCCCACACCGAAAAGAGGTGCAATCACTGGCGAAAGTGACCCAAAACATGCTAACATACATGGGAATTTAACCTCGCCAGATCCCTATATTGGCAGTATAGGTTCGAAGACTAGGAGATATAAGGAGACTCATACCCGGCATGCCGGACAGTCTCATCTCATGAGAGTTACATGAACCTCCGCCCTTCCCGAAAGAAGGCATCACCGCTCATAGATAGTCTATCGGTGCTCAGTATAAAGTTTCATTACATTCAACTCATACGTCATGGAAGCTGGCTTCTATTATGAGGATATCATAGCTCAATAGATGATTTCTCATCTCATCATTAGTATTAAGTGTGTTAATCTCAATACTTTCATTAGAGTGTTCATAGAGACTGGTCTCTTCATTAACTTTACACTCTCATAGGTGAGTACGTTTTGGTAACATTTACTTAGGCTCATTTGAGATTGTTCTCATCTTTTACATTAGCCTCATATCACGTTGTCACCACATTCATTAACATTAGCACATTTGCTCTTCATAATTACTCACCCCTTTTTACGTGAATGTTCATTTCATCATATGCCAATGCACTTGGCCATTTGTGTGTTTCACACTCTTACTTAACCCTTCTAGGGTTTCATCATTTCATTACATAATAATTATTTCATCGTATGCCAATGCACTTGGCCATTTAGTGTGTTTTACACTCGTACTTAACCCTTCTAGGGTTACATCATTTCATTACATACATCTTAGGTTCACTTATTTTTAAACGTATGCTAGACTTATGGGTCTATACATACAAGTCATGAGGCTTCATTCATAGTTTGTTTAAATGATTCATATCTTCCTAAGATTATGTAGTACAAGACTTATGCATCTTGTAGGTATGCCAAGATGTCGATTTCGAACTAAGTAGGCGACATTATTCTTGAACATTTAATTCACGTATGACTTATGTATCAATACGGAATTTGGGACAAGGAAACCCGATTTCGAATCCCTTGGACAACACTTACATTTTTCATTGATTTTATTTTTGGTCCACATGACATTGGGACCCTAGATCGAGCCCCAACATCAACATTCCCTCTTTATTTTTCTCCCTTGAATTTCCTCTTACTTGGCCGAGGGGTTGTGGGATCGAACCCCCATAGCCCCTTTTATTTTTTTTTATTTAATTCTCCTTGTCTATTTCGATTAGACCATGAGGTTGTGGGATCAAACCCCCATAGCCTCTCTTTATTTTAATTTTTTCGCCTACACTGCCTAGAGGTCGTGGGTTCAATTCCCACGCCTCACATTTCTTTTATCTTCATTTTTCTCTTAACTCCCTTCACTGCCTTGAGGTCGTGGGTTCGATTCCAACGCCTCACAATTCTTTTGTTTTTATTTTCTCTTACTCTCCTCTACTACCTTGAGGTCGTGGGTTCGAATCCCACGCCTCACATTTAATTTCTCTTCATTTTTTTTCTTTAAGTTCTGACCAAGAGGTTGTGGGTTGGAATCCCACTCCTCTCATTCTTAATTTTGTATTTTATTTTTTAGCCAAAGACACCCAAGATCGAATCCCCTTAACCCCATTTATTTCACGTTTTTAGTGTATCTCAAGGGTGGGTCGCGGGTTCGAATCCTAGTGCCCTCACCTAATTTACAGTCCATTAATTTTCCAGATTTATTCATCTACGTTTAGCCAAAAACAAAATTATAAGCTGCTGGAAAATTGGTCACATTTCAGCTCACTTTCATCAATATTTTACACTTGAACTCATAGGGTAATTCGTAGATCATTTAACACGTTTTGTGTGCATTTTTCATAGGTTCGTTTATCCAAGAGTATATAATTCAAATCATCCACATTTCATCTTATAAGAAAATCACGATTTACATAGGTTTATGCACGTAAAATAACAACCATAACATTAAAATTTTTGGAGCATCAAACAGAGAACATTAGTTACTGTTACATCCTTGCACACACATGCACATAGTTTCGAAAACACATAGCTTGTCATTCATACGATTTCAAACACACAATAATGAACATATTCATCACGAAAACACAACATACACCTAAATCTACCAGCAATCATACCCAACCTACGAATCATTGGGAGCTAGTGACAGGGACATGCAACGGGGAACAACCCTAGTTTTCGGACTGAATAATCTGAACCTTAAGGGGTCTCTTGGAAAAGGGACCAAGAGAGAAGAGAACCCATACCTTTTTGACGTTAAACTCTCGACTTGCTGCCCAAAAACTTCACCCAAGATCACGTCCAAGTCCCCTCAATGTCAACACCACTCAACGGACAACCTCCCTTTGCCTAACGTGTGATTAACGTTTGTTTTCTTGTGATTTCGTGTGAGTTATTCAAGTGTGAAGAACTTGGTTTATTTTTCTGTTCTTGAAAGTTGTTTGTCAGAGAGAATCGTGGAAAAAAAAAAGAGAGATTGAGCGTGAGAGTTGAGAGATAGACGTGAGAGCGTGGGAGTTTTATTAGGCTTAGGAGTCTAGTTTAGGACTTAGTCAATTAAGGTTTTATTTAATTATTAAAAATCTGATTTCCTTTTATTCTAAATCAGCTAACAAATAATAAATATAAATTAATTACACTAATTTACCAACTTAAATTAAAAACAACTTTAATTCATTGCTTCCACCTAGGTTAGAACCCGGGTGGAGCAAGACTTCACTTCAAGAGCCCATTTTCGGCCCTCTCTCCCCAAAATGCCCCTCCACCTTATTAATTAAATAATTAATTATATATTAAGGGTAATTACGATACTACCCTTAGCCTGTAAAAAGACCATTTTACCCCTAGACTCTCCAAACCTAAGATTTTCCCTTTTTAAGTCAGGTAAAGACTCCTTCGAGTAAATATTCGTATTCAAGAGCCCTACATGGTCGGACCCAACCTTTCCAAGCTCAACTAACTCCCCAAGTTAGTTGGCTTGAATGTAGCAAGGGTTCCGAGGTCTGGTTCTACGCGCATCAATCCGTGTGAACCCTGGTCTAATCGTAGGCATTCTTGACACATTAAGCATTACTTATCATATCCATTTTTAGGGTTGTTACATGACAGACTCGAAAAATAAAGATTTTAGGCCTTTATGGCCCATCTGGAATGCAAAGGGAGGAGAGACGAGGTCCAAATGGACTCGAGAGGAGTTTCACATGCACATAAAATGATTATATATAGGCAAGGAAGTTAAGTGAAATAAAATAATAAATAACTAAAAAATAAGAAGATAGAAACTCAAATAACGAAGCAAAATCATTCCAGATGAGTGAGACATACAAACACTAGACCAACCTAAGCTTAGAATATTGTAGGAGTGTATAAAATAAGTAAACTTCAATCTGTGCAAATAAATTAAGGAAACATACAACTTTTAAAGCTCTACTTAAAATAAATAAATTACAAAGTTATTTAAATTGTTACTTCTACTCATGATAAAGCACACGAGAAATTTGAAACTTAAATGTCAAATATTGGCCTTAGAAGCACTTAACCTTTTAGGAAACAAACTCAAGAACACGAAAGCCTTGATAAAGACCAGAGGTTTCCACATCACACTAGGTAATATCTATGATTTTAAAAGCAAATTACTAGTCTCCATGTGAGCAGATTAGCACCAAAAGGCAGTGATAACTAAACCATTAAAACTACCAGGTAGAGACTTAGATGTATTTAGTTGGACACAAGTGATTGAGAAGGCCATTATCAGTAAAGGAAGAAAGGAAAAAAATGCAATGCAGTGCACTATTATAGTTGAATATCATTAAGTTAACAGGTAATACATGCTCAAATGAAGGAATTAGCGCCACTAGTCTGCACATGGACCTAACAGTAAACAAACCAACCAAAAGGCATGCCAATGCTTTTGCTAAGATTAGACATGAGAACGAAAAGATGGATTTTTCTTTTATCTATTCTTCAAGAATTTTCCAAACTTCAAGCCAAGTAGAAAACAAAGCAAGACAATAGAAATATACCATAAGTTTAACATAGTTGTTCAAACAAATAGGCAAGCATTTAAAGACAAAACGAAAAGAGTAAAATGTCTTCAGGGCTGTAGACCTTCTGATATGAGGCTCGACCGCAATCCCAACTTAAAATCAATGACATACTTCCGCTAAAACCAAACTTGAGATTATCTTGAAACCACGAAATCATTTAGACGAGCAGAAAGCATAATAGATGACCTCACAAAATAAAAACCCAACACACGAGTTCATAACGCTGACATGTCGATTCCTCCATTCAACTCGAGGTGAAAAAATGAAACAACATGTCATCGGTACAAATCAATACCACAAATTTACGCTAAACAAGAATCAAACTAAGACTTACACCATCATTTAAAAAATTGATCATAAATGCTATGAGAACCTAAAACAAGAAGGAGCAGTAGCAGTCACCAAATAGAAAACTATACTACATGACTTGAAAATTGAACAAAATCGAAACCACCCTAATTTTATCATCCAAATAACTCAACAATTGGCATACCAAATATATTGGTCACAACACAAAAGAAAACGAAACCAAATTTCAGGGATACCTTTTGAGAGGCAACGAACTAGGACAGCTGAAGAACTTGGGGATGCGAGCTTCCACGATGAATTCTAATCTTAAGCAAACGACCACGAAATTCCAAACAAGGCTGAAATAAAGATTTTCTCACGACTTGCATGTTTCTTTATATGTATGTCTTAGCTATTTCTTTGACTGCTCCTAATTTTCTTACTCAAAAATTTTAACCCAAGAGAAGAAACCAATAAGTTTTTCCAAACTCGACTTCCCTGGTTTTGCTCTTAACAATATCTTTGATGTTTTTCACCTTCTTTTTCCAAAAAAATAAAAATAAATCCCCACCCTTCTCCCAAGAAGAAGAAGCTTTTATATCCCTCAATTTAGGGTTCAAAATCAGGGGAAGGCGGGAGAATTCTCTAAAAAAAGAATGGGGAAAAAATAGACATTCACTTTGATTCCAAAAAAATTCAAACAAAACCAAGGAAGCGGCAGCTGTTGTCGTACAAAAGAAAACATCCAAATCCCAAAGAATCAGGGTTTGGTAGCAGAGTGAACGACTTTGATGCATTCTTCGTCCTTGACTCGCGACGTGCCAACATCTCGTGCGAGCAAGGACGATTCTTCAAAGGCAAAACACTTCGCAGATGCAGTACAGGACAGGGGAGAAAGACGATGGCATCCCTCGCGTTGACGTCGTGTCTCACCAATTGAGCATTGATATCGCCTTCTGTGAACTCGCGCTAGCGTGAGGCGCGTTCTGGCGTCATCTCGATACTGACACGCAAATGTCCTGGGGTCGCCGTTTGCTGGGAACGTTAACGTGAGGTTGGGTTCCCTTTCCTTGTGAAGAAGATGGGTCGGGCAATTAATTGGGTTGGGTCAAAGAAATTGATGTGGTAATTAAATGGAGGAGTGGGCTGGGCGAAAATATGGTAACAATTGGGTTGGGTTGTAGAGGGATTGGGTTTTTGTACTGGAAATTCTTGGAGAGTTGGGGATTAATTTAAAAGGTCTTGGGAATTGAAGAAAGTTAACCCAAATTGAAATTGAGCAAAAGTTGAACAAGAATAAATAAAACGAAAATAGTCAAATTTAATTTATTTGGTGACTTTCACTAAAACTCAGTAAAACGAATTATTATAAATTAATTAATGAGCTTCTTAATCTTAACGAAATAAAATAATCGACGTAATTGTAATTAATTCCTAAAAATGTAAATTATTATATACCTAAACTAACTAGTAAAATATTTAAATAAATAAAATCATTTTGAGACGAAATTTCAAATAATCCTAAAATTTACTAATTATATACATAATTACGTATATCGTATAGATTATCCAAAAATTTAATGAGCGATGAGATTAATTTAAAATAACTTAAAACATCTTAAGCTTTATAAATCTTATTATTTCGAATCGTGTTGAATCAAGAAGCTTGTTAATTAATTCATATCGTCGAGGGTCAAAATTGGGTGTCAACAACAATCCATCCTTCATCATATATAAAATACTTAAGTCTATTACAATACTTTCAATAAGGAAATCTAAACATCAAGATGTCCTCGAATCTAGTGAGGACATACCTACTCTTTACTTGAATGAACACTATTCCAAGCTTCCACTTCTAGACTCCTCTCAAACGCCACCTACACCTTTAGAAATAGACAAATGTATGGAATTAGTACAAACACTTGTATTAAGTATGACATAATGCATAAAATCATGATAAACGGACATTTGTATAAAACATGCTCTTTTTGAGTAAAATATCGTAGTATAAGTATAAGAACAACATTTAACACGTTCGAAACATATAAGATATCACATAAGTATTTTATCAAATGTCAAAGAATGTTACACTAAACTATGTAACTTTACAGTGAACTAAGTTCATCTTCACCGTGACCTCTTTTAACTTGCAACCCTCTCACCAAAGGTTATCCTAAGACTCATTTAAGTGATACGAAGAGAGACCACATGTACACCCTCTCTAAGCACACCTAAATGATCCTTAAGACTACCTAAGATAAGATCATTCTTACTTTATTTGTTAAACTACCTATCTAGCATTACTCTAAGACTCACCTAAGTAAGACATGAAGAGACCGCCCATACACCCTCTTCAAGCCTACCTAAGCAACCCTTAAATCTACTCTTCATAAGTACTTTTTCATTAAAATTCCTTTACTAAAGTCATTATGTTCATTAAGTCATTTGGAAAACATTCATCACTTATGGACATTCACATAATGGTCTTTAAGAAGACCTAGGGCACTCACACACTAACATCTTCAAAGCCTAATCATGCATTGTCTATATAGCGTCCCATTCCACTACTAAACTTAATAGTACTTATCCAACACTAGCATGTATCCCACATGATAAGAATAGGCAATAACCGACATAGACCATACTAGCTAGGCATGGAATCCGGAGTCATAAACCTACTCCGATGGAGGGTGTTCTACTTGTCGAGGGTAGAACTAGGACACATCTTATGTAGGCACATGGTTTAGGAATATCAAGGTCGTTTATGCACTCTAGTCTCATTCTCAAGTAGAGGTACATTGTACTCTAGTCTCCTTCTTAAGTAGAGCTACAAACCATAACATATTCACTCAATGCTAGCCTTGGTTCTCATAGAGTAAGTTCAATGAAAAGGGGCATATGAAAAGGTGCCATCTCTTAGTCATTATCTAGTAATAATGCACCTACCAAATATGAGTCCACAAGGGATTCCATTCAATGGTCTATAAGGATAGCTCATTATTAACCTTTTTTCTATATAGAAGGTTCGACATATTAGTCATTCTTAGAAGGGCATCATCTTAGGTCTACCAATCCTAGACTTTCATTCAACATTCATCCATACACATACAAGACAAAGGTGCATAAGCCTACGAAGTGAAGATGTTCATATTCATAATGTACATGTGTCAAGTAAGGGACACAAGTCTACCAAGACAAGACACACACATCTTCACATATAGCATATCATTCTATAAGCACATAGACATAACCAACCATCATCTATAGGTCACCCTATTCGCTACTATAATGTCATCAATATAACAATCATAAGACTCACATAATCAAGAAGGAAGAATCATGCATCAACTCTAAGATTACACATGCAAGGGACATAATCATAGTCTAACACGATCACCTAAAATCAATTGTAGAACTCATACCTTCACCTTAATTACATGTGGATATATATGATCATACTTCACAAAATCAGCTACACAAATCATCATAATAGATGAAGTAGTTTCCGACAAGGCCAAGATCATTATAATACATAAAGTAACGCCGACGAGACCACATAATTCACAAGTAAAGCACATAACACCGCCACCATAAGTGGACCATACCAATCACAACATAATTCAAGACCTACATTACATAAATTAAAGAGAATTAGGGCAGTGTACCACCAATTCATTCTCACCACTTCAATCCATAGTTATATAATCCAATACGATGCCAATAGGCCCTTACCCATGGCCATGATCCTCAATTCAATACAAAGATCACAATACTCAATATATCTAAATCTATTTAATATAGATTTATAAATCTTAGACAACTTATACATCAATCAAATACAATACTTACATCATTCAATAGCCCAAAGAAAACTACACTAGAATTCATTAGCATTGACACATGATCACTTCACCCATAAAATTGTAAAAATAAGAATTGCATGGTTTGCATGGGTTCATAGGAATTATAGCTTTAAAACATTGCATGAACATCAATTCAACCCTAAAACATTAATTTAAAACCTTTTATGCAAGAACCCATGGCTAGATCACAAAATTGGAGAATTCATGTTTTGATCATCTTTGAAAAATCATTGGAATTTACTCCTTGTAGAAACAGATTTCAAAGATGAATAACCATACCTTAGTTTTGATGAAAAGCCCACAATATTGATGGAGAAAAACTTGACAAACCTATCTTCTTCCTTGGAGCTTCAAAGCATCAACAATGGAGTTTTGGAGAGAGTGAATGGAGAGGTTTTGTTTTGAGTTGAGGATTTAGCTTTGATTGGTGAGTTTAGAGTTTTAATAAGTCCTATAACCGTCAATAATGCACCCCTAAATTACCCAAAAGACCCCTACATTTATTGGAAAAATTAACCAACTTAAATTTGACTTAAAAACGATGCAACAAAATCCGGGACTTTACTGCGCGTCGCGGAGGCACTTCCAAATCTTATTTTTCGAAAATTCTTGGACATAATGGTTCGTGATATCCCCACGTCGCAAGCCAAATCTTTTGCCTACTGCGTGACAGTTGTGCGTCGCGCAGCAGCATGCCAATTCTTGGCTGCTTGGTAGCTTCACTGGACCATGTTTGTGTCCTCCTCGGGGACCCTTTTGATGGTCCCCGGGGCGTCGCTCTAGGACGTTTCAACCCTTTGTATGTAAGGATACACATAGGAACTCTCGGTACTAAATTTCACCTTCAAACTATCCCCCAAAATACCACTATAAAACACTATGACAAACTAGTTCAACTTCGACGAGTTTCTGAACGTCTTGGAGGTTCTTGGACGTTTGACCTCCAATCACTTCAAAACATTATATAATCCCTATAAACACTATTTTTAACAATTTTATGACTTTAAAACATCATGACACAAGTTTTAGGCTCTAGATCAACCTAGCTCATTTTGAGGGTGTCATAATACTCCCCCACTTGGACAACATTCGTCCTCGAATGACACTTGCTATTCCTTTTAGACACTATCAAGAGATAAGAAACTCAATACTAGCAGAACATAACCATACCACACAATACACAATACACACATGTAGGAGAGACATTGATTTCACATACTTTAAGAGACTCAAAAACAACAAGAAGGTAGGAACTACTTCTACAACTTATCATGCAATAAGACTCAACCTTTTAACTTCATATAGGAGGTACTTCCTTCTCCACACATTATCATGCTCATATACATCATTTCTATATACATCATAACCATTTTTCATCAAAGAATAATTTAGTCAAAATTTCAAAATATTTACAGTAAGCACCAAATTCTTTACGGTGAAACATACCCAAATTTCAAAAAAATGCATCTCTTAATTAATTAATGATGGAATCATGACAATATGAGAGATAAAACCATATAAAATAAATTTAAACGTAATCATAACTTCATGAAAAGCACAATGCAAGGAATCAATGAAATTCAATTTCAACTAGACTCCTAAAAAACATGCAACATGCTATTATGACATTCTATCACTCATGCTTGAATTGAATAGAAGAGATGAGACAGAAATCAACATTCTACTTCTCACCATACTCCCCCACTTAGAAGGAACTCATATAACTAAAGAGATAAAACTATAAGTTATCGGCATCATCATCATCATCGTCCGATTTTGTTCCTTTGGATCGGAGAGCATAGAAGCGAGCCTTTCCCTTTGGAGCACAAACATACTTAACATTAGGAGGAACTTTCTTGGCCTCTCTTCCTATAGCCGCAATAGTAGGACAATCTCTCACCTAGTGATCATCCTTCCCTCAACCAAAGTACCCAGTAGTACCGGCTAGAAACTTCCCAAAATTCTTCTTCCCACACGTAGCACAAGTAGGCTTAACCACTTGGGAACCACCACCTATCTCATAATTAGCTTTAGGAGCACTAGAACCATCTTGATTTGGATCGCACTTCATAAACTTAGGTTGAAAGTGCTCATCGGCTCTTCCCCTCTTAGCATCTCTACTTTTCCTCCCTAGTTTAGACTCTTCAATGGATTGAGCATACACCAAAATCCTATATAGAGTCATGTCACCATGGAGCATGGTTGTACGACAATCTTACTTCACAATATCCGAAATGCTGTTCAAGAATCTACTTATCTCATCCCTAGGGTTAGACACCAAGGATGGAGCATACATAGACAAGAGGATAAACTTTAAGAAATACTCCTCAACACTCATGCTACCTTGCCTAAGGTTTATAAATTCCTCTTTCTTAACATCCCTCTTCTCACGGGGAAAGTGATGTACCGTGGTTTCATGGTACTTTTAATGTTTTTTCCTTAAGTTTAGTGTGTGTCTAAAGCCTTTTTGTATTTATTTTTATGTAAGTTTCTCTTTATTTGCAGGAAATCTGTCCAAAGATGAACGCGGAAGTTTTGAGCAAGAAATGCAGAAGAGACCACCTACGGAGCTTATGACGGTCCGTCGAGGCTGTGGCGGTCCGTAGGTGGCATCGTAGTGAGGAGAGAAGCTGCTGAAGGAAGATGGGGAAGTCTGACCAAGTGTGGGACTACAGAAGTTCATGACGGACCTCATAGCCACGACGGTCCGTCCTGCTGGTTCGTCGTAATGATTAAAGAGTAGTTAGTACCCAAATTCCAAGAAGTTTAAGTATTATTGAACGGAGCCCTTCGACGGACCGTCGTGCTTGCAACGGTCTGTCATACCTGTCCGTCGAGGGTACTGAAGAAAGCAGTAGCATAATTTGTGAAGTATGGGACGACAGAGGCCATGATGGTCCGTCGTGCCCACGACAGTCCGTCACGAGGTCCGTCGACTCAGACGCGTTTGGACATATTTTTATTAATTAGAAACCTTCTTTTATTAGGTTTTGTTTTTATTATAAATAGTTCGAAAAACCTCGTTTTTGGGGTTAGACTCTTTACTATTGTTAGTTCTCTTGTTATAGTATTGAACTCTTGATTTTGGTATTTGATATATTTTTTCCGGAATTGATTGTTGGTGATTTTGTGGTTTAATTAAGTTAAACTCTGGAATATATTCGTTCTCATTAAAGTAAGTGCATGAATTCTTCCATTAAAAATTTGAATTATGTAATTATGACCATGGGTAACTAAACTCCATAGCTAGGGTTGTGGGAACCATGGGTGAATAACAAGGTAAAATCTAACTAAAATAACAATTCTAGAATGGTGTCTTGCATGTATTGATAATTCTTTCGTGTAGAAGTCTTTTCAACGGATGGCCAACGTTAGAACTCGCCTTAATGCTACTTGTCGGACCAAGGAGGTAGATAATAGGAAAAGAATTATAAACATAGATTTAGTTTAGACTATCTAATAGGCTAGTATTGGTTGGTACGAGGTAATAACTTAGTCAAATACAAAAACAATGCTTAATATGAGGTAAAGATAAGGGTTAGTATAGCAACACACGTAGCCGGACCAAGGTGCGGAGTGAAATTTTCTAGATGCCGAACCAAGGATTTAGAGATACATAACTTATCACTTTATATACAAGATACTAGGAAAGAATTGTTATAGTTAGAGTTATCAAGTTGGGAACCTGTGGGGAACACTTAAGCCCTAGTTACTTTTATTAATTGATTAAACTCCGAGATTTGAATCTGTTAGTTGTTTATTTTAATTTAGTTAATTATTTTTATTAATTTAAAATAAAAAAAACCCTTTTAGTTATTTGTTTTCTCGGAAAATAGTTGACTAAATAGTAGTAATAATAGAATAAAGTTAAGTCTGAACCATTTTCCTCTTGGGATCGACCCTAACCTCATTAGTTGGGTTCTTTACTTGATACGACCGCTTTTACTTCTTATTTGAGAAGTAAGTTTGAGCGTATCAAATTTTGGCGCCGCTGCCGGGGAAAGTGGCTTTGAGATTAACTTAAAACTTATTACTAAAGTTTAGTCATTATTTTCCTAATTTTACTTTATACGAATTAGAGCATACATTACGAAATATGAATTGAAATTTGGGTATTAATGATGATGATCCCAACCACAATATCCCTGCTCCAGTTGATGCTCATGGTCGATTATTACCCGAAAGTCGTGGTGAAGATGAACAAAGGGGACAAAATCCCGCTCCACGCCCTCAAGAGTATTATAGAGGTTATGATAACATTGCAGACTCTGACGGGCCACTTGTCTTGCCTCCTCTACCACACGGCCACACTTTTGTGGTAACCAGTAGTCTAATGCAAATGCTCACTGCCAGAGGTTTGTTCTCAGGGCTACCTTTTGAAAATCCACATGCCCACATCGCTAAGGTAAGGGCAGTGTGCAAAAGTTGTGTAGGGAGGCCCGATTTGAACATGGATGTAATTGGGCTAAGATTATTTCCTCTTTCACTGACGGGAGAGGCTGCTATATGGTTTACTGAGATCCCTTATAACTCAATCTTCACTTGGAATCAATTTAGGGATGCTTTCTTAGCACGTTACTATCCGGTCTCTAAAAACTAAACCACAAAGACAGAGTGAACAACTTTGTGGCACTACCGGGAGAGTCAGTTAACAGTTCTTGGGATAGGTTCACTTCATTCTAGAGAAGTGTCCCCAATCACCGCATCGATGATGAGTCACTGAAAGAATACTTCTATCGGGGACAGGATGATAATAATAAAGCGGTATTGGATACTATAGCGGGTGGTTCTTATGGGGAGTGTCCTTATGCTGAGATCGCTGAAAAGTTAGAGAAAATCTGCGAAATAATAAAGCTTGGAGTACTAGGAAGTCAGATACTGGAAGAAACACCTTCGCAGTACAATCCACACACAACCCAGCCACAGATGAGATTCGTGAAGAGATGGCTCAGATGAGAACTGAGCTTGGGTTGGTATTAAAACATGTCACTGGGGTGCAGAAAAGATAAATGCAGTGAACTACTTCTAAACCACCACCACCAAATGATGAATATTATTATGAGGAGGACACCTATGCGGTGAATGAGCAGACGGGGGTTTCCGCCGAATGCCCAAGGCTCCAATCAGGAAAATTGGCGCCAAGGTCAAGGAAACCAAGGTCGGAACTATGGTAATTATAACCGTGAGGGTAATTATGTCCGAGATGGAAATTACAACCGCGACAACAACTTCAACAGGGGTAACTATGGTAACAGAAATGATAGGAGTGGGCCCTATGTTCCTCCTCAAAATCGTGAAGTTGCTCCTAGGGATGGTGGAGGTAGTATGGCGCGAGTTGAGGATATGTTGCACAAAATGATGAGGAGGTTCGATGCTAGTGATGAGCACACTAAAGAGTTAAGGAGTGATTTAGCGGGTATTGGGCAGAAAGTCGATACACATGCAATATCGATTAAGCAGCTTGAGTTGCAAATGGCCCAATTATCTGCGACGGTGAATACACGGCAACCGGGCACTCTCCCTAGCAACACTGTCCAAAATCCAAAAAATGATGGACACTGTATGGCAATCACTACTCGGGGTGGTAAGCAAACCATTGACCCACCTATGCCGTCTGATGCAGAAAAGGTGATAAGAGATAATGATAAAGTGGAGGAGCTTAGTGGTGAGTTAGAAGATAAAATGGTAAAAGATGCTGAAGTGCCCAAAAAGGTGACTCCCATGCCTAGACCACCGCCCCCCTTTCCTCAAAGATTAGTGAAAAAGACCGAGGATGGTAAATATCAGCGTTTTATAACGATGTTGAAGCAACTTTCCATCAATGTCCCTTTCGTAGAAGCTCTGGAACAAATGCCCGGTTATGTCAAGTTTATGAAAGATCTGGTTACGAAGAAAAAATCGGTCACTTTTGAGGATGATGATAGAATGCAGCATTGTAGTGCTATTGCTACAAGATCTCTAGTGCAAAAGAAGGAAGATCCGGGTGCTTTCACTATTCCTTGTACAATCGGGTTATTACATTTTGCGAAAGCATTATGTGATCTTGGGGCAAGCATAAATCTTATGCCCCTCTCGATTTACAAGAAGTTGGGTTTGGGTAACCCAAAGCCCACTGTGATGCGGCTACTGATAGCCGATCGAACAGTAAAAAGGCCTATTGGGATACTCCACGATGTGCTAGTAAAAGTGGAGTCATTCATATTTCCGGCCGATTTTGTTATTCTTGATTGTGAAGTCGATTTTGAGGTGCCTATTATTCTTGGGAGGCTTCCTTGCTACGGGTAGAGCCTTAGTTGATATGGAAAAGGCAGATGAAATTTTGGTTGAACAATGAAGAAGTGACCTTAACATTTGTAGGTCCATGAGGCAGAGTGGTGAGCTCCAATCGGTATCTGCTATATCCTACAAAGTTGATAAGTCATCCGAGATACAAATAGAAGAACGTCTAGGTGTAGAAGCACTAGCGGCAGTGATAATGAATTTTGATAGCGATTGCATTGAAGAGTATGGGTCATTAGTCGCGGCTCTTGATCGTGGTGATGTTCGGTTTAAACCGAAGAAATATGAGTTAGATATGAAGAATCGCGAGTCTCCACCCGCGAAACCATCTATAGAGGAGGCTCCAAAGTTAGAACTAAAAGCTCTCCCACCTCATCTCAGGTATGAATTCTTAGGAAATGGTGACACTTTGCCGGTAATCATTGCATCAGACCTGAATGAACAACAAATTGAGAGTTTGGTGAAAGTGCTAAAAAGGTTCAAAAGAGCTATTGGGTGGACTATTGCGGACATTATTGGGATCCCTCCCGGTATTTGTTCTCATAAAATCCAACTCATGCCCGATCACAAGCCAAGTATTGAGCATCAGAGACGCTTAAATCCACCTATGCAAGAGGTCGTGAAGAAGGAAATCATTAAGTGGTTGGATGCGGAGTAATATATCTGATCGCCGATAGTAGTTGGGTAGCCCTGTTCAGTGTGTACCTAAGAAAGGGGGAATGACTGTGGTCCCCAATGAAAAAATGAACTTGTTCCAATGAGACCGGTGACTGGATGGAGGGTGTGTATGGATTACCGTAAATTAAATGCATGGACCGAAAAAGACCATTTTCCTATGCCCTTCATGGATCAGATGTTGGATAGACTTGCCGGAAAAGGGTGGTACTATTTTCTTGATGGTTATTCGGGGTATAATCAGATTTCTATTGCACCGGAAGATCAAGAGAAAACCACCTTCACTTGCCCATATGGGACCTTTGCTTTCAAGAGAATGCCGTTTGGGTTGTGCAATGCACCTACCACATTTCAGAGATGTATGATGTCGATATTCTCCGATAAGGTGGAGGACACTATTGAGGTGTTTATGGATGATTTCTCTGTGGTTGGTGACTCCTTTAGGCAGTGTTTGAGTCATTTATCTGAGGTTCTTAAGAGGTCTGAAGACTGTAATCTAGTATTAAATTGGGGAAAATGCCACTTCATGGTAAAAGAAGGTATTGTTTTTGGCCATCGCATTTCAGAGAAGGGTATAGAGGTTTATCGAGCTAAAGTCGAGGTAATAGAGAAACTTCCCCCACCTATCTCTGTAAAAGGTATGAGAAGCTTTCTTGGGCATGCAGGTTTTTACCGGAGATTCATCAAAGATTTTTCAAAAATTGCGCATCCGTTCTGCAAATTGCTGGAGAAAGAGTGTAAATTTTATTTTGATGAATCTTGTCTTAAAGAATTCGGCGAGTTAAAAGAGAAGTTGGTGTCTGCACCTATCATTATTTCTCCGGATTAGAGCAGTCCATTTGAGGTGATGTGCGATGCTAGTGGGGTTGCTCTAGGTGTGGTATTGGGACAAAGAAGGGACAAAATTCTTCATCCCATTTAATACTCTAGTAAAGCCNACCGTCATGGTTGTCAGAGACCCCAGTTCTAAGGGTCTCAAAATTTTTCAAAGTGTCCACCAACGTACATATGCGATGGACCGTCATGCCCACAACGGTCCGTCCTGCACAACCGTCATGGTTGTCAGAGACCCCATTTCTAAGGGTCTCAAAAATTTTCAAAGTGTCCACCAACGGACATATGCGATGGACCGTCATGCCCACGACGGTCCGTCCTGCACAACCGTCATGGTTGTCAGAGACCCAAGTCCTAAGGGTCTCCAAATTCTTCTAAGTGTCCACTGACAGAGATATACGATGGACCTTCATACCCACGACGGTCCTTCCTTCACAACCGTCATGAAGGTCAGAGATCCCTCTCCTAAGGGACGCTATACTTTTCTAAGTGCCCCGTGACGGACATGTATAACGGACCGTCATGACCACGAAGATCCGTCCTGCTTATCCGTCATAACTGTCAGAGACTTTCATCCTAAAGGCCTCCACATAAAGATTATAAGTAATACATGACGGACCCCCTGACGGTTCATCATACGCACGACGGGCCGTCAACTAGTCCGTCGTGTTTCCCTGCTACTTTAGAGATGTCACTACAGCTTTCATCTTATGTGTCTTTTGTTTCCTTTTTGCTTGTCTTGTTTGCCCCTTCTAGCACTAATAATGATTCTTTACAGGTACTACCTCTCATGGCACCGAAACAAGATCGCATTTACGCACGTGGGCGTTCCAAGTCTGTCGCCCCGTCTGCCCGACTAGTTATGGGATCTGATGATGAGCATGATCCCGAGTACGTGCCCCCAGGCACTGCCACTCCAGCACGAGCTGCACGTGCAACCAGAGCCACACCCAAGAAGGTGGCGTCCGGCGTAGTCACTTCCTCCCAGTCTGATGAAGAGCGCACACTGACCGGCACACCTTCTTGGTCAGCTGCCCAAGACGAAGGAGCGTCTGCTCCTTAGGAGTTTCTTGGTCGGAGGAAGCCTCCGGGTCTGCAGAAGCCTCTGCACCCGCCACAGCTGCACAGTCTGCCTTGTCTGATAAGGCTGACAGTACTGATTCCACTCCAGGCTCACCGACTAGAGTTCCCGCCCCGGTTGCCGACCAGCCCAACCGGTGGTGTGTCGACGGGCAATACAAAGTGTATTCCGATGCCAAGATGCTAAATGATAAGGGCGTCATGACACGGGCCCTTACACTGGAGAGGCGGGTCCTTACAGGAAGCCTCCCCACCATGCCGGCTATCCACACTCTCTTTACCAAACACCGGCTAGAGTGGATGGCTCGTTCTTTGGGCCGATACAGTGAAGAGATGGTCCGAGATTTTTACGCCTCTTATGTGGCTACTCTCCGATCACAGATCGATATGCGGGCTGCCTCTGCCAAACAGGCCCCACTTGAGCACGTCAGAGTACGCGGCATACAGGTCGACATCTCACTACCAGCCATCCGCCGATATCTGTACGGCGAGGATGTTGATGCCACCAGGACCCCTCTCACCGCCGAGTTCGACTACCGGTGGCAAATTGTTAAGAACGACCGATTCTTGCGTGAGCCATCGCTGCGGGAGACCACCAAGAGGTGGATGGCCCAGCACTTATCTATTGATGGAGAGGCTGCTGATTGGGTAATGGAGCCAAAGGGAGCCATCAGGAAGGCTAACTTGACCTTTACGGCCAAGTTTCTATGGTTGATAGTCCGCCACTGCCTTTCCCCAGTGCTGCAGATAATATAGTCACATGGGATCGCGCAGTTATGATGGCAGCAATGATGGCAGGGTTAGAGGTTGACTTCGCTTGGCTTCTACAGGCGGTCATGCACGAGAGGGCCTTCAAGGTCAGCACTACTTACCATTTTCCGTGCATGGTTTTCTCTTTATGCAGGTCCGCAGGTGTGCCCATCTGGCACATTGATCAGCTCAAGACCCCGCAGGGCAATGTTGACATCGGACTCATCAGGGATGAGGCCAATGAGTTGGCTCCACGCAGAGGGCCCCGCCCGGAGGTGGCCCCACTTGGTGAGAACCTGGCAGATACTATAGAGCTTGCTCAAGCGGCTTCCCAGGCTTCTTCTGCACCCACTGACACTACCCCGGTTAAGTCTATCCCGAGTAGTAGCACTGCCCGAGCTCCTCTCGCTCGGCTCCTTCAACCACTCTGGTCCCACTTGCTAGTGTCCAAAACTCGAGGCGCAGATGGCCACACTTCTGTATCACATCCAGTCTTGGATGCAAGGTCTATTGCTGAGGCAGAGGAGCGCATGGAGCGCAAGATGGCACAGCACACAAAGAGGAAGATCGCAGAGGTTCATCAGCGCTTAGACGCTTTTGAGTTGCGGGTGCTAGCCCGACCAGCACCTCCGGTGGACATGTCGACCCTTCAGGTTGCGGTTGAGAGTTTGCGGGCTGATGTTGATACAATCTTAGAGGCTAGGGTGACTGAGTCTGACGCCCCTTCTGCAGAGCCTGTTGAGGACACAGTGATGGCTGCTCTATTTGCCACTTCTGATGTTCCACCACCTCCCCTACGAGAGCATGCCAAGAGGTGCAAGGGGTCGAGAGGAGGATGAGGCTAGGGAGAGGAAGAAGGAGCGCCGTGAGATGGAGGCTGCGAGGAGAGCCTCGATTGATGACGAGGAGGCCTGTACATTGAGGGCTGTAGAGTTATCTGCCGGGGCGTCTAGCTCCAGAGTTGTGGATACAGTGAGAGGCACTACTGATAGTGTTGTTGCTGCTGAGGACACTACTGAGGGTGTCCAGACTACAGAGGGAGTAAGTTCCGGAGAACCGTACCCACCAGCTTGCTGATCGCCGGCGCTTAGCGCCTCAGGTTTGCTTCACTTACCACTCGCGTATTTTAGTTTTTTTTTTATGCATTGGGGAAAATTGCATATCTTTTGTTGGGGGTGGGGTAAATGGAAAGTGAGTACTTGGGTGAATTCTGAGTAGCCCAAGTTCACGATCCTCTTTTGGGGTTTTCTTGCTTGTGTTCTTTTTCCCCAAAAAGACTGATTACTTTTATTGTTGAACCGGCATGTCATATCTTATGTACATAGTATAATTCTGAAGCATGATGGCTAAAACAAATATGATATCCCGATATAATGAAAATGATGCATGACTAGGCATAGTAATTGATAATTGTGTGACTCTAAACATGACATAGAGATACACTACTGCATGATCCTGAATCTAAGACTCGAACTAGGTGTCTAATAATCTGGGAATGTAAGGAATGTCAAGTGAGTGTGAGGGAAATTCGAATGATCCACCATTGATACTGAGCTAGAACTTTCCTGGTTAGTCTTGCTAAAAGTAAGCCAAAACAAACAATTAGGAAAGGATCATAGTCCTTTGTTCTAAATAGTCAATCTTGAGCCTAAACATAACAGAAAATCAAATGAAGTTAATCCCTTGTTGATCCAAATGATTTGAGCCTAAAAACAAATATTTCTTTTTCACCTCAACTGATCTTCTCTGGGAACAATGTGTTGGCCCTGGTCCCTCCTTGGACATGTGCACCTCAGTTTATGCCAAAAGCATAAGTCGAGGGTGGCTAATGCAGAAAGCAACCTTGTCGTGGCCCTGACCCAACCATGGGTATTGTGAACCTTGACTCATGGCAAAGTCATGAGTTGAGGGTGGCTCTTATAAGGAATACTCCGGAAAGTGGGGTTGAAAGAATGAAGAGGAAGAAAGAACAAAACAGAAGTGACTAAAAATAATAATAATAATAATAATAATAATAATAATAAACACAAGAAAAGAGAAAAGTCACTTACACATAAGGATAAGAAAGGAAACAAAACAGCAAGGTGAAAAGAAAATTGAGAAATAGGGCGAAATTAAATGATAAAAAGGTGGTACACTTAGCCGATATGTCAAGGAGGGCAACAAATCACTCAAGCATACCTAAATATACCATACCTGACCCTGAGCCTATGTAACAAGGTAAAAAGTCCTATCGTAATCCTAAGAGTTGTATGGCGAACTTAAAGTAGTGAAAATAAGGGCAAGCTTATGGCAATATGTATAAATGAGTTGTGAATTTGTTCTGAGAGTGAGTGTCGAAAATTAATCCTTATACTCAAACTGAAATCATTGTGTGAAAAATGAGGATGTTATTTGAAGTGAGGACAGTAGTTGCAGCACCGGAAATATTAGCACCTCGGTGAGAAATTGAAGAGGATAGGTGTCATTGCGTAGTGAGTCTGTGTCATGGTCTGATTCTACATAAGTCAATGCCTAACAGTGATAACATGCATGAACATAATGAGAATGATCGGGATTGATAGCCAAATGATTGCGAAAGCTATAATGTGGATACTCTTGTACAAAGATTTTGTAGTGAGTCATAGTGCGTCGCTTGAGGACAAACAACGAATTTAAGTTGAGGGTGTTGATGTACCGTGGTTTCACGGTACTTTTAATGCTTTTTCCTTAACTTTAGTGTGTGTCTAAAGCCTTTTTGTATAGATTTTTTATGTAAGTTTCTCTTTATTTGCAGGAAATTTGTCGAAAGATGAATGCGGGAGTTTGAGCAAGAAATGCAGAAGAGACCACCTACGGAGCTTATGACGGTCCGTCGAGGCTGCGACGGTTCGTAGGTGGCATCGTAGTGAGGAGAGAAGCTGCTGAAGGAAGATGGTGAAGTCTGACCAAGTGTGGGACTACGGAAGTTCATGACGGACCGTCATAGCCACGACGGTCCGTCATGCTGGTTTGTCGTAATGATCAGAGAGTAGTCCCAGTACCCAAATTCCAAGAAGTTTAAGTATTATGGAACGGAGACCTTCGACGGACCGTCGTGCTTGCAACGGTCTGTCATACCTGTCTGTCGAGGGTAATGAAGAAAGCAGCAGCAGAATTTGTGAAGTATGGGACGACGGAGGCCATGACGGTCCGTCGTGCCCACGACGGTCCGTCACGAGGTCCGTCGACTCAGACGCGTTTGGACAGATTTTCATTAATTAGAAACCTTCTTTTATTAGGTTTTGTTTTTATTATAAATAGTTCAAAAAACCTCATTTTTGGGGTTAGACTCTTGACTATTGTTAGTTCTCTTGTTATAGTATTGAACTCTTGATTTTGGTATTTGATATTATTTTTTCGGAATTGATTGTTGGTGATTTTGTGGATTAATTAAGTTAAATTCTGGAATTTATTCGTTCTCATTAAAGTAAGTGCATGAATTCTTCCATTAAAAATATGAATTATGTAATTATGAGCATGGGTAACTAAACTCCATAGCTAGGGTTGTGGGAACCATGGGTGAATAACAAGGTAAAATCTAACTAAAATAACAATTCTAGAATGATGTCTTGCATGTATTGATAATTCTTTCGTGTAGAAGTCTTTTTAACGGATGGCCTACGTTAGAACTCGCCTTAATGCTACTTGCCGGACCAAGAAGGTAGATAATAGGAAAAGAATTATCAACATAGATTTAGTTTAGACTATCTAATAGGCTAGTATTGGTTGGTACGAGATAATAACTTAGTCAAATACCGAATACAATGCTTAATATGAGGTAAAGATAAGGGTTAGTATACCAACACACGTAGCTGGACCAAGGTGCGGAGTGAAATTTTCTAGATGCCGGACCAAGGATTTAGAAATACATAACTTATCACTTTACATGCAAGATACTAGGAAAGAATTGTTATAGTTAGAGTTATCAAGTTGGGAACCTGTGGGGAACACTTAAGCCTTAGTTACTTTTATTAATTGATTAAACTCCGAGATTTGAATTTGTTAGTTGTTTATTTTAATTTAGTTAATCATTTTTATTAATTTAAAATAAAACTCCCCTTTTAGTTATTTGTTTTATCGGAAAATAGTTGACTAAATAGTAGTAATAATAGAATAAAGTTAAGTCTGAACCATTTTCCTCGTGGGATCGACCCTAACCTCATTAGTTGGGTTCTTTACTTGATACGACCGTTTTTACTTCTTATTTGAGAAGTAAGTTTGAGCGTATCAGAAAGTACCTTTCTAAGAATGCTTTCTTAAACTCTTCCCACTCTAAGGGACCCGATTCAACCGGTCTACTATCCTTCTACTGAGTAAACTATACTTGAGCAACATCTTTCAATTGATACGAAGCTAACTCCGCTTTATCCCTAGAAGTCACTCCCATTGCATGCACTATCTTATACACCTCATCCAAGAAAGCTTGGGGATCTTCTCCCACCTTAGAACCAAAGAAGATAGGAGGATTCATCCTCACAAAGTCCCTTAATCTAGAGGTCATAGTACTCTCCATAGCATTCAGCCTAGGCCCAATATCTCTATTCACTTGAGTTGTCATAGCTCGGGCTAGTGTGAGGAGAGCCTCTCTAATATCTCTTTTATCCATAATCGGGGGAACCACTGGAACCTCATTACCTCCTTCCACAATATTGACTTGAGCACCTTGAACACCTTGAGGAACTTGCACACCTTGTTGCACTTCTCCACCTCGGGCAGAAAGTCCCTCATTCACATCATTCTCCTCAACCCTCCTAGTGTCCTCCTTGTATTCATCTTCCTAGAAACACAAGGAAAACCATAAAAAAAGGACAGTCATAACTTTTAATCTCTACGCCACGACATAGGAGTAGAAAAGAAGGGAAACTCTATCGTCTTATAGCCTCTCGCCCATAGGTGTGTCGCGACTCACACCGATGGTCAAGACTCTACTAGACGTGGCTTTTTGGGACTTTTTGATTTCTAAGTACTACTTCATAACCTTATGCTCTGATACCAAGCTTGTCAGGCACCGAGAGTACCCCCCTAGAAGTTAGGGCATTCTCGAATTGAAACAAGACGTACTCGACCTCTCGAAGGTCTTGTACAAGCCCTTTCTTACCATTCATTGCACACATGTATGAGAAGTAGTGTGGAATTAAAAGTTTTCACACGAAATAATAATACTTCAAAATATCTCTTTTATAGAAAAACATAATGAAAGGCTAAGTCTCAAAGTCGCCATCTTAGACGTACGAATATATTAGGACACAACCCATACTTCATCATATAGAAAATAGATAAGTATATTACAATACTTTAAATAAGGAAATCTAAACATCAAGATGTCCTCAAATCTAGTGAGGATATACCAACTCTTTACTTGAATGAACACTAATCCAAGCTGCCACTTCGAGACTCCTCACAAACGCCACATATACCTTTAGAGATAGACAAAATGTATGGAATTAGTACAAACACTTGTATTAAGTATTACATAATGCATAAAATCATGATAAACGGACATTTGTATAAGACATGCTCTTTTGAGTAAAACATCATAGTATAAGTATAAGAACAACATTTAACACCTTAGAAACATATAAGATATAACATAAGCATTTTATCAAATATCGAAGAATGTTACACTGAACTATGTCACTTTATAGTGAACTAAGTTTATCTTCACCGTGACCTCTTTTAACTTGCAACCCTCTCACCAAAGGTTATCCTAAGACTCAATTAAGTGAGACGAACAAACACCGCCCATAAACCCTCTCTAAGTACACCTAAATAATCCTTAAGACTACCTAAGATAAGATCATTCTTACTTTATTTGTTACACTACCTATCTAGCATAACTCTAAGACTCACCTAAGTAAGACATGAAGAGACCGCCCATACACCCTCTTCAAGCCTGCCTAAGCAATCCTCAAAGCTACTCTAGATAAGTACTTTTTCATTAACATTCCTTTACTAAAGTCATTATGTTCATTAAGTCATTTGGAAAACATTCATCACTTACGGACATTCACGTACATAATGGTCTTTAAAAAAAACCTAGGGCACTCATACACTAACATATTCGAAGCCTACTCATGCAATGTCTAGATAGAGTCTCATTTCACTACCTAAACTTCATACTACTTATCCAACGCTAGCATGTATCCCACATGATAAGAATAGGCAATAACCGACATAGACCATACTAGCTAGGCATGGAATCCGGATTCATAAACCTACTCCGATAGAGGGTGTTCTACTTGCCAAGGGTAGAACAAGGACACATCCCATGTAGGCACAAGGTTAAGGAATATTAAGGTCGTTTATGCACTCTAGTCTCATTCTCAAGTAGAGGTACATTGTACTCTAGTCTCCTTCTTAAGTAAAACTACAAACCATAACATATTCACTCGGTGCTATCCTTGGTTCTCATACAGTAAGTTCAATAAAAAGGGGCATATGAAAAGTTACCATCTCTTAGTTATTACCTAGTCATAATTCACCTACCAAAGATGGGTACACTAGGTCTGCCACTCAATGGTCTATAAGGATAGCTGATTCTTAACATTCTTTCTATATAGAAGGTTCCACATATTAGTCATGCATAGAAGGGCACCATCTTAGGTCTACCGATCCTAGAATTTTAGTAAACATTCATCTATAAACATACAAGACAAAGGTGCATAATCCTACTAATTCAAGATGTTAATATTCATAATGTACATGTGTCAAGTAAGGGACAAAAGTCTACTAAGACAAAACACACACATCTTCACATATAGCATATCATTCTATAAGCACATAGGCATAACCAACATCATCTATAGGTCACACTATTCGCTACTATAATGTCATCATTATAACCATATAAGACTCATACAATTAAGCAGGAAGAATTATTCATCAACTCTAAGACTACGCATGCAAGGACATAGTCATAGTCTAACATGATGATAAACATCAATAGAAGAACTCATATCTTCACCTTAATAACATGTAGATAGATATGATCATACTTCACATAAATGAACTCCACAAATCATCATCATACATCAAGTAGTTTCTGACAAGGCCATGGTCATTATAATGCAGAAAGTAACGGTGACGAGGCCACATAATTCACAAGTAAAGCACATAACACTGCCACCATAAGTGTACCATACCAATCACAACATAATTCAAGACCTACATTACATAGTATAAACAGAATTAGGGCAGCGTACCACCAATCCATTCTCACCACTTTAATCCATAGCTAAATCATCCAATACAATGCTAATAGGACCTTACCCATGGTCATGATCATCAATTCAATACAAAGATCACAATACTCAATGGATCTCAATCAGGGGCGGATTTATGTTGAAGCAAGGGGGTTCATACGAACCCCCATCGTCGAAAAATTACACTATATATATACGGTTAAATTTTTAATTTATGTGTATATATTTAATATTGAACCCCCTGAACATATATCAAAGTTGTAGCTCAGTGGCTTTGGGGGTTCAAGAATTCTCGCTGGAGAAGGCGGGGTCGCGTGTTCGAACCCTAGCCGAGGTAAAAAAAAATTCAAGCTTTATTGTTAGGCGTTTTCCAGCTTTATTTAAGGTGTTTTCCCAAATTCTATTTTAGGCGTTTTACTTTTATTTTTTTAAATAATTATAGAATTAGAAAATCGAATTTTAGTTCCATAAAAAGAAAATTTAGGATTTATTAGTTTAGTCCATAATTATAAAGTCAAATATTAAAAGACCCTTTTCTTCTTCTAGGATTTTTTCAGTTTTATTTTTCATCATCTCTTCCCAGTTCCTGGCTACGTTGTTAGTTGTTGATCGTTATCAAAACCTTTAAGTCTATTGCAATCGTTTCTTTCATCTCCATTTATAATTACTTCAGTAAGTTTTTGGTTCCCTTTTTTCTTACTAGATTTCTACATACCTTATTTCGTTCTTTCTTGATGTGCTTTCGTTTAGTTGGCTAATCTATTGATATCATTAAAGTTTCATTGTTTGGCTAAGGTCATATATTTTCTTAATCTAAATTGGAGAGATAGAGAAATATAATTTAATAAGCAAATAACCATTGCTTAAGCTTTTTGGTTTTGGTCCTTATTGTGTGTGCACTTTTTCTTTAATTGTTCTTATTGTGTGCTTAATTCTCTTAAATTCTAACTTAACTTTTACTTTCAATTCAGTTTTAATATTCAATGAAGAAGTATTTTACCCCAATATCAAAATCAAGTTTAGCCTCTCATAGTCAAAGTCAATCTAACCAAGAAGAAAATGTCAATCATTCAGAAGAACCATCACATTCTTCTCAGGAATTTTATTTGAGTACTTTAAAGTTTGATCCCGGTGAAAGAACTCCAATATTTAATTATCATCCAAATCATCGTGATGTTATTAGAAGATCATATCTTGTGAATGGTCCTTGTCAACCTCGCTTGGAGGTGCATGAGTATCCTCAAACAAATATTTCTGGAGCAATGCATCGTTTTAATCATGAATGGTTTGATGATGTATATCATGATTGGTTGGAGTATAGTATTAGTAATGATGCAGCCTATTGTTTGTATTGCTATCTATTTAAATATCATAACATTAATCAAGGTGGAGGTAAAGTATTTTCATGTACAAGATTTAAGAATTGGAATAAAAAGAGTGGTCTTGACAAGCATATCGGTCTGCCGAATAGCCCACATAATCGATCAAAAAAAAATGTTAAGATTTACTACGACAACAACAATCTATTAAATATGCCTTTGATAAGCAATCTAATCAAATTAAACATGGATATTATATTCGCTTAAGTTCTTCGGTTGATGTAGTAAGACTTCTTATAACTCAAGGACTTGCATTTCCAGGTCATGATGAATCTAAATCATCACTTAATAGGGGTAATTTTCTTCAGATTCTCTCATGGTATGCCAAAAGGTGTGATAAAATTCGTAATTATGTACTTGAACATGCCCCTCAAAATGATCAAATGACTTCTCCAATAATTCAAAAAGTTATTGTGACTGCATGCAAGATAGAAACAGTTAAAGCTATTCTCGAGGAACTAAATGGTGACTATTTTGCCTTACTAGTTGATGAATCTTTTGATATTTCATTCAAGGAGCAAATGACTATTGTATTACGATATGTTGATAGAATGGGATTTATGATGGAGCGACTTATTGACATTATTCATATTCAAGATACTAGTGCATTATCCCTGAAAGAGGAAATTATTAATGTACTTGCTCAACATTCTTTAAGTTCATCAAGTGTGCGTGGACAATGTTACGATGGGGCAAGCAATAAGCAAGGTGAGGTCAATGGACTTAAAATGTTGATTAGGCAAGAAAGTAGATCGGCTCATTCTATACATTGTTTTGCTTATCAACTTCAAATAACTCTTGTTGGGGTTTCTAAAAAGTGTGTTGAAGTGAGAAAACTTGTAGTATTGGTCTCGATTATTTTTAATGTATTGGGATCTTCTTTTAAGTGTATGGATGATTTACGAGATTCTCAAAAAGCAGCAATTCAAGGTGCAATAGATATGGGTGAACTGACAACCGGTAAGGGCTTGAATCAACAACTTGGTCTTTCAAGAGCTTGTGATACTCGTTGGGGATCTCATTACAAATCCTTTAACAATTTTATTCTTATGTTTGGCTCTATTCTTGAAGTTCTTGAATCACTTGCTCTTGATGCACGAAGTATGGATGAAAGAGCCAAGGCAATGGGACATCTTGACACTTGTAGAACATTTGAGGTTGCTTTCATGTTACATTTGATGAGAGAGATATTAGCAGTCACAAATGAGCTCAATAAATGCTTACAAAGAAAGGAGCAAGATGTTGCAAACGCTATGCTACTTGTCGAAGTAGCAAATAAAAGATTGCAAGTTTTAAGGTATAATGAATGGAATTCTCTTATTGCTAAGCTATCTAAATTTTGTACCAAACATGAAATTTTAATACCTAACTTTGAGGAGCCATATGTTAGCTCTTTAAGGTCAAGACGAAGACTTGCTCACTATATAGTCTTACATCATTACCGTGTTGAAGTGTTTTGCAATATTATTGATTGAGAACTTCAAGAGCTTAATGATCGTTTTAATGAGGTAGCTACTGATTTGCTCCATGGAATTGCTTGTTTGAATCCAATTAACTCGTTTTCATGTTTTGATAGAAAAAAAATAATGAGGATGGTTGAATTATATCTAGATGATTTTTATGAGTTTAATATGAATACTCTTGAGAATCAACTTGCAAGTTACATTGTTGATGTTCGTGATGTTGATGAAAGGTTCTCTGATCTAAATGGACTATGTGGTCTTTCCAAAAAATTAGTCCAAACAAAAAAATATTCAAGTTATTCTCTGGTGTTCCGCTTAGTGAAATTTGCTCTACTTCTACCAGTTGTCACTTCATCCGTTTGAAAGAGCTTTCTCGGCAATGAAGTTTATCAAGAACGACTTGCGAAGTCATATGAGTGATGATATTTTTAGTGGTTGTTTGGTGCCTTTTGTAGGAAAAGATGTAATTTATAGTATTTCTAATGATGCTATTATTAAGACATTTCAAGATATGAAACCTCGTAGAGTTCAATTGTAATGATCTATTTATGTTTTTAGATATATGTGCTCTAAGGTAATATTTTTTATCCAACTCATTTATATCTGATTCGACCCATTTATTTGTGGATATTATTTACGTGATTAATTTTTTTTGAACCCCCTTAATGAAAATCTTCCCTCCGCCACTGATCTCAATCAATTTAATATAGATTTATCAATTTAAGACAACCTATACATCAATCAAATACAATTCTTACATTATTCCATAGTCCAAAGAAAACTATACTAGAATTCATAAGCATTGATACATGATCACTTAACCCATAAAAAAGTAAAAATAAGGATTGCATGGTTTGCATGGGTTAATAGGAATTATAGCTTTAAAACATTGCATTAACATAAATTCAACCCTAAAACATTGATTCAAAATCATTTATTCAAGAACCCATGGCTAGATCACAAAATTGGAGAATTCATGTTTTGATCATCTTTGGAAAATCATTGCAATTGACTCCTTGAAGAAAGATATTTCAAGGATGAATAACCATACCTTAGTTTTGATGAAAAGCCCATAATATTTATGGATAAATACTTCAGAAACCTATCTTTTTGCTTGGAGCTTGAAAGCTTCAACAATGGAGTTTTCGAGAGAGCGAATGGAGAGGTTTTGTTTTTAGTTGAGGGTTTAGCTTTGATTGGTGAGTTTAGGGGTTTAAATAGGTCCTATAAACGTTCATAATTAACCCCTAAGTATCCAAAATACCCCTACATTTATTAGACAAATTAACCAACTCAAATTTGACTTAAAATGACGCAACGAATCTGGGACTTTAATGCGCGTCGCGGAGGCACTTCAAAATCTTATTTTTTAGAAAATTCTTGGACAGAATGGTTTGGACAGCCCCACGTCGCAAGGAAAAACTTTTGCCTACTGCGTGACAGCTGCGTATCGCCCAGCAGCATGGGAATTCTTCGCTGGACCATTTTGGGTCCTTCTCGAGAACCCTTTCGATTGTCCCCGGGGCGTCATTCTCAGACGTTTCGATCCTTTGTATGTCAGGCTACACGTTGGAACTCTCTCTACTGAATTTCACCTTCAAACCATCCCCCAAAATATCACTACAAAACACTATGACACACTAGTTCAATTTCGACTAGTTTCCGAACGTCTTGGACGTTCTTGGACGTATGACCTCCAAACACTTCCAAACTTTATATATTGACTATGAACACTATTTTTAACAATTTTATGACATTAAATCATCATGACACAAGTGTTAGGCTCTAGCTCAACCTTGCTCATTTTGAGGGTGTAACAATTTATCAATCGATCAGAAGTAGAGTAATATAGATCACTCACCGATTTCCGTTGCCTTAATCATCAATCATAACTCATCAAAAATATATATGTAGGGCAGTAGGTAAATAGATAACAACGTAAGATCAATCATGCTTCATCTACTATAAAATTTAGATCACATCATGTACATTACATTAGTAATCTATAGGCTAGAAGAACCTAGATGAGTCCTTTACAATTCGATTGTGTCCATTCACATTGGATCAATATCACCTAATTTATTATCACATTACAACGCTAAGACAATTCATCATAATTGAATCACCTAACAATCATTCTAGCATCAATATCACAAGGTACTACATTATAGGCTAGTCTTATTCAAACCTTAAAACCTTGATCCACATGGATCAATCATCAACAATTCACCATCAATACACATACTAGGCAGTATATATAAGCATATTAACATAATTGAATAACAATTCGATTTACGTAAGATAAAAATCACAAAGCTCATACATAGGCTAAAATGAGAGTTTGAAGGGAGCATGGGTTTGATCATGTAATTTGATTGAAATTCACATTACAATCAATACATTAACATAAATTCATCATGAGGAAGCCTTTTAAAATGTTTTGAGAAAGAACCCATGGCTAGATTGAAGAATACATAATTTGATCATAAAATTTCTTTGAAAACTTTGAAAGGAACTCTCTAGATGGAAGATTAACTAGATATGAAGGATCACCATACCTTAGTGTATTAGAGAACCACGAAATCTTCATCAAGAATCCAAGCTCCAAGCTGTTCTTGAGCTTCATCTCGAATGGAGGTTCGTAGAGAGAGGTTTCTTTTTTACAGGGAAGGGTCGAATTGAAGAATAAATTGGGAATAGGATTGTCACGTTTTTAATAAACTAAATACACCAAAAAATAACCAAATAACCCACCTACGGTCAGGTTAGGACGTGGAGTGAATTTCCCATTAACCCCATAATTAAAACAGCGTGCATGGCAGTTGTTGCAGGCTGCATCGACGGACAGCAGTCGACGAGGCGTCGTCTGGTTGACGAGCTCCTACTGCTCCGTTATTTGCGACTGCAACTCCTACTTATAAGTGTTGAGCGATGCCTGCCATCGACGGGGCGTCCATTAAGGAACGGGGCGTCGATTGAGGGCTCGTCGATTGACACTGCCAAGGTAGTGTCTCGACAGCCTTTGGGTCCTCCTTGAGGGCCTTTTGCGGGGCCCTTGGGGAGTCGTGCCTAGACGTTTAGAACGTAAATATACACCTTAAAATGTTAAAGACCTTCTACATCAGTTTCTCCCAAAACAAACACTCGCAACTCATCCAAATATGCTACGCACACTCAAGGGCTAACTTTTGAACGTCTTGGACGTTCTTGGACATTCAACTTCCAAATGACTTCAAATAAATAATGCATACATTAAAACACTTAATTAATATGTTAACAAACTTATAGTCACACTGAGGCTCTAGACACCCTAACTCATTTTGGGGGTTGTACAATATCCCCCACTTGGGAACATTCGTCCTCGAATGACACTTGGATAATCACAATAAAGACTTCAATGAATCATAGAACAGCTCACAATATTCATAACATCATCACATTGAAGTCAATGCAAAAAAATTACAAGGAACACAAACTTCCCACCACTTAGCACTCAATACAACACAAGCAAGCCACACTTTCACTCACACATGCTTAATGCATCAAACACTTTGGCACTTCTCATATTCATAAGGGAATATCCTTCTCCTAATCATAACATGATCATTAAATTTAATTTTTGTTATGATTTCATCATATATGATCACACATAGGCAGATTCAACTATACTCAAGAAGCAAAAAGTCACTCATACTTCAATGCACATAGACTTTAATCAAGTGAATCAACAAAAATCTTTATTAATAAAACCTAGTGCCATGAACGTCATACTCAACCATACCATGTGTAGTTGTGTCCATGGAGGAATGTCCTTCTCCTCAACACACTTAAATGTCTCATGAGTCCTTACCCAAGCAAGGCACAAAGGTCAACTTACTGTAAAAAATGAGAATTCCTCAACTTTTAACCATAGCATGCTCAAAATTTCTTCCTAGTGAAGTCAAAACGGTAATTCACACCACACACATCACAACAATAGAAAGCCATTTCACAAAATTTCAATTTCTATCACAATGCTAGCTTTCATAAACATGCATCAATTTGGGAAAATAACAGAATTTATAGGCACAAATAAGGACCACTACAACATTTTGGGCCTAAGGCAACACTAAATCTGGACAACATTTATAAAGTGTTGCCTAAAATATTTTTGGGTACACTTTTGAAGCGTAGCCATAGTTTTTTGCTTTTGGCCACAATATTATTTGCAACATATCTAAAGCGTGCTCTTTGGTGGTATAAACTACACTTTTTAAGCATTGCTATTTATATAAATCTAACACAACACTTTACAAGTGTGCTTGTAGTTTCCCTAAAAATTATGGTAAAATATTGTTTTCCTTCCAACATATTTAACCCTCCCTCCAATTCCTAATATTCCAAAAAACAAAAAACATCTTTAAAATTCAAACCACAATTTAACTCTAAAAAATAAAATAAAAAACATTCCCTACTAATAAATTTAATCCAAAGACCTTGTCACTTTGCCCAAACCAACATCTCAAAAATGAAACCCTATGTGTTGCTGCCCTCTTCTTCTCATTTCCACGAAAAAAATAACCATGGTCACTCTGCAAAACATGGGATTTTAAAAAAATTGTGATATTAAGGTTTCAAAATAAATGGGTGGTGACATAAGTCTTATGTATTGGGTGTAGGTGACAATTATGTGAATAATGATTAAGGATTGTGGAGTTTCCCTCAAGTTTATAACTTGATTAAGGATTGTGGAGTTTCCCTCAAGTTTATAACTTGACAGTTTAGTCCACTGAATTAAATGAAGGGTAAAAGAGTAATTTCACAATACCGAATTTAACCAACTTTTGTGGGAATTAAATGAGGGATAAAAGGGTATTGACTAAACCAAACCTAATTTAACCAATTTTGGATGGAAATATGGAGCCAAAAGGGGAAATAAAAGATTTTCCCCCCGCCTCCAACCGTCGTATTCGTCCTCTTTTTCTTCTTCTTCTTCTTCTTCTGCTCTCATTTTTGCTAGCTTGCTTTCCTTTCTTCCCGCTCTCTTCATCTTTTTATTCTTCTTCTTCTTTTCATACATTGTGGGTCTTGGCTGCTAGTGCTTGAGCTTTCTTCTTCTTGAATCAAATTACCTAAGTAGTAATTTGAGGACCAAATTTCATTTTGTTTCAATTGGAATTACTTCATAAGCGATTGGGTCATACACCATTGTTTCTGGTAAGTAAGATTAATAGTTATTTGAAATAAATTCATTATCATCTGATATGGGTACCTGCAATTTTTTCAATCATTTGCATTCATGTTTCCAACATATTGTTATATATGTTGCAACATTTGACTATTATAACATATTATAGTCATATGTAGCAACATAAATGTTATTTCAAGCTCAACGGAACAGTAATATGTAGCAACATATGACTGCATTTCGCAACTGAAAAGCCATATGTGGCAACATATAATATAACATAAAGATGTTGCCACATGTGATTTGTCTTTCACAACAGAACAGTAATATGTAGCAACATTTGATTTACATTTCGCAAAAGAAAAACCATATGTGGCAACATATTATAAAATATAAAAAAGTTGCCACGTGTGATTTATTTTTCACAACAGAACAATAATATGTAGCAACATATGACTTACATCTAGCCACAGAATAGTCATATGTTGCAACATATGATATAATATAAACATGTTGCCACATGTGATATAATATAAACATGTTGCCACATGTGATTTATTGTCACAACAGAACATTCATATGTAGCAACATATGAGTTACATTTCGCAATAGAAAATCCAAAAGTTGCAACATATGATATAACATAAAAATGTTGCCACATATGATTTATTTTCACAACAGAAAAGTCATATGTAGAAACATATGAATTACATCTCGCCACAGAATAGTCATATGTTGTGACATATAATTATTCTTCATAACTACTAATTATTATTTTTAATTAATTTCTACACGTACAATGTCATTTTTTGTAGGGATTGATTATCGTGGTGAATGGGTCGAGAGGAAAATTGATTCATATGGCGTTGGGAGGATAGTAAAAAATAAGGATCCAATTTAGTAAGGATGATGTCGAAAGAAACATTTTGTATGATGATTTCTTCAATTTAGTCGTGCAAAAGTCTGGATACAATTGTAAGCCGCAAGATCTTGTTATGAGTTACATTCCCCATTTTTTTTTCATAATGAGAAGGTTTTACCTTTTAGAATAACTTATCAATCTAGTTTGCTTGTTTATTTGGGAGGAGCAGAGAAACCTCCCATATTAAGAGTCTACGTGGAAGAAAATCCTATCGAGGAGGATCATAATGTAGACGAAGGCGAACAAGATATGTTTAATGATGAATTTTATCCTGCGGACATGAATAATCCTAATGATGAAATTGGAATAGGTGAAGGTGAAGGTGCAGGTGAATGTAAAGGTGAAGGGTCGGACCTTGAGAGCAAGTTTTCTTCCTACACCTATAGTTGGCAGCAACAATCCATGTGCTTCTCAAACTTCACGTGTGAATAATGATCGAGCTGATGAAACACGTTTTTATAAGGGAATGACATTCAAGAACAAGCAAGAACTGGCAAATTCACTGAAAATTGTTAGCTTGAAAAAAGATTTTAGAGTGAAAAAGGTGATCAATTCTCGTAATGTGTTTTCCTTTAAATGTTCATATCGGGATTACAATTGGTGGCTGAGGGCTGTGAAATTTAAAAATAGTGACAAGTTTGCCATTAGAATCTATGATAAGTACCATACGTGTGATTCAGAGCATCTTACAAGCCATAATCCCCACGCCATAGCAAAAGTCATAGGTAAGTACTTTGAAAATAGGTTTCCCAATGGTAAAGGCCCATCCACAAGAGACATGTGAAATCAACTCCGATCAGAATTCGGTTGTAAGGTAAGATATTGGAAGATTTATAAGGGCATGGAGCATGCGAAGTCTAATGTCAAGGGAACACATGAGCACGGGTATGCAGTGCTTAATGCGTACTGTTATATGCTTGAAGTTCCAAATCCAGGAAGCAAGACGGCATTGTCGCTCGATGAAAATGGGAGGTTCCAGTACTTCTTTGTATCATATGTGTGTCGTGGACAAGGAATGTGATGCCTCATATGAATATTTTTTTCAAAATATGAGAAGCTCTGTAGATGATACTGATGAGTTGTGCATTATTTTTTATAGGAATCTAAGTATTCGAAAGATGGTTTCGAGAATCTACCCTGCATCTCATTATGGTTTTTGCATGAGACACCTTGGGGAAAATATTCGAAATAACTTTCACAATTCGAAAGTAGTGTCCCATTTTTATAAAGCAGCAAAGGTGTACGATATATGTGAGTGCAATGACCATTTCAATCAAAAAAAAGATTTGGTACCAAAGGCGGCTGAAGCTCTTGAACGTATTGGATTCCACAAATGGAGTAGGGCATATTGCCCGGGAAATAGGTACCATCTCATTTTAATTTATTTTTACTTTATGTACTTTGTTTGATTTTTATCTTTTTTTTCTTAGATATAACATTATGACGTCAAACATCGCGGAATCGGTGAATGTTATGTTTGATGTTGAAAAAGAATTTCTCATTGTCGCTCTATTTGATGAAATAAACAGGAGATTTGCATTGTTATTTCACCAGAGTCGTATGGAACTGGTGCACTCTGCAAATAGATTTGTTCCCTCAATTAAAAAAGACATATAAGAGTATGTCAACGCGGGCAACAAGTGGTTGGCCAATCAAATCGCTACCTACAAGTTCAGTGTCACTGGTCATGGAGATGTTACTACCGTGGATCTACATAGAAGATCTTGTACTTGTAGAATTTTTGACTTGGACAAAATACCTTGTCCACATGCTATTGAAGCTGTCACGACCTGGATTCTGGAATCAGAACCGTGACCGGCGTCGTTAACCTCTCAGAGGTCGCAGACAAGCCTTTCTTAGCTTTCATCACAATCATACATTTAAATTTGCAGAAAATTTAAAACTTTTTAATTACTTAACGAAGTGTACATAGACTTCATATAGTTTTGTAAAAGAGTGATATTCTACTAGATCAAACTCAACAACCATCTATTAAAGATTAAACAAATAAAATGATGAATCATAATAATAATAATTTGCCATCGGCCTTACTACAACGTTTGAATAAATGATTGAATTGAAACGCTAGGGACTAACTCCACTAGCTATCTCTAATGTACTAAGCTAAAATAATGAATGTAGCATCCTCGAACTCAAGAGGACCTACCAAAGTCTGGAGATCGCTAATCCAAACCGCTTCGTCGAACTTCAATATTCTTGAGAACCTGCGTCTATAAAAATAGTAAAAATATATGGGGTTAGTACACACTTGTACTAAGTATGGGTGTATGCACATAACACATAAGGGACGATGCATGAAGAAGGAAAGCTATTTCCTAAACAAAGTGTCAATGTTACTGTAATCACGTTACGGTTCACTTAAAACATTAACTTTGCTTTATGATGTAAATATGACACATTCTCATTCAATTAAGGCACACAACTCGTTTTCTATATGAACATAAGACCTTGGAATCTTGAACATAATTTTAGAACAACTTAAACACACATTCATATTTTTGATACCTAGGCCGTGAGTGGCCATCTCTACACTTAGATTATTTTTCATTCTTTTCTATCTTTTTGTTGTGTAGTTCAATGATCTCCTTTAATCTTATGTTTCACTTACAAGTGCAATGATTCATTGTAGTCCCATACCTACAATGAATCGAGTAAGCAATTCACAAGACTAAGGAAATGATTGACTACCCTACTTACGAGTTAGATTTTTCATTCTTCTTCTTTTTGGGTACACTTACATTAATAAGCCAATCTTTATTGGCTACACCCCTTGTTTGATTATTTCATACTATAAAGTTCTTGGGACATAATCCACTCTCCATTATGGATACCCCCAACTTGTTATATCTATCAAAGACTATTTATTAATGTTTATTAATCTCTTGCTTTACTTAGTTCACTATGAACTTATAATTCTACTCCCTTGCTCGATTGCTCACTTGAACTTGCTACTTATTCTTTCTTACTCTCTTAAAGAATTCTTTTAGCATTGACGAAAGTAGATCATGCGAGCTACATGAAATCTAGTGTCTCCCACACACCGAAAAAGGGTGGTTCACCGATTAAAGTGAACCAATCTCTGTGTCTTCCCCACACCGAAAAGGGGGATTCAGCGGCTAAGGTGAATCGGTCGATGTTTTCCCCACATTGTAAAGGGAGATTCATGGAAATAGTGAACCGAATTCTTGTACTGAGCTATAACCGACATAGATCATGTTAGCTAGATATGAAATCCGGTGTATCCCCCACACCGAAAAGAGGTGGAATCACCGGCCAAGATGATTACCTAACTTGCTAGCGTGTTTAGTGGGTGGCCTCCACTATCTAGGTGCCCCTATGTTGGAAACATAGTTCTAAGACTAGGAGACGTACTGAGACCCTGGCGATATCGTCTCATGAGACTTACAAGCATTTACCACTCGCTCATAGCTAGTCTATCGGTGCTAAGATCATATTTTATCTTCTTATCTTTTAGAGTTGACTCATTATATTATGGAAGCTTGCTTCTAGTTTTGAGGTTTACTTACTCTATGGATGACTGGTCATCCCTATCTTTACTTGATGATTATGATCTTGAAACTTTACTTTATCATCATAGTGCGAGTGAGACTTGTCTCACGGGCTCTAGCACCCTCTTATGTGAGTATTATTGACGTAATGATTAAGTGTTCTTGAGACTAGTCTCACTTCTTCTAACACTCTATATTAGTTCAATCTTATAACTTAACTCTTAGCTATCTATTTACTCACCTTAACTTGTTCACGTCACTCACTATCCTTTTATCATTCTTTATGATTGTTATTGATTCTTGATAAGATTTTATGGCGTTCACAAGTTGTGTGGATAGGGTATGTTGGGACTTGTCCCATTGAATGGCATACCCTATGTTATGAGATATTGAATTGAGATTAGAATTACTTTTTGGAGTAATACATTTAGATATAGATTCGTTAGCCAATTTGTTGGCATCATTTAGAATTTCGCCAGTTACTTGTCATAAGATTATCACTAACTAATTCAACCAAATTCATGAATAGATTATAGTAATTTAATATGTTAAACAAGCTGACTTTTCACATATGATAAACATATCAACAATTCAACGAATACTCATAACAATTCACATTCTCAAAACACAATTAGGTATTATAACAATTAACGTTTATGTAAATAACACCATAGCATGCGGATCTAATCTCGTGTATTTCACTCAACATTTAAATCACTTAAACACACATATAAGATCAGTTAACACCATATACAACCAGCAATGCATCGAGAATAATACTACTATACTACAAGAATCGGAAATCGGAACAACTAGGGAGATGAACATACGATTTGATGGGAACAACCCTAGTTTCGATATTGTTGAAGTAAAACGTTTGAAAAGCCTCTTGGAGAAAGGATTCCATGAGATAAAACCCATACCTTGCTGTAGAATTAAATCTACGAAGATCAATACGAATTTTGCATGAAAAGCCTTTGAAACGTCCCTTGCTAGCGTCCTAGAGTTTAGTTTGCAACTTCCCTTGTTCTCACGTTTTTTCTCTTGATTTAGTTGTAACATTTTCTTCGAGTGAATAACGTGTCTAAGGCTTTATAAACTGAATGTTAACTAATTCTACTTGGAATATATAACCTAATTAAGGTAGACCAATTAGCTAATTACATAAACGCCCCTCCTAGATTGACTAGGATTGGAAGATTTTTGACTTGACCGTTTTTGGTATCTTTCCTAGTAGTTTCGATTTTGTCCTATTTTTTTATCTAATTAAGTTGCTAAATTAATTAATTAAATAGTCTAGGGTAATTACCAAAGTACCCCTAACTGGTTAGGACAATAACCAACTCTTTGGACAATCCTAGGTTAGGTACTAGGTTGTCTTTTTAACTAGTTACTAAGTTAGTGTCACCCGGTTAAGTCCTAGGTTGTCGGGTGCACTAATTAAATTATTTCGGTTTGTCCTAGGTTAGTTAGCTAGTTAGGGAAGTTAGTTAGAGCCTATGATTGGTTAGGTAGGTTGGCCCCACATGGAGGGACCCGTCCTCACATGTTGCCCCTAACCGCCCTAACCGAATTCGGTTAGGGTGGTTGCATGGTCCCCCTTGGCCGATTCCCACTTGACTTGCCCATGTGCTTGCACATGGGTTGGTTGTAATTTCCTAACTAACTATTCTTTATGGCTCATTTGGAATATTTACTTATTGTCCGAAGGATCCTCACTACGTCCTTGGGCACTACTTACTCTACATGATCATTTTAAATGATCATGTGCTATGGTACCTAGGCTTGACACATGGATGCCCCGTACCTAATATGCAAATACTTTGAAACCTATGTTTCTAGTTTAGGGTCTTCTTTGCAAGTACAATTCTAACAAGCTTGAGTATATTTTGCTTATTTGGGTATTATATTGAAATTGGCTAACACCCCTTAGCCAATTTTTCTATACTATGCCCAATATTTTTCAATATTGGGCATCGAGATGCCTATGTACCCCCAATACGCATTCTTAAAGAACTATTGGGCTCTCTACTAGACACGAAATTTTCTGAAATGTTACATTATCCCCCCTTAGGAACATTCGTCCCCGAATGACACTACTTATCATTTTAAAACAAAGAGGGAGATTTTTGGAAATCACATTAGCATGCTAGAACTATATCTTCGTGAATGTCTAATTCACGACTTACTCTGAATGATGCACATACTCTAAGATTATCTAAAACTTCTTACTTAAGATCGAGGAACTTACTTCTCAATTCTACTTTAACTTAATACACATCACACTCATGCAACACATAATCACGTAATAAGCCATAAAAAAACAGCAACATGAAAGTAAGCATGAACTCATATTAACTCATATAGTGCAAGTATAAAACACACATTTCTGGACTTAGAAAACCAAAAACTGCCTAATGCACTAAGATTCAGAGTTGTGATTACGAAATCAGACTTAAAGAACGCTTGTCTGACTTGTGAGGGTCACGGAATTTCCTATTGGCCTCGGCCTCTTATGTTGCCCCCTCACAAGGTGGTTCTTCCTTAACACCTTTACGGCGGAAACCTCCTTGTTCCTCAACCATTTCAGTTGGCGATCTTAATTCTTGTGTGTATTCTTCTACACGTTCACACAAGAAGGAAGTTAGATACTTAGAATGACACAAAGTGTCAAAGATCTAGATAGAACGATAAAGAGTAGAAGAAGGGAAGATTCTTAACATCACACAGTCTCTAAATCATGATTGTTGTGCACTTCACAACCATAAGTTAGAAATTACCAACGTGGTTGTGTTGAGATTTTGATCCTAGGTAATTTAACCTCATGCTCTGATACCAAGTTTGTCACGACCCAGATTCTGGAATCCACCGCGACCGGCGTCGTTAACCTCTCAGAGGACAAAGAGACTTAGAGTTTAACTATGTAAATATGATTTTATATATATATATATATATATATATATATATATATATATATATATATTATATATATATATATATATTTATATATATTGGAAGTAATGTTCTAGCATATGATTTGCTATGAAAGTATTAAATTTTCTGCTAAATTTACCTATGACAAAGCGATGAATGATAACTATGGACTTGTATAAGACCCCCGATAGGTCAAGTACGCCATGTTACTTCTAGGAGGTGCTCCCCGATCGTGACAAACGTGGTATCAGAGCATAAGGTTTATAAAAGTGGTTTTAGGTTCTAAAAATCTCATATTTCAGCGTCTAGTAGAGTCTCGTTCATTGGTGGTGAGTCGCGACACATCCATGGGTGAGAGACTATAGGACGATAGAGTTTCCCTTTTTCATCATTCTCATGTCGTGCCAAACAAATTAACTCTATAATATCTCGCTCTTATGTTTTCTTGTCCGGTGGTATTTTAGATGTGATTGCTTGGATGAGATGGTATCTCTATGCTTGAGGGAGAAAATGTGATTTTTTATGCTTATATTGATTTATGGTTTGATGAGTATGTGTGAAGGTGAACTTTGGTTAATTTTGATATGATGCCTTTTGTGGCTATATATGAGATCTTTGTGAAATAACATGTTATGTTGAGAAATGTATGTCCTGATATCGTTAAAGCATGTTAGAAGTGGTTATGGTTAAAATGAGTCTCTTTTTGAAATGGTGTGTTGCTATATGGTTTTGTATGATGATAGTTCTATGATATGGGTTAGACTTGAAATGCCTTGAAGAATGTGTTAAATGGTAATGATGTATGTTGCCTATATATTATGTGTAAATGTTCCACGTTGCCCTTTTGTATATGTGTGGTTCTTTATAGTTACCTTGTTTGGATTGGAGTCTTTTGTATAGTCTTGATCCTAGAAGTGGGGGTAGCATGCTTATCTTTGTAGGGTGAAGATGTGGTTTGATTGATCTAGAAGTTATCTTACTGTAAGGTTGAAAGAAAAGAAAGTGTCCTTATGTCTAAGTCTCTTCTATTGTTTCCCTTAAATGTTGTATGACCTTGGTGTCTATGATATTGTTGAAAACCTTATGTGGTTGGGTAGTAGGAACTAACTTGATGATTGGGAATAATTTGCTAGATGATAAGGTTTAGAATGCCTTTCAGTGTTCCAATGTTGAGTTACTGTAATTCCTTTGTGGTAATCACTTTTATGTGATGAAAATGGAGGTTGATAAGTTCGGATCCTCTTGAGCTTGGGTTAAGTTGCTCTTAATTGGGTCTACCCTAAGTGGGGGATGGTGATGGAGTAGTAAGGTTGTAGATATTTCTATATTATCCTTCTACTCTTACTTGAGCTTGAAACTAATGAATTTTTAGTAAGCTTTTTCATGACAGGAGTCTTGCATAAAGGTATGAATTGCATGTTCTCCATATGTTATGTATGTTTTTATAGACACTGTGTTAAGAATACTTTGAATATACTAAAGTGCATGAAAAGAATTGTGATTAAATTCATGTTTTCTCATGTTGATTATGCATCTTGATATGCTAGTTGTGCTTTTAGCTTCATGAGATAAGGTATGAAACATGGTTGTAGTCACTTTTGATGTGTAAGGTTTAACCTTATAATGAGAAATTGAGCCTCTTTAAAATGAAAAAAATGTTGAGTCTTTTGAAAATTTTGTGACTTCTATGGTTTGGAAAGCATGATTTAGGCTCACTGTTGAAAAGAGAAAGCATGTTTATCTAGTGTCCACTACACCATTTTAGGTCTTTAGCCACCCCGAGAAAATATAGCCTAAACTATCAAAAAGTATAGCCTTTGACCTAACACAACACTTTTAGACCTTAGGCAACACTTTTCAGGGGGTGGCCTAAACCAGTGTTACCTTTGATCTAAGGCCACACTTTTCAAGTGCTGCTTTCGTTGCTACGCTTCAAAAGTGTGGCCTTTTAAGCTACAAAGGCTACGCTTGTAGGGCCTCATATGGCAACGTTTTTATGACCTCAAACAACATTTTTAAAGTGTGGACATTACTATCATAGGCTACACTTTCAAAACAGAGCATTTGCTACCTCCTCTAAAGCAGCATTTGTTAAGTGTCGTGTTGGATAATTTTCATGCCACAATTTCAAATGAACAAGCCACACTAATAACGTTCTATGTCCACAATTAAAAAGTGTTACAATGTTATATAAGCTATAAAATATTTATATGCTACAATTTAATGTTGTATATCTGACTGTCACATGATACATAACCATACGATTTAGATGATTTCAAGCACAAAATTAACTAATAAATAACTCAAAAATAATAATCCAAATATGCTGATTTTTCAATGAATATAAAAAATCAACTTGTCATAAATTACAAATACTAGAAGAACAGTATTTCAAAAGGTGTACCTGCAATGAAATTCATAAAATCAAAAATAAATTTAATCACAATTGTTCGAGAAGTCCTCATCATAGTCACCTAGATCTTCATATATCTTCGCTCCAAGCTTCTTGCATTCCTTGGGATATCATATCATACATAAGATGAGAGAACACTCCAGGTAATGTTAACTAAAATAATAGTTATAAAAAGAGAAAGGAAATGAGAAAATTAACTTCAGTAAATTATATAAATTATCTGAAAGATCCATAGCAAGTGAAACAACAAATTTTCAATATCTTGATGTCAAATTGAAACAACAGACTTAGACTCTAACTCATCGCCAACAATCGACTCCTATCCCTTTATGTCAAAGGGTGAGTTCTTTTTGTGGTGATGTAGTAGAAAAAAGCTAAACATCCTAAGACCACTCCTATATATTTTAATATACAACTGATGTTTGCAAATAAGTCTATGTTCTCCAATTAGACCAAAGATACAATATTTTTTCATACTATATATATCAAAAAGAGGAACATGGCAACGTTTGATTGCATTTAAGCAAATGTAGTCAAAGAGAACTTTAAGAGTTAAAGAAACATGGGGCAAAAAGGAAGTGGATAGTTCTTACTTGGAACAACTGCAAACCAAAAGTGTCCATTGAATACTAAGCATCATCTTTACAGGTACGTATCAAATATCCGATAAAGACTAAACTAGTATTCTTAGTTAAAATACCAGAATTTTTATGAAGCTACATAATTTATAGTCCGTAAGAGAATGCTTCTAGTACCTTGTAAATAGCCGAACTTTTGGACTCATTGTATCCCTGAGTGGATTTTTTTTCATGCTTGAGAGATGACTACACGACAGGATTGACAACAACAAAAGCATCTAGTATGTTATGAGTTAAAAATACAAAATAGTGCAATAAGTTGTTGGACAACAAAGGTAGTAGTTTTGGGAAAGACATGTGTTTGCCTGCATAAGAATTATATGAGTACTCATCACACAACCGCAAGCATATGACAATGACTACCTTTAAGAACTGCACTTGCAGTAAAGTGATTATTCATTATCTCAGCATATTTTGATTTCATGATCTCCCTTTTAGATGACTCCATCTGTAAAATATCAAAATTAAATATTGTGAAGCAAATTGAGATTAGATAAGAGGTACATATACATCATCACAATCTATACGCAAGCCCTGAAAAAAGCAATATTGTGCGGCATACTCAATAAAACCTACAAGTGAGACCTTTGATAAACACATCTTTTCCCGACAATATATTAGCAACAGCCATGGTACTCCAAGAAATGCCGGACCAATAATCATGATTGCTTTGATATTCTTGGCACACCAACCTAGGCTACCAGCCCCTCCAACAGGGGGAGGCGCTTCAACCCATTTAAGGAAGTGGAGAACACAATTGACGCCCATCGAGTGAGGTACTACCACCACTTTCTTGTTATCACTTGTAACATACAAAAGCTTAATTTTTAGCCTGCTTAAAGATTGGTCTCTGATCTCTGTATTTTGAAAGGATAGCCTTCAATCATAAGAAGCCATGTACATATGTCCTTCTGCATGGGAGATCATCAGAAAGAAGAGTTGCAAGACCATGTCCAATGCTTACAGTTGGCAAAAAAAAATTCCTTTTTGGTGTGGAGGGCTTTAAGAGGGAAATTATCTATCAATGATAAACTCACTTCTTTTGGAGTTGAACCTGCCAGGTGCTTTTGTTGTATTAGAAAAGGTTGCGACAACATACGCCATATCTTTGTATCAGGTAACCTTGCGAACCATCTATGGCATATTTTTCAGCAGACTTAGAGATCAACCATAGCCAGACTCTGAAGAAACCTTACCCCTAGATCAAGAACCAGGTTCTTGATTATTTGCCTAAAACAAATAAATAAAGCAATATACTTTTAACTAAAACCTTCCTCTCTTAAGGAAGGAAAAACACAACTTTGTTTTATTAAGTTTTCAAACTCAAATACAGTTTTCGATTAACTCTAATCGAAACTCTTTAACTTAAAAGAAGCCAAACCCACTTCCTTTTAGTTAAACACTCTCTCTCCACAAGAAGCCAAACCTACTCCTTGTTTACAAATCACACAGCCTCACAAAAACTCACAACTCACAAAAATTCACACGAAACAATTAACTCACAAAACTCACAAAAACTATTTTTGCTATTTCTCTCTTCTTCTCACCTCTCTTTACGTTTCTCCTTGATTGCAAGAACTGATTCTCTTGGCCTTGCCATCTCTGTTTATATAGACTCTTTTTGATCAAGAATTATTGCCTCTCTTCAAAGTTGATAATAACTCTGTTTTCTGTGTCCTCCTTTGATATGGAAAGGTTTCCTTTTATTTTGTTGTATAAGGAAAACACCTTTTAGGAAAAGGTTTTGTTTTCCTTTTTCATATATAAAGTAAACCATCTTTTTAGAAAAAAGGTTTTATCGTATTTATTTATGGAAACATAATACTTTTGTTTTCCTTCTTTCCATAAATAAACCTATGCCTCAATTCTTTTCCTTCACTTCTTGTTTCATAAAACGACAACTCTTTCATTCTTCTTTTACTTCCTGTTTTAATCAATGAACCTGGTTCATGAATGATCAAAGATTATTTGTCATTATCAAAAGTAATTAGCACAACTTCCATCAAATTCCCCCTTTTTGATGATGACAAATAATACCAGGTTTGAGAAACTGTTTCCCCCTTTTGACATATCAAAAAGCCCAAGATAGAGATGACAAAAATATCCACAGCATCAAAAGAGACTACTACAATAAGTTCACAGGAGCTAAAGCAGCAACATAACCAAGCAAAATAGTTGAGCTATAAACGGTGGCCAACAAAGACACTAACTAATGCCTAGAAAACACTTTAAACATATGATAAACACGAGCATTGTTGTCAATTTGTTGTTGAATGAGTTGATCCTTCAATCTTCCAACTTCCCCCTGCGAAGCAGCCAACTGAGCCTTAAGAATAGCAACTTCATCTTTTAATAGAACATTCTGAGCTCGAGCCTCATTAAGGTCAGAAAGAAGAGCAGTAACAGGACCAGCAGAACGAAGAGGAACTTGATCTACCATATCATCCAAAAGATTACATTCAGCAAGCGTAGTCTGAGTGAACATATCATATTTGCTCAGAGAGCGACCACCCTTCAAAGGCACCCCAAATTCTTTAAACACAGTAGTCAACAGATTCCCATAAGCCAATTGATGAGGTTTCTTAGGATCTATTATTCTGTTCATATGTTTAATAATAAGAGATGGCCAATTAATAGGACGCATGGTATCTAGAGCATGACCAAGACCCATATCACGAAAATTTGCCTCATGTCTTCTTTCTCCTCTCGGAACAACACCTTTGTGAACGACTTCAAACACCAATTTGTGAAAAGGAGACATTTCTCCTTTTAGTACCTTTCGAGGTCGGTCAATAACCCTCCCCTGTGTGAATTTTGAGGTGAGCGCACAATTGTCATCTTTACACCAGTGGTATTCTTCCAACCCTATGCAAGGAATACGAAGTATTGCTCCCAACCTAGTTTTGTCAAAGACGATATCCACCCCATGAACAGACGAAGAGAGTACAGAATCATCTATCATAGTTAGATTTGCATAAAACTCAGCCACTTCGTCATCAAATATTTGGTTATCAGTTTGAAGAAAAATATCTACCCACCCTTGTACTGCAAGTAGGGCTAACAATTTCTTTATCGCAGTGTAATCGCGAATATCATGATGAATTGTTCTACCTCTCAAGATTTTCTGGGATTTGAAATAAGCCCCCTTACCCATGGCGAGAAATTTTATTTCATTTTTGGTTAGGGTTTTAGATGAGGGAGGGTTTGAAGATGGAGCAGATTCTAAAACTTCATCATCTGTATCTGAAGCAATAGGGGTGGAAGAGGAACAGACAGGTGACTTACCAGTGCGACGGCGTTTTATGGTTGACTCTGCCAACATCTCTAGTTGAGTTTGACTTGCCTGTCGAGTTCGTGGGGGACGAATCACTTTGCGTTTGACAGCAATGTGTTTGCGAGGACGCCTAGGAACTGGTGTAGACGAAGGAGATGTATGTGGTTGAGGAGCAGGGGATACGGGCATGGTTGCCGGAGAGGATGGAGTAGGGTTTGGTGTTGTGAGGTTTTCTGGGGGAATGGATGAAGGAGATGATGGAGATGATGTGGAGTGATTGTGGGCTGATGGTGATAGTGGTGGAGTGGGTTCAATAGGGGTTTCCCCCTGAGTAGTTGCCGGAATTTCTGATGTGAGGGTAGATTCATCGTCATTGTCAGAGTAATCGACGAGATGGAGAGAGGAAGCCATGAAAAATTTTTGTTTGGTTTTGGTTTTGTGTGTGGGGAAGGTAAAAAGATTTTATGGGAAATAGAAAAAGCAATGATGATGAACTGGTACTCTGAACCGACTCCTCGTTTAAAGAAACGCTTGAAGCGACGGCGGGCACATTGAAAAGACTTTGAAATTTTAATGAGTCACTATGTTTTTCCCGCCATAATTAAATTTAGCAGTAGAACCAAGTGAGAAAAATATGAGAACCTGAGTGTGTGATGAGTAGAACCTGGTTCTTTGGAGATTAGCTCTGAAACACAAGTCCCAAGGATAGGCGATTTTTGAGAAATGGTTCTCGCCCAAGAGCCTTAGTGAAAATGTCAGCAATCTGGTCCTCAGTAGCGCAGAACGTCATTATGATAAATCCTTTTTCAACATTGTCCCTCAGAAAGTGATGTCGGATGTCAATATGTTTAGTGCGCTTGTGTTGAACCGGGTTCTTAGCCATATTGATAGCACTAGTGTTATCGCACATGACGGGAATACAGCCTGTTTTGACCCAAAGTCTTCTAGTTGTTGTTTGATCCACAATAATTGTGCACAACATGATGCAGCTGCTACATATTCTGCCTCTGCTGTTGATAAAGCAACGGAATTTTGTTTCCTAGTGGCCCATGAGACGAGACATGGTCCTAGAAAGTTTGCCATTCCAGACGTACTTTTTCGGTCGACTAGGTATCCGGCGTAGTCAGCATCAGCAAAGCCTACTAAGTCGAACGAGTCTCCTGATGGGTACCATAGCACCAGGTTCACAGAACCTTTGAGGTACCTAAGTATTCTTTTGACAGCTTTTAGATGAGACTCTTTAGGACTTGACTGAAATCGTGCACAAAGTCCAACACTAAACATGATATCGGGTCTGCTTGCGGTGAGGTATAAGAGTGATCCAATCATACCTCTGTATTTTGTGTCATTAACTGGAGAACCTGTTTCGTCTTTATCTAGCTTTGTTGTAGTGCCAATGGGAGTGTCGATGGTTTTTGCCTCATTCATGTCAAATTTTTTCAGTAATTCATTGATGTACTTCTGTTGATGAATTGAAGTTCCTGTAGGCGACTGATTAATTTGAAGACCTAAGAAAAAGGTTAGTTCACCCATCATACTCATCTCAAACTCACTACTCATGAGTTTGGCAAACTCAATTCCAAGTGAGGGGTTGGTTCCACCAAAAATGATGTCATCGACATAAATTTGTACAATGAACAGATCTGAACGTTGTTTTTGAAGAAAAAGTGTGTTGTCTATTTTTCCACGGGAGTAGCCATGTGTTAGAAGGAATGTGGATAGACGATCATACCATGCTCTTGGAGCTTGCTTTAGTCCATAAAGTGCTTTTTCTAGTTTGTAGACATGTTCAGGTTTATCTGGGTCCTCAAAACCAGGGGGTTGTTTCACAAATACCTCTTCTTGTAAAAAACCGTTTAAGAATGCACTTTTTACATCCATCTGGTAGAGTTTGAATTCCATATGGGCTGCAAAAGCAATTAACATTCTTATAGCTTCCATTCTTGCCACTGGTGCAAATGTTTCATCATAGTCGATTCCTTCTTCCTGGTTGTATCCTTGAACTACTAGTCTAGCTTTGTTTCTAGTGATCTGACCTTGGTCATCTAATTTGTTTCTGAAGACCCATCGAGTACCTATTACTGTTCGATCATGTGGTCTTGGAACCAGCTTCCAGACTTTGCTTCTCTCAAACTGACTTAATTCCTCTTGCATAGCTATAATCCAATCCGGATCTCCCAAGGCTTCTTTAATATTTTTGGGCTCAACTAGAGATAGATAAGCTGAGAAGGCACACATATTTCGTACTCTGGATCTGGTATGAATCCCTGATTCCAGTGGTGTGAGGATGTTTTGAATTGGATGAGAACTCTGATGTTTCCAACCATGAGCCTGAGTATTTTGAGTTGTTTCAGATATTGGAGTATCTGATGTTTCTACTCTTGTCTTTGTTGGTATATTTTGAATTTCTTGAAGATTTGGCTCATTTATGTATTATCCTCATCTGATTGTAAATCTTCCAATCGTTTTGGAATATGTACATCAGAATTATCAAATTCTTCTACTGTACTTTCATCAAATACAACATGCATGCTTTCTTCCACTCGATTTGTTCTTTTGTTGAGTACCTTATATGCTTTGCTTTGTGTTGAGTATCCCAAAAATATCCCTTCATCACTCTTGGCATCAAATTTTCCCAAGTTATCTTTTCCATTATTGTGCACATAACAGATGCATCCAAACGGTCGAAGATGTGCTAAGCTCGGCTTTCTTCCTTTAAGTAGTTCATATGGGGTTTTATTTAAAAAAGTCCTCATTGTGCACCTGTTTATCAGATAACAAGCAGTGTTTATAGCCTCTGCCCAATAGAATTGTGGTATTTTGCTTGCTATTAGCATGGTTCTAGCGATGTCTTCAAGAGTTCTGTTCTTACGCTCAACTACCCCGTTTTGTTGTGGAGTTCTTGGTGCGGAGAAATTGTGATCAATTCCATTTGTAGTGCAAAAACTTAAGAACTTTGAGTTTTCAAATTCTGAACCATGATCTGATCTTATGTTGATGACTTCTGTATTGAGTTTCTTCTGAACTAGTCTCACAAATATTTCAAATACTTCATATGTTTCATCTTTTGTTGCCAAAAATAGAGTCCAAGTAAACCTTGAGTAGTCATCAACTATTACAAGAATGTATCTTTTGCCTCCTCTACTTATCACACGCATTGGTCCACATAAGTCAATGTGAAGCATTTCCAGAGGTTTTGTTGTACTAACCATTCCCTTTGGTTTGAAAGAGGATTTGGATTGTTTCCCTTTGACACAGGCACCACAGAACTGTTCACTTTGCAGAGTTTTCTCAGGTAATCCTCTAACCAGATCTTTTGATATTAATTTGTTAATTGTGGAAAGACTGATATGTCCTAGCCTTTTGTGCCAAAGAGCGGAGTTTTCAGTGAGAGCACTAAGGCAAGTGAGTGAATTTTCTGACCTTATTATCTGAGTTGTGTATACATTCTTGTGTCTCTTTCCCAGAAGTATCAGTTCCTTAGTTGTTGAGTTTATTACTCTACATTCACCTGCAGTAAATACTACATTGTTCCCTTTGTCACACATTTGAGAAACACTTAGTAAGTTATGTTGAAGTCCATTTACGTAGTATACATCATCAATGACTTGTTTGAGATTGATTCCTACTTTTCCAATTCCTTGTATTTCCCCAGTTTTTCCGTTTCCAAAGGCTACTTTTCCACCTTAACCTTTTTCAGTGAGAGAAAATTTTCTTGATTTCCTGTCATATGTCTTGAGCAGGCGCTATCCAAGTACCAGTGCTTTCCTTTTTCTCCCACTGAAGCCTGCAATTTTATTCAGACAGAGTTAGTTTAGGTACCCATATCCATTTGAGTGCCTGTTTGTGATTAAGGGGGTGTATGAGAACTTTTTTAGCCCATCTAGGAAGGACCTTAGAAGTAGAACCAGGTTCAAGATCAATTTTCTTTTGAATTTTTCTTAAAAAGGTAAAATTTTTCTGATGTGCAATTTGTTTTTTATCACATGCATGACTCTTATGTCCTGTCAAGCCACAGTGAGAGCATAGACAGTCTATGTTGGGATTTTTTGTTTCAGAAAAGCCTATTCCATGTCTTGTGCTAGATTGACTTTTATGGAGACTATCGAGAATTATGGAGGACCTGGTCCACCTCATACTATTCTCTGCTTTCTGTTCAGTCATGTTTAGTTTCTTTTGTAAGGCTTGATTTTTCAAGATGCTAGACTTCAGTTCTTTTTCTAATTCTAGTTGTTTATTGAGCAGGGAACAATTTTGTTGTTCTAGAATCATGTTATCTTCTCTTAGAGATGCGTAATCTTCCATTAGTAGTTCCTTTTCATGGCAGGTTGACTGATATGCATTTATGACAGTTTCTAGTAGTGACTCTAGCTCCTTTTTAGTATAGATTTCACAGTTTTCTTTAGTGAAGGTTGAGCTAACCTGTTTGTTTTGGTCTTCTTCTTCTTGCTCAGAATCTGAACCAGCCATTAGAGCATGAATTGTATCTTGTGTTTGACAATTACTTTCTTTGTTTGCTTCTTCAGTTACAGCCACTAGTGCAAGAAAGTCGTATTTGTCTTCTTGCTTTATTGCAAGTAGAGATTGATTCTCGATTTCCTCATCCTCAGATTCATCTTCAGATATTCCTCCCATTGCAGCGAATGCCTTTTTCATGGATATGTCGGCCTCTTGATTTGTCATTCTCCGATTATTGGGAATATATCTGTCACTTTTTCCTTCTCTTGCCTTTTCTGGGTTGTTTTTCTTGTATTCAAGGGCCCAAAGTGGACAGAATTTTATAAAGTGGTCTGGACTACCACATTTATGACACAGTTGTTCTCTTGAATTTTCAACATTCTTTTGAGGATTCCTTTTTTGAAATGTTTGTCCCTTTTTTAACAATTTTGAGAATCTTTTAGCCATGAGAGCGATATTTTCATCCTCAAAGTCTTCAGAAGTAGTAGTTTTAAGGGCTAAATTTTTTTCTTTTCTTTTACTACCAATCTCTCTCTCTTGATTTTTCTTTAGTTCGTATGTTATGAGGTTTCCAATGAGCTCATCCATAGCAAGTTTATCTAGGTCACGTGCTTCAGTAATTGCTTCAACCTTACTTTCCCATGATTCAGGTAAGACGCTCAAGAGTTTTCTGACTGCCTTTCCGTTTGGAATTACTTCTCCTAAGGAGTAGATCTCATTGATGATTGCAGTGAATCTAGTGTGCATATCTTGAATAGTTTCTCCTTCCATCATTCTGAATAGTTCGTACTGTCTATTCAAGTTATCAATCTTTGATTTCTTAACCTGAGTTGTTCCTTCATGTGCAGTCTGCAAGGTTTCCCAGATTGATTTAGCATCTTGGCAAGAAGATATCCTATTGTACTCGTCTGGTCCTATGCCACAAATTAGAATTTTCTTAGATTTTGCATTATTTTGAATTGCTAGTTTATCTGTAGCATCCCACTCCTTTCTTTCTTTTGGTACCATTGTTACTCCATCGGGTCCCTTTTTCATAGGAATAGTAGGACCATCTAGGACTACACTCCAGAGATCGGGATTTTCTCCTATAAGATGATCCATCATGCGATTCTTCCACCATCCATAATATTTTCCATTGAACAGTGGTGGTCGAGTTTGAGAAGCTCCTTCTTGGGGGGTAGGTGGTGCTGCCATTTTTTTCTTTTCAAGATGTTAATCTTTTAACGAAAAGATCCTGCTCTGATACCAATTGAAGAAACCTTACCCCTAGATCAAGAACCAGGTTCTTGATTATTTGCCTAAAACAAATAAATAAAGCAATATACTTTTAACTAAAACCTTCCTCTCTTAAGGAAGGAAAAACACAACTTTGTTTTATTAAGTTTTCAAACTCAAATACAGTTTTCGATTAACTCTAATCGAAACTCTTTAACTTAAAAGAAGCCAAACCCACTTCCTTTTAGTTAAACACTCTCTCTCCACAAGAAGCCAAACCTACTCCTTGTTTACAAATCACACAGCCTCACAAAAACTCACAACTCACAAAAATTCACACGAAACAATTAACTCACAAAACTCACAAAAACTATTCTTGCTATTTCTCTCTTCTTCTCACCTCTCTTTACGTTTCTCCTTGATTGCAAGAACTGATTCTCTTGGCCTTGCCATCTCTGTTTATATAGACTCTTTTTGATCAAGAATTATTGCCTCTCTTCAAAGTTGATAATAACTCTGTTTTCTGTGTCCTCCTTTGATATGGAAAGGTTTCCTTTTATTTTGTTGTATAAGGAAAACACCTTTTAGGAAAAGGTTTTGTTTTCCTTTTTCATATATAAAGTAAACCATCTTTTTAGAAAAAAGGTTTTATCGTATTTATTTATGGAAACATAATACTTTTGTTTTCCTTCTTTCCATAAATAAACCTATGCCTCAATTCTTTTCCTTCACTTCTTGTTTCATAAAACGACAACTCTTTCATTCTTCTTTTACTTCCTGTTTTAATCAATGAACCTGGTTCATGAATGATCAAAGATTATTTGTCATTATCAAAAGTAATTAGCACAACTTCCATCAGACTCCCCTCAAATGTACTCTGATGAGATGGTGGTTTATGAAAGCTCACAATGAAGTACTTAAAACTAATCTCAAGGCAGTTCCTATATTTATTTGTTGGAATATATGGAAGAATATGTTCTCGGCAAAATATGGGAACAAACACTCGAGCAGCTAGACAGTTAAATATTTGGTGTACAAATACCTTACTCTTCTACTACGCACTGTTTTCACATACTTGTAATGGCCTAACAGTGCGTAGTAGAAGAAGTGTAGTCAAGAGATGCAAATCAGTAAAGTTGTGTGGAGTAAACCTCCCAACAACATCTACAAACTTAGATGGAAGCACCTTATGTAACCGCGGAAAAATTGGAGGAGGAGGTATCTTAAGGGATTCTCAAGGCAGGATGACTTGTGCCTTTGCAGTATTACTTGGCACAGGAACTAAAAATCAAGCAGAAATACAAGCTGCAATTCAGGGTCTCCAATGGTGAACTCAACATGGTTACAGGAATGTCCTTCAAGAAGTTGACTCAGAATTGATGACCCAAATGGCTTACACTACAGTCAAAATCCCCTAGAAACAGGCAACTCAATGTAAGTGGTACATGTAGCGGAAACAGAACACTTAGTGGCTATTAAATGATTTCCTCATATGTATGATAATCAGATCTCACAACATGTAACTGCAATGAAATCCATGCACCAAAACTATAAATCTAGTTCTAAATGTGCTCGAAATTAGACTCTATCAGGAAATGCAAGTATTAAATCTGGGAGAAAAGAACAGAACAATTACATGACCACTAACTACAATACTGCAGCTTTGTATCTAGGTCAGAGTAGATTATTGATACAAAACACAAAAAATAATCTCAATTACTTTGTCAAGTTGAACACAACCCAAAAACATAACTTATTAGGTCTTGATCTCAATTACTTTGTCAGGTTGAACAAGATGTATTTGATCAGAAAAACTTGTGATAAATGCAAAACAAAAACCTTTGTTATGGCACATCAGAGACAAATAAAACAAGAATAAACACCCAAAAGGTTTGAGAAAGTAGTGAATGACAGGAAACAAATGTATTCAAGACTCTTTATTTCTTTAGTATCCCATGTAAAGGAAAAATGAAGACACAGTTTGAAATCAATGGAATAATAATAGCACCCACAACCAACATTGTGAACAAGAGTGACTTTATTACCCCAATAGAAACAAGTTCATAGCCTAACAATGTTGCAAACTATATATGAGCAGTGAGCAATCTACCAAGCAATTAATCATATTAGTAATTAATTTCTCATGAAATTTATTTTGTGTGATATTTACAGGCTTATGAATGTGAGTTGCCTCATGCCCTCACCTCACAAAAAAAATACCACTTCATCAGTGTAAAAACAGAAAGTTCCCAATACATTTTACTCACTTTAAGTTAAATTATTCAATCTTGGCTTTCTCATGATACCCATGCTACTTAAAAAGAAAAGAATCTTACTTAAACTAGGAACAAATAATCTAAAAGGTAACAAACTGAAGCACAAACATTTCAAAACTGAATCTAAAGAACCACTCCATAATGCCTGTCCAATTTAAATGCACACCGATTTTATATTATATGCAATATACTGAAATTTGATTTCATGAAATATGAAGGTTATTTATTCCAAAAATTGTGTCAAACATCTAAAAATGCATAAAATGAAGAGTCATATAAATTATAATTTGTTCATACCATCAACATGGTGTGATTGATGAACAAGAAGAGGCTGGCCTATATTATCCAAGTGAAGTAAATAGATCTTCGTTGCCACATCTTTAATCCGCTCTCGTATATATTCAGATTCGCCAAACTATGTCCATTTTCTTCAAACCATCTCTCCAGTTTTTCAGATTAATGCGAAGACGGATTAGGAAAATCACTATCTTGCTCAAGCCAATGACCGACGTGTTTTGCGATAAAATTAAGGGAAAGGTGTCAAATAAATCTCATTTTTGTTTTTGGTGACAGATTGACCAAGAGTTGGTCAAATCCTCTTTAAAATGTAATTAAGTAAATATGTGACCAAATTAACATTTTTAAAAATTTCTAATCTTTTATAAGATACAAAAAAGCACACTTCTATAATTCAATCCAAATCATTTTTTTGAAAAAAGAATCTTTTCATCTTCTTCATTCTCTCTCTTCTCTCTTGGGGATTGTTCTTCTTTTTCCTTAGAAATTCAGAAATCGTCTATCTCTCCTCCATTATCTTCCTCTCCGACTGACTATATGTATCTCCATTATTTTCCTCGTCCTCTCCAGTCATTACTCTCTGTCATCTTTCTGAACTGAAATTGTGTTCGACTAGAAATGGGTAAGTTATTTTTTAAAAATATTTTACAATTTCAATTTTTTTTTCATGAGTGCATGAACAATACAACGTTCTATAGATGTAAAAATAGAATAATCGACTTAATGGTGTCATTTTTTGTTGCTTTTGTTGTTCTTTTTGTGGCCATTTTGTTGATATGATTTTAGAAATATAGTCTTCTTCAGTTGTCCAAAATATATTTTCATTTGTTGAAAGATGTATCGTATATTGCAAAATTTTAGTGATATGTTGGTGCATATTCCAACAGTTATCATATGTTGTAACATCTCACTGTAGGTCAAAAAAATGGTCATCTGTGGCAACTTAAGATTCATGTGTGGCAACATAAGATTCATATGTGGCATCTTAGGATTCATCTGTGGAAATTTAGGATTTATCTGTGACAACATAAGATTCACCTGTGGCAATATAAGATTTATCTGTGTCAACATATGATTAATCTTTGGCAACATAAGATATATGTGGCAATAGAATTTTCATGTGTGGCAACAGTAGCTACATATGTGGCAACATAATGTTAATTTATGGCAACAGTAGATACATATGTGGAAACATGATGTTAATTTATGGCAACAGACTAACCATCTTTGGCAACATAATATCAATATTATTATATAACGAATTATAAACTCTCAATATTTTTAATTTGCCTTGTAGATGAAATGATACAAGAAGCTTCATCCATGACAACAGGTCAATCCTTTATTGGTCTTGCATCCTCTTCTAACGTCAAATGCTCTTATTGTCTATGCGAAGAATATGAGCAGCAACATGATTATTTTATTAGTCGTGTTAAAAAACTCACTGATACTTTTAAGAAAATGTCTCATAATATTGATGTACAAAGATCAAAGAAGAATTCACAGCCTGTGAAGTGTAGGAGGTTGAAAAAAATCTATTTCCCTAACACTTTCTACAATTAGTGAGAAGAAAGAGAAGGAGAAGAAGGCAAGGAAGGAGAAGTAGAAGAAGGAAAAGGAGGAGAAGGAGAAGGAGTCAAAGGATAAGAAGAAGTAGAAGCAGGAGGAGAAGGATAAGAAGAAGGAAGGTGAACTAGAAGGATAAGGATAAGAGGAAGGAGAAGTAGAAAGAGAAGGAGGAGAAGTAGAAGTAGAAGGAGAAGTAGAAAGAAAAAGCGAAAGCAAAAAATAAAGAGAAGAAAGTAGAAGTCGTCAGTTGTGATGTGAAGCGACAATATTCATTTGAAGGTTTTAACATTGACAGCTAGGGTCCAACTGAACTAATGTCATCCTTCTCGCAATGGATAAACGAGGGTCTTTACAAGCATCATGCAAAAAAGTAAGTAAGGTCGTTCAACTATTATTAGTATTTCTTCTTGTTTTCCTCTAAATAATTATTATAATGATTACACAATTGCTGAGGACACAAGGACGATCACTACTTAGCCAATTGCTCAAAACTTGATTTTGACCAACTTGATTTTATAGTTGCATTTCCAAATAATATGGACTGGTTCTACGTAATGTCTCAACCCAATAAGTGCTGGAATGATAAGGTAAATCCATGCCCACTTTTATGTATTGTTTAGTACATGAATATATACAATTAAATTGATACACTTGTTTGATGCATGTGTGCAGTATGTGGATGTCATATTTTACTATTTGCGTAAGAAGTCGAAGCAATAGATTCATTCTAAATATCAATATACCACAACTAGTTGTTTTTTAAAAACATACATTGACAAAGCTAGTGAATATGAGGATAAAATCGTTGGCATAATTAAAGGGTTTGCTATACGTTGTGGACTGCCTTGGAACTTGACAGATGATGTTTATGTCCCCGTTAATAGTAATGGGGAATTCCATTGGGTCTTGGCAGTCGTTTCATTGAAGGAAAGGTGCATAAAAGTGTATGATTCCATGTCCTCAACTAGGTCTAATAGAAAATTATCCTCCAAGCTTAAAAGGTTGTCTTACAATGTTGCCAAAGTACCTTCAGTTAAGTGGTTTTTTTTAGCAAAAAGAGCGAACCAACTGGTCTGCTCTTGAATGTTACCAAGGAAAGAACAAATCTCACCCATTCAAAGTCAGACATATTACTGATATTGCCCATCAAGAAAGCATTAGTCTGTAAGTATCACATTATTTTTTTGTCTTACGACTATCGAAATGTGTTGTTATTATATTTTCTGATTTATGATATACCATGTAGAGATTGTGGACTTTTTGTTGCTGCATACGCTGAGTTTTTGAGTGATGGATTAGAAGTACCATCATGTGGAATTAGTGCTGACACCCTTTGCTTGAGATATGCTTCACTCCTATGGAATTATGGGAATATAAAGGCTCAAAATGGCTATGTTAGTAACAATGAAGACCCAAAGATGCAAAGACTTAAAAAATCTTAGATCGATGAAAATGTTGTGTTTACAATCATTGATTAGATAGGTGGTTATGTATATCATATCATTGTGAATTATGTTTCTTCTGATAAGTTGTATAAAACAATTGGTGAAGTGTTAATATAAATTGTTTTTAGGAATATTTCGATTTTGTTGGAACAAAAGTCAATTATGATGGAAAGGATCAAAGGGGTTGTCTATGGCAACATATATAACTTTTGTTGTAAAAAACTCCATATAATTATCTGCATGTGTTCAAAAAGAAAGGATACATGTGGCAACAATTTCGCAGAAAGGGATATGTGGTAAGATATGTCACATAAAGGATATATGTAACAATATTATACTATAACATGTCACAAAAAGGTGGTATGTGACGCAACAGAATGTATATATGTGACAATATATGTCACTGTTTGAATTGTGAAAATTTTAAAAAATAATTAAACGGTTTTAATATGTCCCCAACAGAAACGGTTTTAATGTGGCAACATATATCACCAATAGAAAGGGGTCATGTGGCAACATATAACACAGAAAAGAGATATGTGGTAAGATATATAACATAAATGAAATGTGTGACAACATTACACTATATATACAACATATGTTCCCCAATAGAAAGAATATATGTGGCAACATATGTCACAGTTTGAATTGTCAAAATTAAAAATAATAATTAAATGGTTTTAATATAATCCTCCCTTAATTTTCCCTATCCTCCTCTCTCCTCTCCTCTCTCTCCTCGCTGTTATAAAAGTACTTTCATATTTCAATTTTTTTTTTACTAATTTCAATTTTCTTTTCTATTGTTCCATTATTCCTTCCTCCACTCACAGATCATTGTTCTTGTTGCAATATTTTCTAAAACATTAGTGGTAATCTGTTGCGATCCTCTTCTACATCAAGGCGTTGTTGTACTCGTCATTTGTAGTTTATATCTTCTCAGGTAATATTTAGTTATGGTTTGAAATGGATGTGTTTATCTGCTTACTTGTTTGCCCTGTTTTGAGTGGATTTATCACTTTTGAGTGGTTTTATCACTTTTTTGGTTCTGTAGTTGTTCATTGTAGTATGTTGTATAGTGTTTAGGGAGGATTTTGTGGTTTGTTTGTTTGTTTGTTTGTTTGTTTGTTGTGTATTGTGTTGTGTATTTCAAAAAGCTTCATTTGTAGCTCATGTGTGGCATTCAAATATTTTATTTTTGTGGTTGCAGATACAAATATAATGGCTCCTGTCAAAAAAAACTTGATACATCTGACACAATAAAGATCCAGAAGAAGGCTAGGTCTAAAGTTGCTAGGAAGAGGAATGAAAATGCCAGTCTTTTAGAAGATCTTGCATCTGAAGTAGTTTCTTCTTCTCAAGAAAAATAGAATTTTGTCAAAAAGAATACGAAAAAAGGGAAGTAGTTTTGGAAGAAGAGGAAAAACAACAATAAGTTGAGGAAGAACAAGGGAAAAATATAGAAGTAGTTAATAGAGAAGTAGTTGAGGCACAAGAAGAAAAAAAATGAAGTTGATGAAGAAGAACAAGAACTTCATGAAGTTTTCAATGCTACTGGTGATGATGGGATTAAAATCATCAATGCAGACACTTTCCCTATGCATTTGCAGCCTAATGCTAATGGTTATAGCATTGTTAGGTCAGTCCTGGGAAAACCTTTAACGAAATTCAGGGATTTCCTCAAGAGAAATCATTTGGAAGATTTTTTCTGAAAAAGTTGTTTCGGTCATTATCTTGATTTACCCATCGATACAACTCAACGTTTTCAAATGACCATTGTGTATGTCCTTCTGAAAAGAATGTTCATTTTTGAAAATCCCAAAAATAAGGATTAGATTATAATTAATTATTGTGGCATGCCTGTTTTCTTTGGCAAAAGAGAGTTTGCCATAGTTACAGGGTTAAAATGTCATCCTCCTCTTGAGCCAGTCCCTGAATACATTGTCAAAAAAGAACCACGAAGAAGAAAGAAAGGAGTAAAAGAAGTAGCAGAAGCAGGACAACAGTCACTGCCATCTGAGGAGCAAGACTTGATGTCCCTTGTTGGAAAAAGATTCAAAAATTCCGACTTAGTAAATTTGTTGGAACACGAGGATACACCAAGGAAGCACAAGGAGTCATTGTGCTTACTTTGGTTACACATAATATACTTTTGCAGAGGGATCGCAACAACAATATACCATTTCAATGGGTGAATTTCTGTCAGGATATTGAGGCTTTCAATAACTACCCTTGGGGTCATGACAACTTTGAATTAACTCTCAAATATTTGTCGAAACCTTTAAGAGAAAAGACCAGTAACTTTTTTGGCTTTCCATGGCTTTCATGGTAAAACTAAATGTTCTTAATATTTTTATATTATATTAAGTAATTCAACATTTGAGTAGTGACATGTTTTCCTTTTTTACAGTCTTGGGCATTTGAAGACATTCCTTATTTGACCCATCAAGTAATTGCAGAAGAACAACGATCATCTCAAAGGATATTGAGACGGTTGAGATCAAGAACAAAAACTACAAAGGAAGGGCATATTCCAGATATTTTTAACCCTCCTCTTGATGCAGTAAGTTATTATTAGTATATTACACTCTTATGTTGCTACATATGACTCTTATGTAGCTACAAATGATTTATCTTTTGCAACATGTGACACAAATGTTGCTACAGATGATTCGTCTGTTGCAACATGTGACACAAATATTATTACAAATGATTCATCTGTTGCAACATTTGTGTCACAAATGTTGCTACATATGCCCATATGTGTCAACATATGACACATATGTAGCAACATATGACATATATGTGGCAACATATCACCCATCTCTAGCAACAAATGACATTTCTGTGGCAACATATGACCCAAATATTCTTACTGATGACTCATTTTTATAATTTTAGGTTGTGCATCCATGGATTACCCCAACAGAAGAGGAATTGCAAATTCCATATCTAATTACTCTAGCGTTGGTTAAAACCATTTTTGATCCTGTTGTGGATAGAGTTAAAATGGAGTTGGCTGGAGGAACAACCATCAAAAGAGACATAGTTGTTAATGAAGTCGTTAATGAATTAGTTGTTTTTGATGGTGTTGATGTTGGTGTTGGTGCAGGTGTTGGTGTTGGTGTTGGTGTTGGTGTTGGTGCTGGTGCTGGACAAGACCAAGGGGCTACCTCTTGTAGAAGATGTTGTGGCTTTCTGTGTGAGAAGTTCCAGAAACAAGATGAAGATTCTATCATGTATCTTCAAACATTGAGTCAAGTTGTCAATGAATATAAAAACAAGAGGGGTGTCAAAGGCATTCTATCAAAGAATGTTCGGTATCCATATACTCCACAGGCCAAGAGGAGGAAAATATCAATTGCCAAGGCAATACAAAATTTGAAGAAGAAGATCTTTGGCGAATTCTGAAGGGCCGTAATAGAGGAAGTTAAGGAGTACAAAAAGTTGAATATTTATAAGCTTGCGACTGTAGCGGAAAGAACCACTGTGATTTCTCCGACGAGTGCAACGGACGTTCGAATAGAATACGACATGCATATTTTTACAGGACAAGATTTAAGGAACATGACAAGCATGAAAGTTTGGTGAGAAGACTGGGTAATCCTTCAATTTATAATTCGTGTTTCTTTTATCTTTTCAATGACTACTGTTCTTTAGTCTTTAATAATATTTTTATTTCAGTATATTGACGAAATCCTTAACCTCATGCGTCAGAGGCATGAGACATATGCGGATTACTATGATCCCTCTGATAGAATCCTGTATCTCAACTTTTATACCAAATTCTAAAAAAGATATAATAAAATGAGCGATGAGGCAACAACTGTTGGTGGCAGAGGAATTGAACAGTTAGTAGATGAGTTTGTATGGGATGAACATATGGTTGACTATGTCAGGGGAATTAGGCCATATCCTGGAGGCATGGATTGGATTAGTGCAAAAAGGATTTTGACAATCTTGAACCTGGACAAAACCCATTTTGTGAATCTCGAGATTCTCTTGCACAGGTTGCATGAATGTTTATGACTGCCAGCTGATGGGTATGGAGCATGCCGAGTTTCTGACATATATACAACCTTTCTTCGAGTTGGTGCCTAAATTATTGAAGCAGAGTGGAATAATGAAGCATTTTAAGAAAAGTTTCTCAATCAACCATGGGAATTTAAAAGTCGAATAGATCCCATGGTAAAAAATCTAATTAGAGGGGCGTGCGGGTCATATTCCGTTGCATTCATTGAGCATTTGGTTAGCAGGACATATTTTCAACCTCCCAAAACCCTGTTGTGTGACAGTCTAGTTGAACGAATGCAATGGGTTTGGCTTATGGGATAATTTCTCGGAGCTTAAAGACTTTAAAATGAGTTTGTATTAAAGACATGTTTTATTTTATAACTTATGTTATTTTATTTTATCTTATCTATAGCAACATTTTATGGTCATCTGTAGCAACATTTGAGGAATGTGTAGCAACATATCCCTTAAATGGTCATCTGTAGCAATATTTGAGGCATCTGTTGCGACATATCCCTCAAATGGTCATCTGTAGCAACATTTTATGGTCATCTGTAGTAACATTTGAGGAATATGTAGCAACATATCCCTCAAATGGTCATCAATAGCAACATTTGAGGCATCTATTGCGACATATCCCTCAAATGGTCAAACATTCGCCTCAAATGATCATCTGTAGCAACATTTTATGGTCATCTGTAGCAATATTTGAGGCATCTGTTACGACATATCACTCAAATGGTCAAACATTCATCTCAAATGGTCATCTGTAGCAACATTTTATAGTCCTTTGAGGCATCTGTTGCTACAGATGCCCATATGTGTCAACATATCACAAATATACAGCAACTTATGACAAATATGTGACAACACATCACCCAAAGTGTCAAACAAACATTTGATCAGGAATGCAAGACTATGTTTATTTTTTTCGACAACTACATAAGAAATTTCTATCCTCTACAGTTTTATTCTTGATAATGATTAATAATACAAGAAAAAAAAACTAAGATTAGATTCCACATGCTACAACATTTGGTCTGCTTCTTCTCCTTCAACCCCCATTCGGTACTTCTTTTAATATTACTTTCATCAACAGTTTCCAACTCCTTAATTTTGTTCGCCAATTTGAGAGTAACGAACTTGGATCGTATATCAACATCTTCACGACCCCTCCATCTAAAGAAGTTGCATGCATTCTCCTAAAATAAACACCACAAATAAAGAAATTTAAAATAAAAAATAGAAAATAAAAGATCTGAAGTCTCCAAATACTGTAGAAATGAACATACACGATAGCGGGGACAAGACTAAAATCTTCGACCTGGATTGTCCTTTGACCATGAAGTTTGCATTGAAAGTAACTCTACATGTTTTAAATAGATTTTTATACCCAACATGGTATCATTTTCATCATCACAAATTCGATTTAGTATTGCATTTGACATCATATCAAATCAAGTAACAAAAAGTCAAGCTGATGAAAATCGATTTAGTATTGCAGATGTGAGTCCCAAAATTTTGTTTAACCAAAGGCCAATCAAATTAGTTGTGTCTGAAAAAAAGAATTGAAAAGACTGACAGATAAAAAGACTGATGAAAATCAAATGATATCATTACATCCATGGGAAGCGAATGGTCGTATCAGAGAGAGAGAGAAAAAAAGCGCCAAAACCGAAGCGGCAAGGATGAAAAATTTGAAAATCCTATTCTTGAAATGAAAATGAAAACCCTAATATATATATATATATCCTTATAGAATGTGCTTGGGCCAATTTTAGTTTTAGTTTAACAGAATGAGCTTTGAATATCATTGGGCCAGTTTTAACAAGTACTTATTTTTTATATTTATATATTGCCACAGATTAAGTATTTGTTGCAATTGCAACAACAAAATCTGCATATGTTGGAACAAATGGAACATTAAGGAGGCACTAATCGAATAATTGATCGATTTAGGAATGGAAAAATGAAAAGCTGGAATTTTTTTTTGTGATTTAGACCATAATTAATTAATAAAAATAAGGTATAACACTTGGAACAACGATTTAGAAGGGTGTTATATAACTATCATATGGATTTACTAGGTCATTATATGATGAACTAGTGGGATGATAGTCTTTCTAAATATAATTGATAGATTCGAATGAAGGATGTTGTATAAGACCATAATTTATTACTTAGACATGTTGTAGGACTATATATTAGTGTTACATATCGAATTAGGTGATAATTTAATTGAAACAACCCCCAAAAGACCCATTTTTATAGTTACATGTTGCCACAGATTCAGTATCTGTTGCAATTTCAACAAAAGAATATGCATATGTTGGCACATATAGAACATCAAGGAGGTACTAATCGACAAATTTATCGATTTAGGAATGGAAAAATGAAAAGTTGGACAAAATTTTAGTGATTTAGACCAAAATTAAACAAGAAAAAAAAGGTATAAAACTTGGAACAATGATTTAGAAGGGTGTTGTATAACTATCATATGGATTTACTAGGTCATTGTATGATGAACTAGTGGGATGATAGTCTTTCTAAATAAAATATGATAGATTCGAATGAAGGTTGTTGTATAGGACCATAATTTGTTACTTAGACATGTTGTAGGACTATATATTAGTGTTACATATCGAATTAGGTGACAATTTAATTGAATTAACCCCAAAAGACCCATTTTTTATAGTTATATGTTGCCACATATTCAGTATCTGTTGCTGTCACGCCCCGAGCTACCCCCGAGACGCGGACACGGAACCTAGGACCACAAGTGATCCTAACTAACCCTGCTGGCATGATCATGAGCATACTAAAGAATATAAACTGTTGCGGAAGCTAAATCATACTTAAAATGAAAAGATGGGGAATACCCATATGCTAAATATGACATATATGAAAAATGATGAGTTTAATACAAAGAAAATATTAACTCACTACTAAGCTGAAACTAACTATGTCTGATAATAGCCTCTAAACTGGACTAGATATACTGGGACAAGCCCTAGCTAAATCTAGCAAAAACTGAAACTAAATGACTAAAAGACTGAAATGAAACTCATGACTGTTGTCCTCGAACAATGAGGACTCACCACTGAATCTGCTGAACTGGAGATCGGGAATTAATCTAAGCGTGATCTGGATGCTGAGAACCTGAACCTACATCACGAGAAGATGTAGCGCACATATGCGTCATTACTTGAAAGGTACTGAGCATGTAGGATAGAAATAAACTGAAACAAAACATAACTGAACAAGCATAAAAGCAAGCATAATAATCTGAACATGGTATACTAAATATCTGAGCTAACTGAATGCAATGACTAATTTATAACATGTTAAAACTGAATACTGAGTATACTGATAAACGATCAATGCAAGAGAGTATAACTGAACTGTGGAGCTACTAATAACCGATAATAAAACCACATGAGCTAAATGTGGAGTTCGATGTATACGCCCCATCGAGAGGACCCAATATACCCTACCAAAGGTATAAAGGCATGCTGACGTGATCACTAAACTTGTTGCCCACAGAGGGGACTTACAACCTACTTGGCTAGTAATTCTGGGACTAATTGGGTACGCTGAACCCTAGTCCAACTCGGTATTATGCTACTCCCATTGATTTATGTAGTTAGCTGATTATGTCTGAATTTTCTGTAAATACTCGATAGCTCAAAACTTAACATGCAAACTAGGAATGCAACATTTAATCTGATAACGATGCATTAAAACTGAAGCATGTATAACTGCATAACTGAAATATCTGGCCTAGGATGGGTAATTCAAGAACTAAAGAAATACATAGCTAAGGTTCTGAAATTCATGCGATAATCTGAATAATAACTTCCCAATCTGATTTGAAACATATATTTAATAAATTCATGAAGTTCTATCAAAGTTCTAAAAACCCTATATTTGATCATGATAAGAGAATCAAGAATCTGGCTGAAAACTAGGGACCCAATGGGTGAAACAAACCCACTAGTGAAATCCCACATACCTGGTGATGAAATTCACCGAAAAATACTTAGATTTTGTGGCTGAAACTGTTGAAAACTTGTTGCATTCTTGAACTAGGGTTCTTGAGCTTTTTCTCCTTTTTTGTTTCTAATTTTCTAACTTTTGATTAATGATTTCGACTTAGGTAAGTTTTATTTATGTTTCTAGGCTCAAACTGATTAAAATATGATGATTTAGGGTCAAAACGACGTATCTTAAGGTTTAAACAAAGTGGAAAAACACCAAAAGACCCCTGGGTAAGTTGCTGTCGGACCAAATGGCTAGCACCCTGAAGTTGGTCAAACAGGTCATCAATCCTGGGGATAGGATACTTATTCTTTATTGTGACCTTGTTAAACTCTCTGTAGTCAATGCACATTCTGAGAGAAACATCATTCTTCTTTACGAACAACACTGGTGCACCCCATGGTGAAATACTAGTATGATGAAAACCTTATCTAGCAGGTCTTTCAACTGCTCCTTCAATTCCTTAAGCGTTTCTTGAGCCATTCTGTAAGGAGGAACAAAAATAGGGTGGGTATCTGGAAGGATATCAATTCCAAAGTCGATTTCCCTTTCGGGAGGACTCCAGGAAGATATTCTGGAAATTCACTGACTACTGGAACTGACTCAAGAGTTGGGGTTTCAAAGCTAGAATCCTTAACCCGAACTAGATGATACAGATAACCCATAGAGATCATCTTTCTTTCCATAAGGGAAGAAATAAATCGACCCATAAATGGTAAGCTACTACCCTTCCATTCTATGATTGGTTCGTATGGAAACTGAAAACGAACAATCCTAGTTCTACAATCTACTGAGGCATAACATGAATGTAAACAATCAATGCCTAGAATGACATCGAAGTCTACAATTTCTAACTCTACAAGATCTTCTTAGGTGACTTTCTGAGATACTTTGACAGGTAAATTTCTGTATACCCGTCTAGCTATAACTGGGTCACCGACTGGAGTAGAGACTGAGAAAGGTTTCTGAGAGTGTTTCTGGAATGACACTGAATTGGACTGCTATGTAAGGAGTTACAAAAGAAAGAGTAGCCCCTGGATCTAACAATGTATAAACATCAAGGTCAAAGACTCGTAACGTACCAGTGACTACATCAGGAGAACCTTCCTGATCCTGGAGAGCCTGAAGAGCATATAGTCTGTTGTGGCGCTGACCGCTGCCTGTACCAGATAAGTTACCCTGCTGAGTCGGGCAATTTGCTAGTGCTGATGAAGTTGTAGACTGAGCTCTACCATTTCCACCTCCTTGACCCTGTCTCGAAGAATAATCCCTCAACCTGTGACTAGACTGACTGCACCCAAAACATTCTTCTTTTCCTGCAAGACACTCACACAGATGGTTCTTACCACACTTAGGGCAAGCGGGGTAAGTCTTGGTGCCTGAAACACTTCCCTGAGACTTAGAGCCTGGTGCTTTAACCTTCTGGTCAAACTTGTTCTTGGAGGATGGAACACTAGCTGATGGAGTGTCTGGATCTGAAAACTTCTACTAATTCTACGAGCGATTTCCACCACCCAATTTCTGCTGAGAATAGTCATAGTTCCCAGTCCTAGCCTTCTTATTTTCCTTGCTTGTTCCCTAAGCTTATCACCCTCAACCTGCTGAGCATGAGTCATAAGACTAGAGATGTTCATATCTCCAAGCAACATAGCATTTCTACACTCTATCTTCACCAAATTTGACACTCTATACAAGAACTTATTCATCTGAGCCCTGGAGTCAGCAACCATGTGAGGAGCATACCTGGAGAGTTGGTTAAACTTCAACCCATACTCTTGGACTGTCATGTTTCCCTGCCTCAGGTTCATGAATTCCTGAGCCTTTGCTTCCCTAAACTTTATTGGGAAAAACCTTTCGAGAAATGTCTCCCTAAAGAAATCCCAAGTATGGAAGCTGCATGTGTACCCCTATTTTCCTTCCACTAAGTGTACCAGATATGAGCAACATCTTTCAACTGGTATGATGCTAACTCAACCCGATCATTCCCAGTGACTTGCATTGCCTTAAAGATATTCTTGATCTCATCCAAGAAATTCTGAAGATCCTCATTAGTCTGCGATCCGAAGAACTCAGGCGGATTCATCCTAACATAGTCACGGACCCTTGCTGCTGCTGATCCACCATTTTCATTCACAGGAGCATGAACCCGATTGTTCTGGTGTGTCATACTCTGAGCCGACATCTGTATGGCATTCCTGAACTCAGCATTGGAGACTTCTTGATATGGGACTGGAGGAGCTGCGTTTGCATTCCTAGTGTTCTCATTCCTAGTGTTAGCTCTACGAGGAGGCATGATCTGAAACGTTAAACATAAAATTAGAGGTGAATAAGATCATACCTTACGCATGATAAGAGTAACAAGAAAGTGAAGTTTTCCTAAAACACATTGTAGCCTCCCTCTCATCAGAGGTGGTGCACTTTACACCCATGAAAAGGACTCTACTTAGCGCGGCTTTTCAGACATCCTATGAATCTTAAACCTAGTGCTCTGATACAAAGTTTTCTCACGCCCCGAGCTACCCCCGAGACGCGAACACGGAACCTAGGACCACAAGTGATCCCAAGCTAACCCTGCTGGCATGATTATGAGCATACTAAAGAATATAAACTATTGCGGAAGCTAAATCATACTGAAAATGAAAAGATGGGGAATACCCATATGCTAAATCTGACATATATGAAAAATGATGAGTTTAATACAAAGAAAATATTAACTCACTACTAAGCTGAAACTAACTATGTCTGATAATAGCCTCTAAACTGGAATAGAAATACTGGGACAAGCCCCAGCTAAATCTAGCAAAAACTGAAACTTATTGACTAAAAGACTGAAAGGAAACTCATGACTGTTGTCCTCGGAGAATGAGGACTCACCACTGAATCTGCTGAACTGGAGATCAAGAATCGATCTAAGCGTGATCTGGATGCTGAGAACCTGAACCTTCATCACGAGAACATATAGCGCACATATGCGTCAGTACTTAAAAGGTATTGAGCATGTAGGATAGAAATAAGCTGAAACAAAACATAACTGAACAAGAACAAAAGCAAGCATAATAATCTGAACATGATATACTGAATTTCTGAGCTAACTGAATGCAATGACCAATTTATAACATGTTAAAACTGAATACTGAGTATACTTATAAACGATCAATGCAAGAGAGTCTAACTGAACTGTGGGAGCTACTAATAACTGATAATAAAACCACATGAGATAAATGTGGAGTCCGATGTATACACCCCATCGAGAGGACCCAATATACACTGCCAAAGGTATAAAGGCATGCTGGCGTGATCACTAAACTGATTGCCCACAGAGGGGACTTACAACCTACTTGGTTAGTAGTTCTCGGACTAATTGGGTACGCTGAATCCTAGTCCAACTCGGTATTATGCTACTCCCATTAATTTATGTAGTTAGCTGATTATGTCTGAATGTTCTGTAAATACTGGATAGCTCAAAACTGAATATGCAAACTGGGAATGCAAAATTTAATCTGATAATGATGCATTAAAACTTGAAGCATGTATAACTGCATAACTGAAATATCTGGCCTAGCATGTGTAATTCAAGAACTAAAGAAATACATAGCTAGGGTTCTGAAATTCATGCGATAATCTGAATAATAACTTCACAATCTGATTTGGAATAAATTTAATAAATTCATGAACTTCTATCAAAGTTCTTCAAAACCCTAGGTTTGATAATGATAAGAAAATCAAGAATTTGACTGAAAACTAGGGACCCAATGGGTGAAAGGAACCCACTAGTGAAATCCCACATACCTGGTGATGAAATTCACGGAAAAATACTTAGATTTCATGGCTGGAACTGCTGGAAACTTGTTGCTTTCTTGAATTAGGGTTCTTGAGCTTTTTCTCCTTTTTTGCTTCTAATTTTCTAACTTTTGATTAATGATTTTGACTTAGATAAGTTTTAGTTATGTTTCTAGGCTTAAACTGACTAAAACCTGATGATTTAGGGTCAAAACGACGTATCTTAAGGTTTAAACAAAGTGGAAAAAGACCAAAAGACCCCTGGGTAAGTTGCGGTCGGACCAAACGACGACCTGGACAGACGGTCCGTCGTTCCATCAACGGTCTGTCATTTGGGTCCGTAGGTTGGGTCTGTTCGACATGCCTTTACTAAAACGGGAATAAAGTTTTACTCAAATCTCTGAGTTTAGCAAGGTTGGTAGCTATGAAAAGCTAATTCAATTATCTATCTATTGATATGTCATGGGACACCTAATTCATTTTGTGCGAAGAGTTATGATATTTTTAAGTTGACCCTACTGCATTTCCCCCCTAAGTGGCTGCTAGTTCCCACCTACGGTCAGACCTACGGACCGTGGGTCCACTTACGGACCGTGCAGGTCAACGTGTTCCTTGTCAGAGAGTGGCTGAAAGGGGGTCTCGATTGACGGTCATGGACTACGGACCGTCGTTTGACCTACGTACCGTAGGTCCGTCTGTCGTTCAAGACTTAGCCAATTTTCTCGGCTGAGTTCTTGGGATTCTCTGATCCCATCAACGGTTGTGCAGGACGGACCGTGGGTCAAGCTACGGTCTGTCGATGGTCACGTCGGCTGCACCTGCAGATTTTTCTGAAAAATTGATTTTTGGTCTGTTTTGGCTATGGGGTGTTACAGTTGCAATGTTAACAACAGAATCTGCATATGTTGGAACATATGGAACATGAACGAGGCACTAATCGACAAATTACAAAAGACAAAAAGACAACATTTTCACCATATGTCATATTTTGCTACATATTTAATTCCAAAATAAGTACAAAAGACAACAAGATAACATTTCCACCATATGTCATATATTGGCGCAGATTAAATTAATCCCACACAGTTGTATGAGGAAGGAATTTAACTAGATAATCTAGTTCTAAATCACAACTACACAATTCGCAATGAATAACGTCTTCATCGTCTCTTCTCCTAGGCCAACCATTCCTGCGGGCGATTTGATGGGGTTGATGCACAGTGCAACAAATGAGTCTTTCTCCCAAAATATTTGGTTCTCGCACCCACATTTGATTTAAAATGAATCGCAAATGGTGTCGACATCTTCTCACTATTACTGGCATGTTTTTTTTCATGTTCGCAATGCACATCAAGACTTTTCTCATGGATATACCGCCTTCAAAGATTGAAGTTACGGCAAGCACATACTCTGCACCACGGTGGCCACCTTCTGCTGCTTTTTTAAACACTCCCATTGCAGTTGGATCATTACGATTGAAAAAATCAAACTATAAAAGAAACAACAAATTAAGAATATAAATACATTTATGAAAACATTAAAAAAAAATGAAAAACATTAAAATTACCACGCTTTTTCTGTATAAGGCTTCTATGTTCTCCGATGCTATGCAAATTTTCATCAAAGAGATGGCATGTTGATTCATCGTCCATGCAGGAAAGCTGGCCAATGTTACCTTATGATATATAGAACGTTCATGACCGACTTCATTGAGGAACCTAGAACATAATTTAACACTCACTAAATCTTGTAGGGAGTAGGAAGCAACCCTTTCAACGATGAGAATTACTAGGTCACTCGGGAGGGATTCAATGAAGTTTTTCCTAGTTGAAACCATTTTTGAGGATGAAGACGAAGTAAAGACAACTTTTGACTTATCCCTCCCTTTTGTTGTAATCTTATAAAAGGCCAACAAATTTGAAAAAATTGCAAGAGATGACGTTTCAACAAAGTAAAAAAACTGAAGATTCGTAATTGTTAAACCTAACCTGTTTCGAGATGGCAATAATTATTAGATTTGATTGTTCACAACACAACACTCAACACTTACATGTAATCATTATTTAAAAGTATATTGGGACATATTCGTAATTAATATTTAAATGTGTAATTGACATATTATGCCACCTCTAAAATATTCTGTTGTAATAGCCAACACATAATTGACATATGTTGACACAGATTTGTTATATTGTTATATATAAAGCATGATTGACATATGTTGTCACATCAAAAATATACTGTTGTAATATCTAAAACATATTTGACAAATGTTGACACATCAAAAATATACTGTTGTAATATCTAAAACATATTTGACATATGTTGACACACATACGTTATGGTGTATTATATATCAATTAATTGACATATGCTGCCACATCTAAAATATTCTGTTGTAATATCCAACACATAATTGACATATGTCGCAACATATACAAAAAAAGAAGGGTAACATTTTCCACCATTAATTTTCAAGTTCGTTACATATGTTGCCACATATGGAAATTTAATTAATCCCTCGAATGAGGCAGAAAATTAACTAGATAATCTAGTTCTATATCACACCTACATAAATCACAATGAACATCATCTTCGTTGTACTATCTTGGGTGTCGTCTCCAGGGATAATCAATCCTACGACCAATTCGCTCATAGTGATGAACAATGCAACAAATGAGTCTTCCTCCCAACAAACGAGGTCCTGTCACATATATTCCACATAAAATATTTCACAGATGATTTCGACATTTTCTCACTACATCTGGCTCATTTTTTTTCATGTTGGCAACGAACATTAAGCCTTCACTCATTGTTTCACCACCATTGAAGATTGACACTATGACAAGAAAATACTCAAATCCAGTGTGGCCACCGTCTGCTGGTTGAATAATCATTTCCAATACAGTTGGATCGCTACGGTTGAAAAAATCATACTACAGAACAAATAATACATTTAAAATACAAAATAAAAAAAAGTGAGTACAATAAAAAAATGTTAAAAATTACCATGCCTTTACTATATAAGGCTGCAGAATACCCTAATTCTCTGCAGATTTCCAGGAAAGAAATGGATTGTTGAACAATCGACCATGTACGAAAAGGAAACCTGAGCAAATTTACCTTATGATATACAAAACGTTCATTACCTACTTCATTGAGCAACCTGGAGCTGAGAAATGAAACAAAATGATTACGAAATGAAATTAAATAGCGAAAAATTGATTGATACATACATACCAAAATTTAACACTCATTAAATCTTGTAGGGAGTAGGAAGCAACCCTTTCAACGATGAAAATTACTAGTTCCCTCGGAAGGGATTCAATGAATTTTTTTTTAATCATAGTGATTTTTGAATATTTGGTATTCATATTGAATATTCAGTGAAATTTAAAAAGTTGGAAGACAAGAGAAGAGAAATAGACAAGTAAAAGTTTAATTGAAATCCATGTATTTATTGTTATTCAAAAATAGTGAAAATTGAAGAGACGCGTGAATAAAGTTTTTTTCTTGAAAGTTGTTCCAAGTAAAGTAATGATATCATCACATTACACTACACTATACTTGTTAGACATTATTGACATATGTTGACACAGATGCAATTTTATGTTGTAAGATCTAACACATAAGTGGCATATGTTGACAAAGATTTGTTTTTTTGGTAGTTGTTAGACATAATTGACATATGTTGGCACAGATGCAATTTTATGTTGTAAGATCTAACACATAAGTGGCATATGTTGACACAGATGCACTATTCTGACATATAATTGGCATATGTTGCCACAGATGCACTATTCTGCATATTTTGTTATAAGTAGCAACACATAATTAAAGAAATCACGTATTATACATAAATAACATCACATAAGTTGATTATAAATAAGATTAGATAATAGAGATCATTCTCAAATAAGAAAGAACATTCATTAAAATTCAACAACACAACACTTCTTATGGGGCATTTCGATTTGGGCATGTAGTTTTTTTGTGGCCAAAGTCCCTACATACGGAACACTTATTTTTTCTTGTTGGAAAAGATTCACAAACTCCACGCCGTCTCTTATATGTATTCTTCCCGGTTTACTTGGATCAACATATGGAGGAGGTATTTCTCTCTGTATGATATCCAATGGGACAATCCCAGAATCTTCAGGTGGCACCGGGTGAATTTCTTGACAATATGCCATTATGTATTTTTCCACCGAATAATATGGAGATGAGTACAGGTAAATCTGATTTCCAAAATCGGCACCATGTTGGGATCGAAGCGCTGCTGTAACATTCTGGAAAATTTCGTGTCTAGTAGAGAGCCCAATAGGTCTTTAAGAATGCGTATTAGGGATACATAGGCATCTCGATGCCCAATATTGAAAAATATTGGGGATAGTATAGAAAAATTGGCTAAGGGGTGTTAGCCAATTTTAATATAATACCCAAATAAGCAAAATATACTCAAGCTTGTTAGAATGTACCTGCAATGAAGACCCTAAACTAGAAACATAGATTTCAAAGTATTTGCATATTAGGTATGGGGTATCCACGTGTCAAGCCTAGGTACCATAGCACATGATCATTTAAGATGATCATGTAGAGTAAGCAGTGCCCAATGACATAGTGAGGATCCTTGGGACAATTATGCCAAATAAGCCATCAAGAATAGATAGTTAGGAAAGTACAACCAACCCATGTGCAAGGACATGGGCAAGTCAAGTGGGAATCGGCCAAGGGGGACCATGCAACCACCCTAACCGAATTTAGTTAGGGCGGTTAGGGGCAACATGTGAGGGCGGGTCCCTCCACATAGGGACAACCTACCTAACCAATCCTAGGCTCTAACTAACTGCCCTAACTATCTAACTAACCTAGGACCAATCGAAATAAATTAATTAGTGCACCCGACAACCTAGGACTTAACCGGGTGACACTAACCTAGTAACTAGTTAAAAATCAACCTAGTACCTAACCTAGGATTGTCCAAAGAGTTGGTTATTGTCCTAACCACTTAGGGGTACTTTGGTAATTACCCTAGACTATTTAATTAATTAATTTAGAAACTTAATTAATTAAAATAATAGGACAAAACCGAAACTACTAGGAAAGATACCAAAAATGGTCAAGTCAAGAATCTTCCAATCCTAGTCAATCTAAGAGGGGCAATTATGTAATTAGCTAATTGGTCCACCTTAATTTGGTTATATAGTCCAAGTAGAATTAGTTAGCATTCAGTTTATAAAGCCTTAGACACGTTATTCACTCCTAGAAAACGTTACAACTAAATCAAGAGAAAAACGTGAGAACAAGAGAAGTAGCAAACTAAACCCTAGGACGCTAGCAAGGGACGTTTCAAAGGTTTTTCGTGCAAAATTCATACTGATCTTCGTAGATTTAATTCAACATCAAGGTATGGGTTTTCTCTCATGGAATACTTTCTCCAAGAGGCTTTTCAAACGTTTTACTTCAAGAATATCAAAACTAGGGTTGTTCCCATCGAATCACATGTTCATCTCCCTAGTTGTTCTGATTTCTGATTCTTGTAGTATAGTAGTATTATTCTCGATGCATTGCTAGTTGTATGTGGTGTTAAATGATCTTATATGTGTGTTTTAGTAATTTAAATGTCGAGTGAAATACATGTGATTAGATCCGCATGCTACGGTGTTATTTACATAAACGTTAATTGTTATAATACCTAATTGTGTTTTCAGAATGTGAATTGTTTTGAGTATTCGTTGAATTGTTGATATGTTTATCATATGTGAAAAGTCAGCTTGCTTATTAAATTACTATAATGTATTTATGAATTGGTTGAATTAGTTAGTGATAATGTTATGACAAGTAACTGGAGAAATTCTGAATGATCCCAACAAATTGGCTAATGAATCTATATCTAAATATATTACTCCAAAAAGTCATTCTAATCTCAATTCAATATCTCATAACATAGGGTACGCCAATCAATGAGACAAGTCCCAACATACCCTATGCACACAACTTGTGAACGCCATAAAATCTTACCAAGAATCAATAACAATCATAAAGAATGATAAAAGGATAGTAAGTGACGTGAACAAATTAAGGAAAGAGAATTAGGGGAAACAAAGCTTCAACAGCCGGCTGGGAAAGAATTATGCCTTTCTGAAAAAGTGAGTAAAGAGATAACTAAGAGTTAAGTTATAAGATTGACCTAATATAGAGTGTTATAATAAGTGAGACGAATCTCAAGAACACTTAATCATTACGTCAATAATATTCACATAAGAGGGTGCTAGAGCCCATGAGATAAGTCTCACCCGCACCATGATGGATGATAAAGTAGAGTTTCAAGATCATACTCATCAAGTAAAGATAGGGATGACTAGTCATCCATAGAGTAAGTAAACCTGATAACTAGAAGCAAGCTTCCATAATTTAATGAGTCAACTCTAAAAGATAAGAAGATAAAATCTGAGCTTAGCACCGATAGACTAGCTATGAGCGAGTGGTAAGCGCTTGTAAGTCTCATGAGACGAGATCGCCAGGGTATCAGTACGTCTCCTAGTCTTAGAACTATGTTGCCAACATAGGGGCACCTAGCTAGTGGAGGCCACCCACTAAACATGCTAGCAAGTTAGGTAATCATCTTGGCCGGTGATTCCACCTCTTTTCGGTGTGGGGGATACACCGGATTTCATGTCTAGCTAACATGATCTATGTCGGTTATAGCTTAGTACAAGCATTTGGTTCACTATTGCCGTGAATCCCCCTTTACGATATGGGGAAAACATCGACCGATTCACCTTAGCCGGTGAATCCCCCTTTTCAGTGTGGGGAAGACACGGAGATTGGTTCACTTTAATTGGTGAACCACCCCTTTTTGGTATGGGGGAGACACTGGATTTCATGTAGCTCGCATGATCTACTTTCGTCAATGCTAAAAGAATTCTTTAAGAGAGTAACAAAGAATAAGTCGCAAGTTCAAGTGAGCTATTGAGCAAGGGAGTAGAATTATAAGTTCATAGTGAACTGAGTAAAGTAAGAGCTTAATAAACATTTATCAATAGTGTTTGATAGATATAACAAGTTGGGGGTAGCCATAATGGAGCATGGATTATGTCCCAAGAACTTTATATTATGAAATAATCAAATAAGGGGTGTAGCCAATAAAGATTAGCTTATTAATGTATGTGTACCCAAAAATAAGAAGAATGAAAAATCTAACTCGTAAGTAGGGTAGCCAATCGTTTTCTTACTCTTGTGAATTGCTTACTCGATTCATTTTAGGTATGGGACTAAAATAAATCATTGCACTTGTAAGTGAAACATAAGATCAAAGGAGATCATTGAACTACACAACAAGAAGATAGAAAAGAATGAAAAATAATCTAAGTGTAGAGATGGCCACTCATGGCCTAAGTATCAAAAATATGAATGTGTGTTTAAGTTGTTCTAAAATTATGTTCATGATTCCAAGGTCTTATGTTCATATAGAAAATGATTTGTGTGCCTTAATTGCATGAGAATGTGTCATATTTACATCATAAAGCAAAGTTAACGTTTCAAGTGAACCGTAACGTGATTACAGTAACATTGACACTTTGTTTAGGAAAGAGCTTTCCTTGTTCATGCATCGTCCCTTATATGTTATGTTCATACACCAACACTTAGTACAAGTGTGTACTAACCCCATATATTTTTACTATTTTTATAGACGCAGGTTCTCAAGAAGATTGAAGTTCGACGAAACGGTTTGGATTAGCTATCTCCAAACTTTGGTAGGTCGTCTTGAGTTCGAGGATGCTACATTCATTATTCTAGATTAGTACATTAGACATAGCTAGTGGAGTTAGTCCCTAGCGTTTCAATTCAACCATTTATTCAAACGTTGTAATAAGGCTGATTGGCAAACTATTATTGTTATGATTCATCGTTTCATTTTTTTAATGTTTAATAGATGGTTGTTGAGTTTGAGCTAGTAGAATATCACTCTTGTACAAAACTATATGAAGTCTATGTACACTTCATTAAGTAATTAAAAAGTTTTAAATTTTCTGCAAATTTAACTGTATGATTGTGATGAAAGCTAAGAAGAGGCTTGTCTGCCACCTTACAGTAAACACTCCCATTTTAAAGTAAGCATATTTCCCTTTTACAGTGAACCCTATTTTATTCTTTATTCATTAACCTCCCAAGTAACCCTCTAGTGATAATTGGTGCAATGCATCACCTTATGGCCACAAACAAGTCACACATACTTCCTACATAAGCCATCACATACCATCATAGAAGTATAGAACATCATAGACACATTTAAGCCAAAACCCTAATAACATTATAGTAAGCTCTAGTTATTATGCACATATACTAACTTTACTTCACATAGAACATTATAAGACCTTACTCACAATCCCAATCTAAGTCTACTAGTGCAATGCACATGTGAAGCCCCATAACCTCACACATACTTAGTAAACCTGTCATGAGGCCACAAGCCTTAACTTTCACTTCATACATTAACATGACAATCATAGACAACTTCATTCATGCCAAGCAAGACCTGTATCATATAGTCCTTAAGACCAACATTATGCTTATAGGGACAATACCACATCATATAGACTCATAACATGCATTTCATCATAACAAGTAGACAACAGAACAATGTCATGCATAAGGAACATAAACATAATCATACACATTAGAACACCTTCATAGAACTTCCTAAAGAGCTACTCGTGCAATGTACATGTAAGTTCATTACTATCACCTATCCTAAGAAACTTCACTTACATAATCCTAGTTAGAGTCCTAGTCATTTACTTCCATTGTCCATTTTACTTTAGGGAAACTATAGCCTTAACCGACACTAAAACCATGGATGCTAAACCTGAAATTTGGTATTGTAGAACCTTACACCAATGAATGGTGCTCCACTTAGACAAAGTAGAACATTAACACATGCTAGCATACTAAGTGATATCACTTGATAGATCCTATGGGGAAAGCATAGTTTATGGAACTTGGAGGTATATGTGGAAACCCTCTTTATGCCTATTGAGGCATTGTAGTTATCAACTTATGGAATATAACTCTATGACATATGTCTCTGAGGCTAACCACCTCGTTAGAATTATGGTGAGTCCTACCATCCCACACTGGGAAGGTGTCACCCCTCATCTTCAAGTTCACTCGGTGCTAAGCTTAGTTCCCTTTATTGAAAGGCCTTTTTAAAACATTACTTTATAAAATTAGGCTTAGGATATTGAATCCTCATATGCTTAGCTCATGGGTCATAGATGAGAGTTTATCAACCTATATCATGTGAGAAACCTTTTCACATGGACATAGCATATTCAAGCACCTATCTAGTTTAGGGTACACTTGAGATCACCTTTCAAGGCCCCTCCATTGCCTAGATTATTATACATGTGTGTGTATACATATATGTGAGCAATCCTTTCACATAACACATTAAAGACACACATGATCATATATTAATCCATAAGTATATAGGTGTAACTATATGATCAATCGTTTCATATAAACACTTTAAGACACTATGCACATTCATAACATAACCATGCATTCATATTCATGTACATAGAAAACCAAACCTAGGAACTATCCTATCAAGGCACACATGTCCAATGCATAGACAAGTTCCTATTCACTTTCTCATACTAGTACACCTATAAAGTCATCCTTGTAAATGATACATCACATACTTCATTGATACATAAACTTTACATGCATAGTAGTAGACATTAGTGCATATGAGAATACCCTTTCATTTAACACCATGAAACCTATACTACTTGTAAGAATGCATGAAGTGTGAGTGTGTGTACATTGGTCAACATGATCACATAATGGCGATCAACAAAATATTGAGGCAGCCATTCTCTTAGGACAACAATGCACCTTCAATCATAGACCACAGAACACATACTAGCATAGGAGACAAGCTAACTTTAATACTTGCATTCAAGACTCCTAACCATAGATAATCACAAATTCATATAGAGGTATGTAGGTAAAGGGACATCAACCATCACAACTCATCAATGGAAGCACCTAAACCTCACCCTAACAAGTTCATTCAATTATAGAACACATCATCCATACCTAGAACATGCTACTGGATTGAGAACTAGTTATATGCCTCATATTAGGTTATCATCACCACTACTTACTCATAATTCAATTGCCTTCAAGGCCATGATCACATCACATATATATAGAAAATAGTGTTAATACCGCCACCATAAATGGACCATACCACACAATGTCATACAAGGCTAATTCAACTATCAGTACTATAAGAAAGTAAACGAGATAGGCAATCTTACCAATTTCTCACCCTTTGATCATCATTGATCAATACTTCTTTTTCATCAACAATACAATTATAAGGCAGTAGATACATGTATCCTTACATAAACTAAATCCTCTATGCATGTACTATATAGTCGAGATCACAGTGAGTACACTACATTTATCAATCAATAGGAAGTAGAGTAATATAGATCACTCACCAATTTACCTTGCCTTAATCATCAATCATAATTCATCAAAAATATGCATGTAGAGCAGTATCTAATAGATAGAAAAAACCTAAGCTAAATCATGCATCATCTACCTTAAAATTTAGATCACATCATGTACATTACATTATCAATCTATAGGCTAGAAGAACCTAGATGAATCCTTTAAAATACAATTGTATCTATTCACATTGGATACATTTCACCTAATTTATTATCACGTTACAACGTACGCAGTAGCTAAGACAATTCATCATAATTGAAACACCAATCATTCTAGCATCAAGATCACAAGATACTACATTATAGGCTAGTCTTATTCAAACCTTCAAACCATGATCCACATGAATCACTCATCAACAATTCACCATCAATACACATAATAGGCAGTTTATATAAGCATTTTAACATAATTTAATCACAATTTGATTTACATAAGATCAAGATCACAGAGCCCATACATAGGCTAAAACAAGAGCTTGAAGGGAGCATGGGTTCATCATGCAATTGGATTGAAATTCATGTTACAATCAATACATTAACATCAATTCATCTTGAAGAAGCCTTTGAAAATGGTTTGAGAAAGAAACCATGGCTAGATTGAAGAATAGACAATTTGATCATGAAACTTCTTAGAAAACTTTGAAACTAACTCTGTAGATGGAAGATTAACTAGAGATGAAGGATCACCATGCCTTAGTGTAGGAGAGAACCACTAAATCTTGATGAAGAATCCATGGGAATCCAACCTCCAAGTTGTTCTTGAGATTCATCTCCAATGGAGGTTTGTAGAGAGAGGTTTCTTTTTAAGAGGGAAGGGTCTAATTTGAAGAATGAATTGGGAATAGGGTTGTCACGTTTTTAATAAACTAAATACACCCAAAATAATCAAATAAACAACCTAGGGTAAGTTTAGGACGTGGGGTGAATTTCCCATTCAAACCATAATTAAAACAGCATGCATGGTAGTTGTTACAGGCTGCATCGACGGACAGCAGTCGACGAGGCGTCGTCTGGTTGATGAGCCGTCATGCTGCTCCGTAGTTTGCGATTGTAAATCCTTATTGGAGGTCTGAGCTCACACTTATAAGTGTTGAGTGACTCCTCCGATAGACGGGGCATCCATTGAGTAACAGGGCGTCGATTGAGAGCTCGTCGATTTACACTACCAAGCTAGTGTCTCGACAGCCTTTGGGTCCTCCTTGAGGGCCTCTTGCGGAGCCCTTGGGGAGTCATGCCTGGACGTTTCAAACGTAGATATATTACTTAACATTATAAAGATCTTCCACATCAGTTTCTCCCAAAACAAACTTTCGTAACTCATCCAAACATGTTAGGCACACTCAAGTCACACATGCACGTCTCAAGGGCTAACTTTTAAACGTCTTGGACGTTCTTGGACGTTTGACTTCCAAATGAATTCAAATCAATCATGCATAATTTAAAACACTTAATTAACATGTTAACAAGCTTATAGGCACATGTGAGGCTCTAGACACCCTAACTTATTTTGGGGGTCTTATAGACGCAGCTTTGAAAGCCACTTTGTAAGGTCTATGGGCACCACCACAACTCATGATGCCCTTCACGACTAGTGGGGAATCTCTTGGAGGGTGTAAAGGTCAAAATCACTAGCTCATGCCTTAAAACATAACTCCTAGCTTAGACTACTAAATTCTGGGGTGTCATATCTCTTATCCTTCTCTAGCTTTAGGTGTTTATCCTTACACGGTTCAGTCTTGCGAATTCATGTTTCTTAGTAATTCTCATGTTTATTTTGCAATCATGTATGTTATATGAAAGGAATTTTTAAAGTCTATGTTAGTTTGGAAACAATTTTCTCTTGATTATGTGCATTTATGTGATTGCATTCATATTGGGGTGTTAGATCGTTTCCCCCCACCCTCTTTATGTTGCCTTGAGTTCCATTTGAGGAGGAATTATCCAAGGGGGAGATATTGTAGCACCTCATATTTTGAAAAGGGAATAGATTACATGAATTTTTTACTGGTTCAAATCTATGAGACTAGTCAATGGTTTGTAGAAATTTCTATTGGTTGAAGACCTGTCCCATAGAAAGGGAGAATTTTTTTTTTGAAAATCAAGTTTCTTATATCGAGTGTACGATTGAACATGACAGTATGTCAAATAATCGACGGGTCATAGATAGGTTATACAAAAGCAATCTAGACTTAGTAAAATTTTGGGGTTAAGGTTAGGTTTTACGGCTGGCATCTAGGAACTTTAAGAATTCAAAAAGACCGTAGAAACGTTTTGTTAAAAATAGTCAAAATTAAGGCTTCTAAACTTTTCTATGGTTGACCAGGACAGTCCATAGAAACTTTTGTGGACCGTATGTACTAACCATAGAAAGTTCCAGTAGTTATTTAAGGGAATTTTAGGTCTTTTCCCTATTTGTTTGAAACCTATGTTATGTCGTGTTTCCATCTATCCCAATACTTATAGAAACTAAACCTACCCACTTTAAACACAATCTTCTATTTTTCCACTACCCAATAAAATTTAATCTCCCAAAGTCCCTCCTCACCTATGGAAGAAGAAGACATAAGGGTTCACTCTAAGGTCTTCAATTAAGAATTCATATTGGGCTTTGAGTAACAAGGTATCTTGGTACTTACCCATGGTGTAACACTCCAGAAAATCATATGTCTAATGAATAGACCAGTATGCCCTTAGGATATCCTATTAGGGGTACATAGGCACCCCAATGCCCAATATTGAGAAATATTAAGCATAGTATAGAAAAAAATTGGCTAAGGGATATTAGCCAATTTTCTATATACGAATAAGAAATATATTTTTTGGGTTGTCATACCCCAATCCAAGATTGATGTTCAATAAATGTACCTGCAAGGAAAACCCTAAGCTAAAAATATTCGATTCATAATATATGCACAATATGTACTAGGCATCCAAGTGTCAAGCCTAGTACCATAGTACATAACCATTTAAAATGATCATGTAGATTAAGCAGTGCCCAAGGACATAGTGAGGATCCTTTGGACAATAAGTAAACATTCTCAAATGAACCATAAATAATAGTTAGTTAGGAAAGTACAACCAGCACTTGTGCAAGACATGTGAAGAAGCTGCCAAAGGAGGGGACCACCCTAACCGAATTCGGTTAGGGTAGTTACGGGGCAAAACGTGCACAAGGGACCACGCCATGTGGGGCCTAACTTTCTAACCAATTCTAGACTCTAACCTATTGCCCTAAATAGATAACTAACCTAGGACCAAATGAAATAAACTAATTAGTACACCCGACAACCTAAGACTTAACCGGGTGACACTAACCTAGTAACTAGTTAAAGAGACCACCTAGTACCTAACCTAGGATGGTCCAAAAGGTTAGTTATGGTCCTAAAAACTTAGTGGTACTTTAGTAATTCCCCTAGGTTACCTAATTAATTAATTTAACAAATTAATTAATTAATTTAAAAGGTCTAAAACCGAAACTAAAAAGGAAATTTTCAGATTTCCGACTAAGACAAGAAAGGGACAACCTAGTACCTAACCTAGTATGGTCCAAAGAGTTAGTTAAGGTCCTAAAAACCTAGGGATACTTTAGTAATTACCCTAAGCTACTTAATTAATTAACTTAGCAACTTAATTAATTAATTTAAAGGGGCAAAACCGAAATCACAAAGCAATTTCCAGATTTCGGTTAAAACAAGAAAAAGACAACCTACTACATAACCTAGGATGGTTCAAAGGATTGGTTATGGTCCTAACGACTTAAGGGGACTTTAGTAATTACCTTAGGTCACCTAATTAATTAAATTATCAATTTAATTAATTAGTTTAAATGATCAAAACTAAATTCTTACACTAACCTAGTACAACTCAAGAAACATCCTAGTACTTAACCTAGGATGGTCCAAAAGGGTTAATTTTGGTTCCAATGACTTAGGGGTACTTTAGTACTTACCCTAGGTAGCTAAATTAATTAAATTAGGGATTTAATTAATTAATATAAAGTCAAAATGTTGACCAAAACCATAGTCAACACCAATTTCCAGATTTCACTAAGTGTTATGTTCTCCAATGTTTAGTCAACTTAGGAGGGGCGTTTTGGTAATTTGTTAATTAGTTTATTAAATTAACTTATTAAACCTAAGTTGTATAATTCAAGATTAATTCTTAAACCTAAAAATCACGTTCAAAATCATAGAAAGAAAAAAAAGGACGCAAAACAGTAAGCGAGCGAGGGAAAGAAAAACAGAAAAATTCCATTGATTCTCCTAGGCGATTTCAAGGTTTGTCCAAGTTTTCGCTCAAGATGGTCTTCGTAGATTAAGTTCTACTTAAGGTATGGGTTTCTATCCTGGAATTCTTTCTCCAAGAGTATTTTCCTTTGAAACGATTCACAAGATCTTGAAAACTAGGATTGTTACCGTTGTTCTCGTCGAACTTCCCTTCCCCAGTATACTTTTCGATTTCAATGTTTAATAGGTTAGAGATCATGTTGTTGGTATGTGGTGTTGGCTGTTCTTAACATGTATTGTTCTTGAATGATGAGTATCGAATGAACTTATGAACTTGTAATTGCGTAAAGTTAATCTTATCATGTTAATTAAGGATCGATAATATGCTAAGATAAGTCTGTGATGTGTTAAGTGAATTATGTGCCTTTGGCTGAATGTTGACTTGCTGTTGTGGTGATGTTATGAATATGCTAAAGCCATAAAATGTTAATATGATGTTGTCCAATATGTTCTTAAAATGTGACACTAAAAGCCATAAACTAAGAATTGGCTCAAAGATATATATGAAATCATATCTTGAATAAATTGGCTATCTGGTTCCAATAAAGTTGGCTAACTCTATTTGGTCAAAATGAATCTATGCTAATGGCTAGGAACTTATGTAAATGATTAAAATATTGGCTAATGGTTCATACATATGGCAATTTAAATATGAACATACGTAAAAATTGGCTTATGCCAAAAAGATTGAATTGGTTAGTCTAACATACCCTATTCACACGAATTGTGAACATAAAAACATTGAATTGTTCTTGTAAGTTAATCAAAGGTTAAAAGTTCAAGTGTAGTGAAGGTTGGCTTATGCCAATAAATTGGCCTACAATATTATCTCCAAAAATATGTAAAAGAATTGGCTAATGATTCCATGAAATTATATTTGAATTAATGTTTGGCTTGTGCCAATAAATTGACTATGATGTTATTTCCAAATTTTCAAGGCCAATACAAATCATATGCCAATCTTGTGTAGCCAAAACAATGAAATGACAACTCAAGTACTTATAAACTAATTCAATGAATCCATAACCAAGGGCATTCCATTCATTGGGATAACTCCCAACATGCACTACAAGAATGAACTATAAACATATATAACTCATTGAAAGAAGTGATCATCGTCCATAAACGATGAAATGAAGCTACTACACTAAAGTAAAAAAGTAACGTGAGTTATAACATAATTAAAGGGGTCTAAATTAAATAAGTGACCAGAATGGGGTGTAAAAGGAAGTGAGACAAGTCTTACTTACACCAAATCTAATTTCTTAAAAGAATGCTCACGAATGAAGGTGTTAGAATGTGTGAGACTAGTCTCATTAACACCTAAGGATGATATGTAAGGACAATTCACATTCATCAATGTAAAGTAAGGATGATATGCAAGGATAATTCACATTCATCAATGTAAAGTAAGGATGATATGTAAGGACAATTCACATTCATCAATGTAAAGTAAGGATGATATGTAAGGATAATTCACATTCATCAATGTAAAGTAAGGATGATATGTAAGGACAATTCACATTTCATCAATGTAAAGTAAGGATCACAAGTCATCAAAAGAGTAAATAAGTCTCAATCATACTCTATATGTAAGTGTAAGGACAGTACACACTTAATACTAATGATGAGATGAGAAATCATCTAATGAGCTATGATGTCCTCATGCTAGAAGCAATCTTCCATGATGTATGAATTGAATGTAATGGAGCTTTATACTGAGCACCGATAGGCTAGCTATGAGCGGTGATGCCTTCCTTCGGGAAGGGAGGAGGTTCACGTAACTCTCATGATATGAGATTTTCCGGCATGCCGGGTATGGGTCTCCTTATATCACCTAGTTTTTGAACCTATACTGCCAATATAGGGATCTAGCAGGGTTCAATTCCCTATATACGCTAGCATGTTTTGGTTTCACCTTGGCCAGTCACTCCACCTCTTTTCGGTGTGGGGAAAGCACCAGATTTCATGATTCTCACATGATCTATGTCTGTTAAGGTTGGAGTTCCTCAAAGTATGAAAGATAATGAAATGAGCGATACCGAAGGTGTTTGTGCAAGACAATCAGGATGTGAATCAGATTGAAGTAATGACATTAGGTCATTCTTGGTCATTGCACTTCATGATCCCGATGAGAGTTTTAAACTTCATCCTAGGTATAGCTGGTGTTTACATAAGCCTACGAATGAATGAAATGAATAATGTGAAGTACGAATGAACGAATGAAGCAGACTTTGTGTTTGCTAAAGAAGGCCCTCGGGTTGAGGTCCCATATGTTGGGCACTCACTTGAGATGTCTTAATGCTATATCAACGATTCCAAGGTCACGTGTATATGAAATGTATAATATATATAACATAAAAGTAATGAAATCAATGGCATAATCAATAGAAAATGGCTTATGAAATGTAATGAATAGTTGATGTAATGAATAATTTGTTGTAAGGATAGTCAAATCGTGTCCAATAAAGTTTACAATAAGTAAAGGGCATAGCTAATAATGAATCCTCATGTTATAAAAATGATAAAGCCAAATAAATTGGCTTATAATGACTTTATATAATTGGCAAAAGATATTAGCCAAATAAGATTGGCTTATAATGACTTCTTACATTAGGCCAATAATACAATAATAGGAATAGTCACTAAAGATTTGCTTATAAAGAATTCATACCCAAAGTAAGCAAGATCATAAGCTTTAATGATATGCCCCAAGAACTATGTACATTATGCAATCAACTAAAGAATGAGTATGGTCAATAAGTATTGACTTATAAATATATTCATGCCGCAAATTGTAGTTAAATCATTTCCTTAATCTCTTGAATTACTTACTTGATTCATTGTGGGTATGGGACTACAATGAATCATTGCACTTGTAGGTAAAACATAGGACCAAAGGAGTTATTGAACTACACAACAACAAGAAGAAAAAGACTGAAAAATAATTCAAGTGTACAAAGAGGAGCTCTCAGCCTAGAGGATCAAAATCTCAAATCTTCGCTCGAGTTTTTCTAAAATTATGTTGATGATACTAATGTATTGTAATCATATAGAAAATGAGTTGTGTGATTTGAATGCATTAAAATACATCATATTCATACCACAATTCACAACTAACGAATTAGGAAAGTCTAATGACTAGACTTTCCAGAAATGGTATGTTGCTTAGGAAGAGTTTTCATTGATCATGCATAGCTTTATGTGTATGTGTGCATACACCCATACTGAGTACAAGTGGTGTACTAACCCCCTACTATTTACTATTTTTATAGGTGCAGGTCAGAGGACAGGTTGACGACACTTGCAGCGGTTTGGACTTCAGCGTTTCTCCAAACCATTTGGTAGGTCCTCATGATTTTGAGGATGCTACATATTTAGTCTAGCCTTAGTTTTAGACATAGCTAGTGGATGTTGTCCCTAGCGTTTCTTTCATACCTTCATTTTGAAGCTTTGTAATAAGGCAGTGTTTGGCAAACTATTTATGATATATTCATCTTCAGTTTCGAATTGATTCTTTATGTTATATGGTTGTTCTCTTATGTTGAGCTTAGTATATGATGTATGTAGTTAATAATTATATTAAGTCTATGTATACTTCATAAATATAAAAAGTTTTAAATTTTCCGCAAATTTAACTAGATGAATGTGATGAATGCAAGATGAGGCTTGTCTGCGACCTCTGAGAGGTCAACGACGCCGGTGGCGATTCGGATTCAAGAATCCGGGTCGTGACAAACTTGGTATCAGAGAATGAAGTTAAATTACCTAGGATCTAAAGCTCAACACAACCACGTTACGTAGTTTCTAGCTTATGATTGTGAAGTGCGCCACAAACATGACTTAGAGACTACGTGATGATAGGAAATCTTCCCTTATTCTACTCTTTATCGTGCTATCTAGAACTTTGACACTGTGTGCCATTATAAGTATCTAACTTCCTTCTTGTGTGAACACGTAGAAGGATACACACAAGAATTAGGATGGCCAAGTGGTCTAAGGCGCCAGACTCAAGATCTGGCCTTCCCAAGAAGGGTCAAGGATGGAAATGCCCAGCGTGACCAAAAGACGTGTAGTAAGTGTGCTCGTTCGCATGGAGGTGAATACATGGTAAATTCTAAATGCATGTCACGGGTGTTAATGAAGAGGAGAAGGCTGAGTTGGCGGCATATAAGCTCAAGGATGGGGCTCAAGTATGGATTGGCTCCATAAGTGTTATGCTACGATTGATTGTCTAAACAGGGTAGTGAGACTTCAGTTTCCAAATGAGTTAGATCTGGAATGGGAAGGGTGTGGTTCAAATCCAACAAGCCAAATAGTTTCAAATCTTAAGGCCAATAAGATGTTATCTAAGGGGTTAGGAGCCAATGAGAACCTTTCTTACGAAGATATTTCCTTTGAAATTTTAGATCGCCAAGTGAAACGGTTGAGGAACAAGGAGTTTGCCACCGTTAAGATGTTATGGAGGAACCACCCTTGTTGAGGGGGAAATATGGGAGGCCGAGGCCGATATGAGATCCCGTTACCCTCACTTGTTCAGTTCTTAAGGTTAGATATACTCTTCCTAAGTCTGGTTTATGCTTATGAAACTCTAAGTTTAAGTGCTTTAGTCGATTTGGTGTTAACACTAATTGTATGTCTTATAATAGCACAATGTGAGTTAAAACGAAGTTATATTGAATTTTATGTTGCTGTTTTTGTGTAGCATAGGCATGTTTTCTGTGTTGCATGATTTTTTATGTGCATTAAGTTAAGTGTGATTGAGAAGAAAATTCCTCAATCTCAAATATAAAGCTTTGTTGAATGATATGAATCATCCAAATAAGTGTGAATTAGATATTCACAAAAGAGAAACGTTTAAGCATGATAGAGTAACTTTCGGAAATCACCCTCTTTGTTTAAATGATGTGTAAGTGTCATTCGGAGATGAATGTTCCTAAGGGAAGGATAATGTAGCACTCCGGAAAATCATATGTCTAATGAATAGACCATTATGCCATTAGGATAGCCTATTAGGGGTACATAGGCACCCCAATACCCAATATTGAGAAATATTGGGCATAGTATAGAAAAAAATTGGCTAAGGGATATTAGCCAATTTTCTATATACGAATATGAAATATATTTTTTGGGTTGTCATACCCCAATCGAAGATTGATGTTCAATAAATGTACTTGCAAGGAAAATCCTAAGCTAAAAATATTTGCTTCATAATATCTGCACAATATGTAGTAGGTATCCAAGTGTCAAGCCTAGTACCATAGTACATAACCATTTAAAATGATCAAGTAGCTTAAGAAGTGCCCAAGGACATAGTGAGGATCCTTGGAACAATAAGTAAACACTCCCAAATGAACCATAAATAATAATTAGTTAGGAAAGTACAACAACCATATGTGCAAGACATGTGAAGAAGCTGCAAAAGCAGGGGACCACCCTAACCGAATTCAGTTAGGGTAGTTAGGGGGAAAAACATGCACAAGGGATCACTCCATGTGGGGCCTAACTTTCTAACCAATTGTAGACTCTAACCTACTGCCCTAAATAGCTAACTAACCTAGGACCAAACGAAATAAACTAATTAGTACACCCGACAACCTAAGACTTAACCAGGTGACACTAACCTAGTAACTGGTTAAATAGACCACCTAGTACCTAACCTATAATGGTCCAAAAGGTTAGTTATGGTCCTAACAACTTAGGGGTACTTTATTAATTCCCCTAGGTTACCTAATTAATTTGTTAACAAATTAATTAATTAATTTAAAAGGGCTAAAACCAAAACTAAAAAGGAAATTTTTAGATTTTCGATTAAGACAAGAAAGGGACAACCTAGTACCTAACCTAGTATGGTCCAAAGAGTTAGTTAAGGTCCTAAAAACATAGGGATACTTTAGTAATTATCCTAGGCTACTTAATTAATTAATTTATCAACTTAATTAATTAATTTAAATGGGATAAACCGAAATCACAAAGCAATTTTCAGATTTCGGTTAAAACAAGAAAAAGACAACCTAGTACATAACCTAGGACGGTTCAAAGGATTGGTTATGGTCCTAACGACTTAAGGGTACTTTAGTAATTACCTTAGGTCACCTAATTAATTAAATTAACAATTTAATTAATTAGTTTAAATGATCAAAATGAAATTCTTACACTAACCTAGTACAACTCAAGAAACATCCTAGTACTTAACCTAGGATGGTCCAAAAGGGTTAATTTTGGTTCCAATGACTTAGGGGTACTTTAGTACTTACCCTAGGTAGCTAAATTAATTAAATTCGGGAATTAATTAATTAATAAAAAGTCAAAATATTGACCAAAACCATAGTCAACACCAATTTCCAGATTTCACTAAGTGTTATGTTCTCCTATGTTTAGTCAACTTAGGAGGGGCGTTTTGGTAATTGGTTAATTAGTTTATTAAATTAAATTATTAAACCTAAGTTTTATAATTCAAGATTAGTTCTTAAACCTAAAAGTCACATTCAAACTCATAGAAATAAAAAAAAGGACGCAAAAAAGTAAGCGAGCGAGGGGAAGAAAAACAGAAAAATTCCATTGATTCTCCTAGGCGATTTCAAGGTTTATCCAAGTTTTCGTTCAAGATGGTCTTCGTAGATTAAGTTCTACTTAAGGTATGGGTTTCTATACTGGAATTCTTTCTCCAAGAGTATTTTCCTTCCAAATGATTCACAAGATCTTGAAAACTAGGGTTGTTCCCGTCGTTCTCGTCGAACTTCCCTTCCCTAGTATACTTTTCGATTTCAATGTTGAATAGGTTAGAGATCATGTTGTTGGTATGTGGTGATGGCTGTTCTTAACATGTATTGTTCTTGAATGATGAGTATCGAATGAACTTATGAACTTGTAATTGCGTAAAGTTAATCTTATCATGATAATTAAGGTTCGATAATATGCTAAGATAAGTCTGTGATGTGTTAAGTGAATCATGTGCCTTTGGCAGAATGTTGACTTGCTGTTGTTGTGATGTCATGAAGATGCTTAAGCCATAAAATGTTAATATGATGCTGTCCAATATGTTCTTAAAACGTGACACTAAAAGCCATAAACTAAGAATTGGCTCAAAGACATATATGAAATCATATCTTGAATAAATTGGCTATCTGGTTCCAATAAAGTTGGCTAACTCTATTTGGTCAAAATGAATATATGCTAATGGCTAGAAACTTATGTAAATGATTAAAATATTGGCTAATGGACTTCAGCGTTTCTCCAAACCATTTGGTAGGTCCTCATGATTTTGAGGATGCTACAGATTTAGTCTAGCCTTAGATTTATACATAGCTAGTGGATGTTGTCCCTAGCGTTTCTTTTGTACCTTCATTTCGAAGTTTTGTAATAAGGCAGTGTTTGGCAAACTATTTATGATATATTCATCTTCAGTTTCGAATTGATTCTTTATGTTAGATGGTTGTTCTCTTATGTTGAGCTTAGTATATGATGTATCTAGTTAATAATTATATGAAGTCTATGTATACTTCATACATATAAGAAGTTTTAAATTTTCCGCAAATTTAACTAGATGAATGTGATGAATGCAAGATGAGGCTTGTCTGCGACATCTGAGAGGTCAACGACGCCGGTGGTGATTCGGATTCAAGAATTCGGGTCGTGACAAACTTGGTATCAGAGCATGAGGTTAAATTACCTAGGATCTAAAGCTCAACACAACCACATTACGTAGTTTATAGATTATGGTTGTGAAGCGCACCACAATCATGACTTAGAGACTACGCGATGATAGGAAATCTTCCCTTCTTCTACTATTTATCGTGCTATATAGAGCTTTGACACTTTGTGTCATTATAAGTATCTAACTTCCTTCTTGTGTGAACACGTAGAAGGATACACACAAGAATTAGGGTGGCCAAGTGGTCTAAGGCGCCAGACTCAAGATCTGGCCTTCCCAAGAAGGGGCAAGGATGGAAATGCCCAGCGTGACCAAAAGACGTGTAGTAAGTGTACTCGTTCGAATGGAGGTGAGTGCATGGTAAATTCTAAATGCATGTCACGGGTGTTAATGAAAAGGAGAAGGCTGAGTTGGCGGCATATAAGCTCAAGGATAGGGCTCAGGTATGGATTGGATCCATAAGTGTTATGCTACGATAGATTGTCTGAACAGGGTAGTGAGACTTCAGTTTCCAAATGAGTTAGATCTGGAATGGGAAGGGTGTGGTTCAAATCCAACAAGCCAAATAGTTTCAAATCTTAAGGCCAATAAGATATTATCTAAGGGGTTAGGAGCCAATGAGAACCTTTCTTACGAAGATATTTCCTTTGAAATTTTAGATCGCCAAGTGAAACGGTAGAGGAACAAGGAGTTTGCCACCGTTAAGGTGTTATGGAGGAACCACCCTTGTTGAGGGGGCAATATGGGAGGCCGAGGCCGATATGAGATCCCGTTACCCTCACTTGTTCAGTTCTTGAGGTTATATATACTCTTCCTAAGTCTGGTTTATGTTTAAGAAACTCTAAGTTTAAGTGCTTTAGTCGATTTGGTGTTATAAGTCACTAATCGTATGTCTTATAATAGCACTATGTGAGTTAAAACGAAGTTATGTTGATTTTATGTTGCTGTTTTTGTGTAGCATAGGCATGTTTTTTGTGTTGCATGATTTGTGATTTGAATTAAGTTAAGTGTGATTGAGAAGGAAATTCCTCAATCTCAAATATGAAGCTTCGTTGAATGATATGAATCATCCAAATAAGTGTGAATTAGATATTCACAAAAGACAAACGTTTAAGCATGATAGAGTAACTTTCGGAAATCACCCTCTTTGTTTAAATGATGTGTAAGTGTTATTCGGGGACGAATGTTCCTAAGGGGAGGATAATGTAACACTCCGGAAAATCATATGTCTAATGAATAGACCATTATGCCCTTAGGATAGCCTATTAGGGGTACATAGGCACCCTAATGCCCAATATTGAGAAATATTGGGCGTAGTATAGAAAAAAATTGGCTAAGGGATATTAGCTAATTTTCTATATACGAATAATAAATATATTTTTTGGGTTGTCACACCCCAATCCAAGATTGATGTTCAATAAATGTACCTGCAAGGAAAACCCTAAGCGAAAAATATTCGCTTCATAATATCTGCACAATATGTACTAGGCATCTAAGTGTCAAGCCTAGTACCACAGTACATAACCATTTAAAATGATCATGTAGATTAAGCAGTGCCCAAGGACATAGTGAGGATCCTTGGGACAATAAGTAAACATTCTCAAATGAACCATAAATAATAGTTAGTTAGGAAAGTACAACCAACACATGTGCAAGCACATGTGCAAGACATGTGAAGAAGCTGCAAAAGGAGGGGACCACCCTAACCGAATTCGGTTAGGGTAGTTAGGGGGAAAAACGTGCACAAGGGACCACTCCATGTGGGGCCTAACTTTCTAACCAATTCTAGACTTTAAACTACTGCCCTAAATAGCTAACTAACCTAGGATCAAACGAAATAAACTAATTAGTACACCCGACAACCTAAGACTTAACCGGGTGACACTAACCTAGTAACTAGTTAAAGAGACCACCTAGTACCTAACCTAGGATTATCCAAAAGGTTAGTTATGGTCCTAACAACTTAGGGGTACTTTATTAATTCCCCTAGGTTACCTAATTAATTAATTTAACAAATTAATTAATTAATTTAAAAGGGCTAAAACCAAAACTAAAAAGGAAATTTTCAGATTTCCGGTTAAGACAAGAAAGGGACAACCTAGTACCTAATCTAGTATGGTCCAAAGAGTTAGTTAAGGTCCTAAAAACCTAGGTATACTTTAGTAATTATCCTAGTTTACTTAATTAATTAATTTAGCAACTTAATTAATTAATTTAAAGGGGCAAAACCGAAATCACAAAGCAATTTCCAGATTTTGGTTAAAACAAGAAAAAGACAACCTAGTACCTAACCTAGGATGGTTCAAAGGATTGGTTACGTTCCTAACGACTTAAGGGTACTTTAGTAATTAACTTAGGTCACCTAATTAATTAAATTATCAATTTAATTAATTAGTTTAAATGATCAAAACGAAATTCTTACACTAACCTAGTACAACTCAAGAAACATCCTAGTACTTAACCTAGGATGGTCCAAAAGGGTTAATTTTGGTTCCAATGACTTAGGGGTACTTTAGTACTTACCCTAGGTAGCTAAATTAATTAAATTAGGGATTTAATTAATTAATATAAAGTCAAAATGTTGACCAAAACCATAGTCAACACTAATTTCCAGATTTGACTAAGTGTTATGTTATCCTATGTTTAGTCAACTTAGGAGGGGCGTTTTGGTAATTGGTTAATTAGTTTATTAAATTAACTTATTAAGCCTAAGTTATATAATTCAAGATCAGTTATTAAACCTAATAATCACGTTCAAACTCATAGAAATAAAAAAAAAGGACGCAAAACAGTAAGCGAGCGAGGGAAAGAAAAACAGAAAAATTCCATTGATTCTCCTAGGCGATTTCAAGGTTTCTCCAAGTTTTCGTTCAAGATGGTCTTCATAGATTAAGTTCTACTTAAGGTATGGGTTTCTCTCCTGGAATTCATTCTCCAAGAGTATTTTTCTTCGAACGATTCACAAGATCTTGAAAACTAGGGTTGTTCCCGTCGTTCTCGTCGAACTTCCCTTCCCTAGTATACTTTTCGATTTCAATGTTGAATAGGTTAGAGATCATGTTGTTGGTATGTGGTGATGGCTGTTCTTAACATGTATTGTTCTTTAATGATGAGTATTGAATGAACTTATGAACTTGTAATTGCGTAAAGTTAATCTTATCATGATAATTAAGGATCGATAATATGCTAAGATAAGTCCGTGATGTGTTAAGTGAATTATGTGCCTTTAGCTGAATGTTGACTTGCTGTTGTTGTGATGTTATAAAGATGCTAAATCCATAAAATGTTTATATGATGCTTCCAATATGTTCTTAAAACGTGACACTAAAAGCCATAAACTAAGAATTGGCTCAAAGACATATATGAAATCATATCTTGAATAAATTGGCTATCTGGTTCCAATAAAGCTGGCTAACTCTATTTGGTCAAAATGAATCTATGCTAATGGCTATGAACTTATGTATATGATTAAAAGATTGACTAATGGTTCATACATATGGCAATTTGAATACGAACATACGTAAAAATTGGCTTATGCCAAATAGATTGAATTGGTTAGTCTAACATACCCTATCCACACGAATTATGAACGTAAAAACATTGAATTGTTCTTGTAAGTTAATCAAAGGTTAAAAGTTCAAGTGTAGTGAAAGTTTGGCTTATGCCAATAAATTGGCCTACAATATTATTTCCAAAAATATATAATAGAATTGGCTAATGATTCCATGAAATTATATTTGAATGAATGTTTGGCTTGTGCCAATAAATTGACTATGAAGTTATTTCCAAATTTTCTAGGCCAATACTAATCATATGCCAATCTTGTGTAGCCAAAACAATGAAATGACAACTCAAGTACTTCTAAACTAATTCAATGAATCCATAACCAAGGGCATTCCATTCATTGGGACAACTCCCAACATGCTCTACAAGAATGAACTATGAACATATGTAACTCATTGAAAGAAGTGATCATCGTCCATAAACGATGAAATGAAGTTACTACACTAAAGTAAAGAAGTAACGTGAGTTATAACATAATTAAAGGGGTCTAAACTAAGTAAGTGACCAGAACGGGGTGTTAAAGGAAGTGAGACAAGTCTTACTTCCACCAAAGCTAATTTGTTAAAAGAATACTGATGAATGAAGGTGTTAAAATGTGTGATACTAGTCTCATTAACACCTAAGGATGATATGTAAGGACAATTCACATTCATCAATGTAAAGTAAGGATGATATGTAAGGAAAATTCACATTCATCAATGTAAAGTAAGGATGATATGTAAGGACAATTCACATTCATCAATGTAAAGTAAGGATGATATGTAAGGACAATTCACATTTCATCAATGTAAAGTAAGGATGACAAGTCATCAAAAGAGTAAATAAGTCTCAATCATACTCTATATGTAAGCGTAAGGACAGTTCACACTTAATACTAATGATGAGATGAGAAATCATCTAATGAGCTATGATGTCCTCATGCTAGAAGCCATCTTCCATGATGTATGAGTTGAATGTAATGAAACTTTATACTGAGCACCGATAGGCTAGCTATGAGCGGTGATGCCTTCCTTCAGAAAGGGTGGAGGTTCACGTAACTCTCATGAGATGATATTGTCCGGCATGCCGGGTATGGGTCTTCTTATATCTCCTAATCTTTGAACCTATACTACCAATATAGGGATCTAGTAGGGTTCAATTCCCTATATATGCTAGCATGTTTTGTTTTAACCTTGGCCAGTGACTCCACCTCTTTTCGATGTGGGGAAGACACCGAATTTCATGATGCTCACATGATCTATGTCGGTTAAGCTTGGAGTTCCTCAAAGTATGAAAGATAATGAAATGAACGATACCGAAGTTGTTTGTGCAAGACAATCAGGAGGTGAATCAGATTTAAGTAATGACATTAGGTCATTCTTAGTCATTGCACTTCATGATCCGATGAGAGTCTTAAACTTCAACCTAGGTATAGCTTGTGTTTACATTAGCCTACGAATGAATGAAATGAATAATGTGAAGTACGAATGAACGAATGAAGCAGACTTTGTGTTTGCTAAAGAAAGCCCTCGGGTTGAGGTCCCATATGTTGGGCACTCACTTGAGATGTCTTAATGCTATATCAACGATTCCAAGGTCTCGTGTATATGAAATGTATAATATATATAACATGAAAGTAATGAAATCAACGGCATAATCAATAGAGAATGGCTTATGAAATGTAATGAATAGTTGATGTAATGAATAATTTGTTGTAAGGATAGTCAAATCGTGTCCAATAAAGTTTACAATAAGTAAAGGGCATAGCTAATAATGAATCTCATGTTATGAAAATGATAAAGCCAAATAAATTGGCTTATAATGACTTTATATAATTGGCAAAAGATATTAGCCAAATAAGATTGGCTTATAATGACTTCTTACATTAGGCCAATAATACAATAATAGGAATAGTCACTAAAGATTTTGCTTATAAAGAATTCATACCCAAAGTAAGCAAGATCATAAGCTTTAATGATATGCCCCAAGAACTATGCACATTATGCAATCAACTAAAGAATGAGTATGGTCAATAAGTATTGACTTATAAATATATTCATGCCGCAAATTGTAGTTAAATCATTTCCTTAATCTCTTGAATTACTTACTTGATTCATTGTGGGTATGGGACTACAATGAATCATTGCACTTGTAAGTAAAACATAGGACCAAAGGAGTTATTGAACTACACAACAACAAGAAGAAAATGACTGAAAAATAATTCAAGTGTACAAAGAGGAGCTCTCGGCCTAGAGGATCAAAATCTCAAATCTTCGCTCGAGTTTTTCTAAAATTATGTTGATGATACTAATGTCTTGTAATCATATAGAAAATGAGTTGTGTGATTTGAATGCATTAAAATACATCATATTCATACCACAATTCACAACTAACGAATTATGAAAGTCTAATGACTAGACTTTCCAGAAATGACATGTTGCTTAGGAAGAGTTTTCATTGATCATGCATAGCTTTATGTGTATGTGTGCATACACCCATACTGAGTACAAGTGGTGTACTAACCCCCTACTATTTACTATTTTTATAGGTGCAGGTCAGAGGACAGGTTGACAACACTTGCAGCGGTTTGGACTTCAGCGTTTCTCCAAACCATTTTGTAGGTCCTCATGATTTTGAGGATGCTACAGATTTAGTCTAGCCTAAGTTTTAGACATAACTAGTGGATGTTGTCCCTAGCGTTTCTTTCGTACCTTCATTTCGAAGCTTTGTAATAAGGCAGTGTTTGACAAACTATTTATGATATATTCATCTCCAGTTTCGAATTGATTCTTTATGTTAGATGGTTGTTCTCTTATGTTGAGCTTAGTATATGATGTATCTAGTTAGTAATTATATGAAGTCTATGTATACTTCATACCTATAAAAAGTTTTAAATTTTCCGCAAATTTAACTAGATGAATGTGATGAATGCAAGATGAGGCTTGTCTGCGACCTCTGAGAGGTCAACGACGCCGGTGGCAATTTAGATTCAAGAATCCGGGTCGTTACACATGGAGTCCATTCTTTCATGGGGTCCCCATGTTTTTCAATTGATCAAATTAGGGTTCTTCTTAATTTTACATGAGTTTAATTCAATTATGATTTTTGTAGTGTTGATGCTCATATTGCGTGATTTAATATATGCATACAAGCATGATCATTAAATTTCAATTAGAACTTTTGATGAACCCATGAACTATGAATTTTGAAGGATTATGAATGTCTTATGAAAATGATGTTTATGATAATAAGGCGCTTTTATATTAAAGTATAAATTTGTTGTGAAAGATTTTCTCACATACGAATATGATCATAATTGTAAAAAGTATTTCTCACATGTGAAAGGTTTTCTCATCTATGCTTGAATTGTAATTTACGGAGTTACTCTGTGTTTAGACTTTTAGATGTATATTTGTATTGATCATTGTCTTTCCTATGCTATAATGATATTTCACTTTTATCTATTCCATTGAGATTTAGACTTAGGACCGAGAGAATTTTATATGGAGACTCCAATAGGGTAGTCTCTAGTAGCAACCTCTAGTCTCTAACTACTTTCCCCTGTAGAATTGTGAAAGGAATTTATCACATGTAAAAGGTTTTCTCATCTATGATTGAATTGTAATTTAAAGAGATAGTTTACGTTTTGACTTTGAGATGTAGATTTTTATTGATCATTGTCTTTCCTATTCTATAATGATATTTCACCTTTATCTATTTTGTTGGGATGTAGACTTAGGACTGAGAGGATTTGCGATGGAAACTGGAATAGGGTAGTCTCTAGTAGTAACTTCTAGTCCCTAGCTACATTCCCCGTAGAATTTTCTTAAATTTCCTATTTATCCACTTAAGCAAAAGATGATGTGAACGGATGCTACATAGTCTATCAGAATTCCCTTCTTTCAATGTGAGGGATATACTAGATTACGTGATATAAGTCTTATGTTCTTATTTTCAGTTAAATCTATGTCTCACAAAATTAGCATGTTTCTGTTAAGATTTCTTATGTCTCTTATTCTAAATGTGTTTGACATATATTTTATGATTTGCATGTTGTTTCCTTAAAGCCTCCAAAGGTTCAAATGTTTTTCATGCATTACATGTTTAAGCTATTTGTGTCATCATGTCCATTTTGTCATATTTCCCCATATTTAGTACATTTTATGTACTAACATATACTTGTGCTTACATTCGCTTATTTATATACGGTTTGACGTTCTTATCTCCCAGATTCGTGTCTAGTTGATCATTCTACCAGATTCAAGAGTTTGAGAGTCCTCATGTTGTGAGGACCGAGGCACATTTACATGCTTTATGTCTTTCTAGTTTTGTATGTGGTGTATCAATTAGGTCCCAAACACTATTTTTTATGGATAGACGACTTGTTGAGACTATGTTAGACTTCTGCTTTGTCAAACTATTTTATGATACAAGATTGATACTTTTGAAATATTTATTCCTATTATGTAGTACGATGTGTCACGATCCGAGTCTACACCCTGGACGTGGTCGGCACAAAAAAACCATTGCTGGTACATGACCCAAGTGAACCCTCATCCTGGCTGACTAAAAGCAAAAGACTAACTTAAGAATGCAAAAGCTTAAATTGAAATAAAATCGAATAAACTCAACTTCATAAATATTTAACTCAAATGAATAAATCTGAATAAAAATAATATGTTCAACTCGCCATAAAATAGGCAACATAAGTCTTTACAACATTTAATAAAATAAATGATACAGACTTCTCGACAACACTGACTATCTATGAAGCCTCTAAGTGATACAGATGGAACTCGAGACAAAACCACGACATCGTGACAAAACTGAAATGTTAAAAAAATCCTTCGGAAGAAAGGAGGTTCACCATAGCTAAGTCAAACTCTCAGATGTGTCAACGAAGTGTTGATGATCCTGAATACTTGTGTCTCCATCATCAAGAGATGAAGGCCAAATGTATCATTAGGTGGAATGTACGATCATTTATGGGAAATTCTAAAGTGTAACATTAGTTTGAAACTTGGATAAAAAGGAAACATACTTATCTATTTTAAAACTCCCTCAACTCAACTCAACTTACGAATAAGATACTCAACTCAAGGATTAGATACTAAACTTTAAAGATATGATACCCAAATTAATGAAGCATATATTAACTCAAGATACTCAACTCGAAATACTCAACTCCTGATATTTAACTGAACTCATTTCAATATAAAGCAGCTTAAAACAAGTGTAATATAAAGAAACGTTGTTTTAAAGCATGATGTCAACTCTATGTATATAACAAGGATACCAAATAACTCTGAAATATATATGAAAATACAATTAACTTATGTATATGAAAAAACAATAACTTTTGTGGGAGTTTCTCCAACCGACAATCATCACATAAGAGCTATAGTGATGATACAACGATCTACCTCACACTGCATGCGCATCTTATACCCGGCCAAAGGTATAGGACCTGAACTACAAATGGATCACTAGTCTATGTGAAAAGGTTTCATCTAAAAAACATGACCCTTCTTTACCCATGATGGCTACATGGTTTATGGGGGTTGTGAGTTCTCTGAACTCTCCCCCATATTGGTGTTCTATACACTGCCAAAATATAATAGCTCTTATGTTTTAAAAATGTACTTCTTCTGTGATTTGAGATTATTGCTCAAAAACATAGTTCAAAGGTTATCTTGGAATTCTCAATTTTCCTCTCTTGCTTTATTGAGAAAGAAATTACTCTTTTTAAAAAATTGGCCCGAAATCTCTTTTGAAATCTCTTTTTTCATTTTTATTTAAATATGTAAACATTTTCAATCTCTTTGGTATAATTAGTCCCCATATAATTCTTTAAAGAACTGGCTTCAATCTTTACTCTTTACTTAAATTGAACTTTAAGTATTTAAACAAAGTGATAACGTTGGTGAATGACTTTTGAAAACTTTATAGACTTTACTTTGACTTGCTCTGGATTCATGGTTCATTATTTCATGTTTATGGATGATTTCATTATGTTCAACTTGGAGGGTTCATGCGGAATAATGAGCATGAACTACTCAACTCAAGGACTCAAACACACTTCTCATCTCAAGACTGTTCGACTTATAATGTTCATGCGAAATTATGGCATGAACAATTGAACTCAAGGGCTTCATGGGTAACATTTTATAGTCCCAATTAGAAATATAACTCAAATGTGTTAGAAACTTATTACTCAAGACTTAGAAGTTGAAGATAGTACTCGTATCAAAGGTACTCAACTGATGGAGTTCATGCGGTAGTTATGAGCATCAACGACTTGACTCACAGTCTAAGTAACTATATTGAAATCATGTATACAAATCTTGTCTTTCTCTTACTTACTTCTTCAAAACATAGTTCAAATCAATGGTTTATCGCAAAAGATTTTCAATTGAACTCAAAACCTTTCTTGAACTCTACTCTACACTCTCTCTCTCTTAAATGTGAATTATGAATTCAAAAGTTTTTGTTCATGATATGGAGGATATAGGTGATATTTTAGACTCAATAATACATCCTCCTCACTCTCATTATCAAATACTGAGTCTTGAAACAAGTTATTAGAAGTTGTAGCAGAATCTTAAAGGGACTCTCTCAAAAGGTTCGGAAGAACTCTCAAAACTTAATCTTAACTTTACCTTGAATTTGAATAATCAATTCAATGTTAAGAATCATTTTTGAATGATTTCTAAGGGTTTGGAAGTATTTTAAAGTGTTTAGAATCAAAAGGAGTGAAGATACACTTTAAATGGTCTCAAACGGGACAACCGACGGAAAAGGAATGGGGGCAAGCAACCCTGGTGTGTTCCGGGCGTGGGGCGCCAGCCCCTAACATCAGAGTCTTCATTTGGGAGCACTGCAGGCGTGCTGCCCCAGACCCTTGGGTGCATCGCGCCAGCATCTCCCCAGGCTAGGCTTTGACAAACTTCGGCTCTCATGTTCTGACCTTAAATCCCTTTTCATCGATTTCTTTTCTCATGTTTTACTTAGATTCAATTACTCAACCTATGTAAACACTAATACACTCATAAAACACTCCAAAAAACACTTTCATCTAAAGAAATCATTAAAACCACAACAAGACTAGATTTATAGTGAAATTCAAGAACAACCATAAAGAACATAAATCCTTCAATTTTTTGAGACTGAAATTATGCTGAAAATTACATGTTTGGTGTGTGGGTGAACAAACCCAACACTATGAAAGCTTATATACCTCTTAGAGATAAAACCCATGGCAAAAATCCACAACTAAACTCACGAACGTCTACGAGCGCCTTCATCCTTCCCTCTTTTCTCCTCTTTTCTCTTCTTGAACACTAAATTAAAAATCTAGACGTATATTAAGAATATCAAACTGAACCTTAAAGGATCAGACCCTAAAATATTACTAAAAACAAATTAAACTTGATTGGGTAAGGAAAGGACCAAAATACCCCTCATTAGTTTTGGCTAACTTTTCCTAACTGAACAAACTAACTTCAAAAGGTTAGATATCACTCATCCGAACTCGAAACTTAGAAAACTCAGCGGCGTTGGAAAGATAATACAAAGAACTTTTATATGGTATCTTTTAGAACACCTAAATAATCTTGTATTAAGATTTATGAAAAATTTAAGTTGACCCAAAACTCATTCTTAAGTTAACTCTCCAATTTCAGATATTGCTATTTCCAATTTAGTTCTTTTTGTAATGGTTGATGCTAAATCTAGTGAACTGACCTTAATACATAAGAAATTTTTAACTCCTTTTTAAAATCTCACTCAGTACGATGAATGGTTCGAGTCTTAGTTCAAAACAACTTCTGGGGTGTTACACGATGCATTCTCACATCCATACTAATTAATAAGACAAACTGAGATAAATGAGGTCATTAATATTTATGCTCGGTTTTCAAAGAAGGAAGAATCTCCTCTATTATTCAACTTTTGAAGAATATGAAGAGGGAAAGAGTAAGGTTGTGCGTCCAGGATATGCTAGCTCCATGCAGTAGCGGATAATAGTCATTTGAAAATTATATTAATCATCCCTAGGAGCATTTAACATTCTTATCTCAACCAAACTTGATATTTCACGTACTTGGAAAAAACTAAGTATATACAAATCATCACCCATAGATATTTATATGTCTATAATAATGCAATATAGAGCAAATTATCATTTACCTATATTATATCAAATCATAGTTCAAGATTCTTATTTTAGCATGTGCTAGCAAAATAAGGTTTCTACATAGTAGCATATCTAATTCTTAACCAAAGTAGTCAATTTATCATTTTTAAGATTAAATTAGTATGGGGTAGTTTTTAATCCAGCAGAACATAGAGTTGTACATGATAACTCCATTTATATGATCAAATTAATATTTCCCACAACTAAACAGAGATAATATATCATATCATTGTAAATACCAAAAATATAATTATACATTATAATAGAAATATACATAAAAAGAAATACATAAATCATTATTTTCTAACACAACCGTAAATGTTTTATTAAAAAGAAGGAATAAGATTTAACCTTTTAAAGTGCAGTGGACTAGGGACGTTATCGGCCTCAAATCTACTCTCGTCCATCAAATAAAGTCAGGTGCTATAGAGAGGAGATTCAAGAATTCTTTGTAAGAAATATTCAAACACAAGCGTGCTGTTCTTGTGATTGTAAAATCATGTCAGGTGATTTTCTTGGCAACCAAAGCTCGTCCCAATTAATGACTAACAGGGCATGTTTTCATAGAAAAGTTTAAGTCTCTGAAGTTTTGCTTTTTTGTAGTATTTTGATTTTGATTTTTAATCTTTGTCAAATGGAGATGTTCATGTCCAAACTTTTCAAACACAACTGAATGGATTTCATAAATTTGACAAAGATGTGTACTGAAATGGAGAGACTTTGTCTTTTCTTACAAGATTTGAATGCCTACAAATCATGAAATGGGGAAGAGGTGTTGGGCACGCCAAGTCAAGTGAGGAGAGAGACACTTCTTGCACGAATAATGCTCGGACAGGACTTGTTCATTGCTGTAAATTGGTGAATTCTATTGTAAAAATGGAAATGGGAAGAGAGGGGTGTGTAGTGGTGGAAGAGAGGGGAACCATAGCTGGGACAGTCTCTTTTTTTCACTTGGGCTATATGAATAAAATAAGATGAGTTTTGCCTGGTGGGCAGTGATCAGACTGATTAAATGGAGTATTTGGGCATTTTTATTCTGTATATTGACATGTATTACATAAAAATTTAAGTAAAAAAACTAGAGATGAAGTAATAACAATCTATCTTAAATTAGACGACAATAAAGTAATGGTAATAATGTTTACGACAAAAATTTAATTTTTTAATAATTAAATATGATACATATAAGAATTATACAAGTTAGAGTAATATATAGATAATTTCAATAAACAAAAATAATAGTGAAATACCAAATATTTTACTTTTTAATAATTTAGAAGCTCAATAGCATTAAATAAAAGAAAGGAAGGACAAAACATGGTGTCAATAGGTTTCCCCTTATTGACTTAAGACAATGAAAGAGACTTTCGGCAAAGAAGTTCACAAGGTAGCCCACTTTTTCCCAGCAAAAAAATGCAACTGCAATGTAAGAGATTTATATAAATGTCAGAAATATTTTGAGGACTGATTTTTAAAAAAAAAATTAAATTAAAGGTCGAATGTTGACTTCAAAGTGACTTCATATCTCGGTTTCATGAGAATCATGTCATATGTAGTTCAAGTGTTTTAGAAGAGTGATACTACATGATTTTTAGTTTCTAGGGGTCATGAAATGAGTTAGTTGAGTTGAGATGTAGATGTGGGTATGAAAGAAGAACTTAGAAAACATACATAAAATGTGTTCGTGGGACGTAGTCCAAGTTTACTTGGAAAATAGATCCTTTATATCTGCTAGCGCTTAGATATTCCTCTTCACCAAATTTGCCTCATTTTACTGCCACGGAAGTAGGAATTAAGTTCATAACTTTAACCCATAGTTTAAACCCATGGTAGTTAAACCATATTGATGCGTGGAGAGTAACAAAACAGAGCTTAGCACAAAAACCACTACATTAAATCAACACTCATCCCCATTAGAGCACCCCTCTATATTTGAGATTCAGTCAACCATCACAAAAAATAACGAAATTATACCTTCCACAAAAGAAGCCATCAGTAACTTGAAATCAAACAATTTTGAGTAAACCTACTTTGGATTTACATTCAATTTATAAAATTCAAGTATGAAATCGTAAAACCCCAAGAATTAGAAAAGTGTTCTTTCAAAAGTAAATTATTCTCCCCTTTTAACTCACTAATCTAACTTCTCAAATATTGCCCTTCAAACTTCATAAAAATTATATCCTTTGTGCTATTTATAATTTGTAAAACTTGGCCCAAATCCACTTAATAGCAAACTCATTGACATTAGTCGGGCTTGCCAAACATACTTCCCTAATCATCATTCGTTCCTCAGCTCGCCATGTGATGCTCTATCCTTGAGGTGTTTGAACCTCAATTGGAGAACTCGATCAATCCATCATTTCACCTTCAGCGAATAGCCTAATACCACCTTAGTCCGCCTTTCTAGAATTAAATATTTATGTTTCACACTGTCACTTTTGGCGATGTGCAGCAGGACCACCGCTCTAAATCGACACATCGTCTTATCTTGTGGAGTTTTACGACCTTCCTTTAAAGACACAAATGTTTTGCAATGTCACTTTGGGCAAGGTCATTTTACTTGGCGATCTCCCGTTCTTGTTAGGTGATTAACAATAGTAACTCTAAACTTGTTTTTGTATTTTTTTGGAATTCCTTCAAACTTTAGTTTGTGCCTTGTCAAATTTCCTTCGTAGATGCAAATCATCAATATTTGATTATAAAAGGACAAGGTTAGGAATGGAGGACAGTAATTATTGAGCTAAATTAAACTTAAATTAGTGTAAATCTACCACTAATCAACACCCCAAGCTTAAACTTTTGCTTGTCCTAAAGCTAATCACAATAAGCTTAATATGGGTGTCTACAGTATTACTTAATGATACATATCGTGCAATCCCCACGCCAAGATGACTTTATATAGCATGTTACCCTAAATCATGATAAAAAAGCATAAAATGATGACCATATTATCTGAAGACCAACTCGAGCACTTTAGCTTCTTGTGTAATACAATATTATGTTTCAAAAAATGCATTCAAATGCCTGACATCTAGAAAGATTTCATGATCTTGGAAAGTAAATAAATAAAGGTAATATGAATGAATGCAACCCTCACTCTCTCAAAGGAGAAACACATGCACACTTTGTCCCATAGGTTTGCCCATATATTTCAATCATTAGACAACCTAGTTGATATAAGATCTCAAGGGCCTTTTAGGCTTGTATCAGGGTTTAGGGCTAAGGCATGATCAATTTAGATTGGTGACAGATATTTTTTTCAAAGTATTTTTTCTCTCATCATAACCTCTTCTCTGTTTTTGTTTCTTATTTTTCTTTTGAGAACTCAAATCTTGACATTTACTCAATTTATTTGGAAATCCATTTTTTTTAATTTCTGTTTTGTTTTTCATTTAAATCATTCAAGATGTTACTATCACCATGATGACACAAATCTGTTTTAGAAGGAGTGGTTTTTTTTTTCTCTAAAACTTCTCTTGGTTTTCATTCATCCTACTTTTTTCTGATCTCCAACATAGACTTTTGGTGTAAATTGACTATTTAGATATTGCAATGCTTCAGAAAGGATTTAAGGTGAGAAGGTAGGGATAATTTGTTTCAAGAGGCTTCTTTTGGTTATCAACGAATAGGTTAGGCTCAATTGGTGCCAACATAGAATCACACCCTCACAAGGTAGTCAGAAAAGGATTTATGGACAATTTGTTACCCTCATCACATTTTTCCCCAGATCATGTTCCATATTAGAAAGATTGATACAATTGGACTAACGAGTAATTTTCTAAGACGCACATGCATCCTTTCAAGTAAATTCGTACAAGAAATGGAGGTTGGAAATTATTGGAAGATCCCAAAAAGATCACAAGCGTAAATGCAATGTTCAATGTAAGGCTCACACCAAAAACGTACCTAGCCCACAATAGATTTAAAGAGATCGCTTAGAGGTGCAACCACATATAATTTGTTCTCACAAGACAAACTCTATGCATCATGATCATCATAAGTAGTATTCAAGACATATTTTTCGGAAAAAATCAATTCTCAAATTGTTATTAATGAAAACTTCAAGCATTTCATGATTTTAACTCTTGGGGTTTGCAACATCAAGGCAGAACAAGATCGAAGTAAAGGAACACATGATTTTAAGAAAAACACTCAAATATAATGAATTAACAAACTTAAACTCTTAAAAAATACAAAATAACCAAATACAAGCAAAAGGGGAATATTTTCATGAAGACCCTCTCAGCACTTAAACAGAATGTAGTGTCCTCAATGCAAAATAAAATAAAAGTATTGGAAGGATAAGAGAACGGGTCCCGTTGACAATATATGCATGTTGAGAACTCTGAACTAGAGTCTCGAGTTGAGAATCCTTAAGAGTGGCATCGATGCCCGACTATAGGATCACATGAAGCTGCATAGGAGGCTCAACTGTAGTATTTGTGCCGATCTTAGCAGCAGGAGTTATGGTGGAGTCTGGAGTGAATCCACTTCACCCGACCTCTAAAGTCTCTTGAAGAGACATCTTCAATGCAACTTGAAGAATGACCTTCTCAATCTCATGAAGCTTGGATAGTGACTCAACAATCCCGTTCTCCTCATCTCTCAACTTCTCCTCATATGTTTCCTCGTGCAACTCCTAGTCGATCGTCTCACTCTAAGGCACAAAAGCAAATGCATTGCTCTAGGAATCTCGGGCACATTTGGAAGGGGAACCTCGCCCAGATTTGTGGAGATGTCCACAAATTTTATATGTACCAACTCTTCAATCAAAGTAGCCACCTCTGCCCTCAGTGTATTAACATCACTAAAACTACCCCTAACGTTCTCCTAAGCCTCAATCCTCACATTTAAATCAATGAGCTTCAAATCATGGCTCGCTACTATCCCCTCACATTTTCTCACTTTCTCAATCACATGTGCGAAGCCCTATTGAATGGTCTGGGCAATGAGTAGGGGAAATTCTCACTAAACCCGAGTAGCTTTTACATAAGATGACTGGGCAAGGTTACCAATCTTATATATCAATGCCTGAGCCGATGGAAAACGAGATACATGAGAAGGGGCAGGCATCACAATAGTAGTTTCAGTAATAGCAGGTTGTACAGATGGATTAACAAAATGCAAAAATTAGAGAAAGGTGTGGAAAAACCTACCTACTCCATAGAAGGGGAAGGTGTGTTGGTCACAATTGCAAGGGTAACAGATTCAACCACTAGTGTGGACTTTGGTGGTGGCGGCTTTCTCAGAGATGATCATCTTCCAAATACTTAGTCTCGATCCTCTAAATTTCACTAGAAGAGACTAGAGTAATCTTGAAATTAGTTTTCCATCGAAAGGGAACTCTAGCTCTCTCGCATAACTGATTAATGAGCACCGGGAAGGGAAGAGACGTCCGTTCATGTTCTGCTTAAAGTAATATCTCCTTCACAATTATTTTCCATCTTTTCCCTCTCAGTAATAGCACCCACTAACACATCCTTTGGATGTCGGGTTATACATTAATTTTTATGAAGACATCACTTTGCGACCAATAAATCCTAAAAAGTATCTCGCCACTATAATCATATATTTCTTTTCTATATTGGAACCTTCATCAATCCAAGAAGGTGCAGACCCACCAGATATTATATGCGCCAACAACTCTTTTAGTTTATCCAATGTCTTTTTCATATGGGTAATGTACTCATTAGTCTGATTATCAGGGGTCCCTAGTACTATGTTAATTTAAGTAGCATGACACTACACCATCTTACCCTGCACTTCCACTTCATCCAATGTATTCTTGACATGCCTTTTTCTCTTTTATTTATTAATTCCGTGGCAAAGGCTTCATAAAACTCTCGTACCCATCTAGGTATATATGGTTGCCTTACTTTTGTTAACTGATTCAACTTGTGGAATTTGATTGCATTCCATATTGTCGGATATTAAATCATGACTCTATCAGTCTAGAGTCTCTCTTCCTCCAAAATGGTTTATTCCCCTTTTGCCTTGAGTTTATTCAAAGCCCTTTGAGCTATAATTGAGATATCACGAGAAAAAAAATTTGGGTCTTTTAGGGGTGATAAAATATTTTATCGGAAATTTATATTCTTTGTAGCGATATGCTTTCTTTTTTTAATTACCCCCAATTTTAGGGGTATGAGGATTGGACTGTTTTGTCTTGTAAACCTCAGAATAATCATTCATTGAGACTCTTTTTTTCAAACGAAGAGGAGAAGATGAATATCTCATATTCCTTATCAAAGGTTTCCACCTGTTTGCCTTTGATATTTCCATTTGCTACAAAAAACACATTCAAATAATTAATTTTTCAAGGTTAGTTGAATTCAAATATAAATTGAAACATGTTTTAAAAACAATCATGAAGCTCTCTTAATAGGAAGGGGATGTGCCAAACAAGATCGACAAGCTTCGTTGAGCTTGTGAATCAGACAGTATCAATTTATCCAAGGGTAGGAACAAATGTCTACCTAAGTTTCAACTCGGTTATTCGTTGAATTTGTTTTGGTGAACAAGGACAAGTCCATCAAAACTGACAGTACAAATGGTAAAGTGACAATCATCAAGGGCAATATCCTCTCCACTTGCTGATTCACCAAGTGGGTTCGGCGGACTAAGACAAGCCCGCCGAATGGGATATTACCCAAGATCATGTGTATGCTAATGAAGGCGATCCAGGACTTACTTGACGATCGCCTAACTCCCATGGTGAACTAAGACAAGCTTGTTAAATAGGAAGTTTCAGCCCACTGAATTTTCACAGGAACACAAACACACACAATAAATACTAGTTTCCTCTAATATGACAATCCACCTATATGCTTCTCTACCCATGGGTACTCAGATATTCCCAATTTATCATTAAAAATTGCACCAATATATCAAAATGATGCAATTAGGAATACTGAGCTACTTAAACTTTACACACATAAAATTAGGCTCAAACCCAACAATTTAACAAATTAAATTCAATAATATAACCAACACAATCATGATTCATCAATTTGACAACCCTTATAGTAAAAATTACAGAGGCACAATTCAGTCTCAACAATATGATGCTACCTATTGAAATCAGGCTCTCAAACACACTTAAAATGCTCATCCCCACACCCTATATGCATTCTAAAATAAAAAATAACAAGAAGAGGTTGAAACACCAACCATAAAGCAAAAAGTAATCAAGAAAAAAAAGTATTGTTGTTGGGTTGGCATAAACTCATACCAGATGCACTCCTAGAACCTTTAATATGCTCACACCAGACTCACAACACTCACAATGCTCCACTGCAAGACAAAGGAAGAAAAAAAGAACTCACATTTTAATGAAATAGAATTTTTAACTTTAAAAGAACAGTATCCTTTTTATATTAGGACCATTTGGCAATCAAGATTGATGTTCCCAAACGTGTTTGGAAAATCAACCACTAGACCTTAAGCTCGTTGAACATTCCTAAATAACACAAAACAAGAAGTCTGATTTGGTGGAACCAATGTATTTCACTTATTACACTTCGGTGAATCGCCTTTTGAAGTTCTGATGGCCGATCTTGAAAGTACACTTTTCCATCTTTTCAAGCTTAGAAGGCAAACATGAAGTAGTGTGCATAATGCCTTCCGGGTTTACTTTACAGTAAGGCTTACCGAATATGTTCAGAAGCACGTGAGAAGAGTTTTCAATAGTTGAAAGATATGCTTACCTCTGCTCGGGGGATTACTTTACTGTAAGGTTGTGATGGGTTTGTTATTAGTTGTGATGCTTCAAGTACGGGATTTGGGTGTGTTGTTATGAAAAATAGGAAAGTTATTTCTTATGCTTCAAGAAAAATTAATATTCACAAAAATAACTGTAACATCTTGCAACTAGAAACGACTAGAAAAGAGGTTAAAATCTTGAAATATTTATTTTTGGAAAGAATAAGAAAAATCTGGAAAATTGACGAAGTTGAAAAAGTGAGTTTTGTCCATTTTCAAATGGCCATAACATCTATATCAGGATGAGTTAGAGGTAGTTCTTCTTATGGTTGTAAATTCCTTGGAATTATTTTTCCAACGGCACCGAGTTTGCAGGATTTCAATATTGTATGAGTGAGTTATGTTTTTTGAAATTGGGCTGTTAGAATAAGGAAAGTCCAATGCGGATTTTTAGAGGGTGTTTTTGTATTTTCCTTACCTTTTCATTTCATTTAATTTTCGGTAATATTCTTAGGGTTTAGACTGATAGGATTCAGTTTATTCTTTTACCAAAAGAGATAGGGTCTTGAGAGAAGAGAAAAGAAGAGGAGAAAAGAGGACAAAAGATAAGAGGAAGCAAGAACGTTCAAGATCATCGAAGTTCGGCTTGTGGAATTTGTTGGGAGGTGATCCTTATCAAGGTATGTGAGATATTTATTTGTTGGTCTGGTTCACCCACACATAAACTTGTTTAATTCAGCGAATTTTGAGAAGATTGAATGATGAAAAGTGAATATCTTGTAAAACATTGTTTAATTCATGTTGGTTGAGTTGTTACATGATTTTAGTTGATTTTATTCGTGTTTCCGGGTTGTTTTTTGTGTCGAATCTATTGGGTATTGAGGTTATTAGTGATTCTAAGTGTTTGGGGAAAGATCCATGTAAGTTTTGAAGGTTTAGAGGTGAAAAACGGAGATGAAAAGTCGAAACGCCCATCCGTCAGGTTTTGGGGCACCGCGCCATCTAGAGACCCACAGTACAGACTCTGTCCATTAGGCCCTGGCACGTTGCGCAAGCCAGAGCGCCTCAAGAAAGACTATGTCTGTCGGGCTCTGGCACCCCACGCCTCTCAGAGTGTCAACGACACCTGGAGACCCCATTTAATCCCCATCATTTCGTACTAGTTCCTAAGTGTGTACCCACATTTCTTAGTTGATTACAACACTCTAAGGTACATCTAAACATCATGAAATCATCCATAAACATGAGATCATTAACCTTGAATCCATAATTTAATTCACGGAATGTTAAGATCAAAGTCAAAGAAGTTAAGAGTCAAGTCTATAAGTTAAGAAGCAAGTCAAAGTAAAGCTCATAAAGTTTTCAAGAGTCCTATTTGAACATTTTAACTTTGTTACAAGACTCACGTTTCAAGCTAAGTAAAGATTTAAGTCAAAAATCTTTTCTTCAGAGGTATAGGGTGACTAAGTATTCCGAAAGAGACTAATTTTTTTTTACATTTAAACAAGTAAGGAAACATTGATTTCCAATGAACCTTAGGGCGAGCTTTCAGAAAAGAACTATAGCTTTCTAAAAGAAGGAAGCATGGAAACTAAGATTTGAAAGATAGCATTTGAGCTAAGTATTTTTAACACTAATCTAAAACCATATAATCAGTATGTTTTTAAAACATAAGAGTATTTTTGAAAGTAGTATTGAGCAACGAGATGGGGGAGAGTTCATACAACTCACAACCCCCATAAACCATGTAGCCACCATGGGTAGAAAAGGGTCATACTTTTTTTATGAACCTTTTCGCAGTAGACTAGTGGATTCATTAGGAAGTTCAGGTCTTATACCTTTGGCCGGGTATAAGATGTGTTGGCAGCGTGAGGTAGATCGTTGTATCATCAACGTAGCTCTTATATGATGGTTCTCAGTTAGAGAACTCCCACAGAAGTAATTGTATTATTATATACATCAGTTTATTTGTATCTTTACATACATCTCAGATTTAATTGTATCCTTGTATACATTCAGAATTTACAACATGTTTCTGACAACTTTTCTTTATATTGCACATACTTTTAAATTATAAATATTGAAATGAGTTAGTTGTTCATTAATTGAGAAGAGTCAAGGTAAGTGTTCCTTCTTATTTATTTTTAAGCTTAAGTTGTTGTTTATCACTCTTCTCGCATACTCATATATTCAATGTACTTATGCCAGTTGACCTTCATCGTGTCTTGATGCAGACGCAGGTAACTATGATCGGCATTCAGCGCATCGTTGATCTACAGAACAACTCAGAGTCAGTTGGTGATCCTTCGTTCATTCCACATGACATCTTTATCATTTAGTTTTTGGATTTTAGCTTTCACTTTTAAGATAATTGGGGATCGTTTCCCAACATCCATATTTACCTTAGAGCCTTCAAACAAAGATAATATTGGTTTCTTTTTTCTTTTCATTTCACTTGTAAATGATAAGACTTGAAGTTTCCATTTTGGCTAAGTATTATTTTTAAGCTATTACCTTGAGTTATATCTTGTGTTTTAGTCTTCGCTGAGTTATGTGAGCTAGGTCAAGGGTTCGCTGAAGGCCAAAAATGTTCATTGGGTGCTGAGCATGTCCAGGGTGTTGGCTCGGGGTGTGAAAAACTGTGTATCAGAGCACAGATTTCAAGATTCCTAGAGAGTCTGTGAAGTCATGTTTGTAGAGTCTTATTTATTTGTGTGAGCGTGCCACATCTATGATTAGGAGGCTACAAAATTTAGGAAATCTACTCACATCCTTTATACTCATTTCATGTGTTAAAGTTTATTTGTAAAAAGTTTCTTTCTAATTCGTGCCTACGCGTGTTTTTCAGATTATTGTTCCTCCACGAAGAGAAGTCAGTGGTCGTCCAACTAGGAGGAAAGTTTAGGAATAATATTACCGAATGCACCCGAAGTGCAACCTCAGGGAGAATTACCCTTGATAAATTCCGTGAGATTATCCAGATGTTATATCAAGTTGTGACTCATAAAGTTTGAGAAAGAGGTAATCGAAATTAAGTTGTTGATACCCCTAGGATTCATGAGTTTATAGGGTTAATCCACCAGGCTTCAGAGGTTCAAGTGTCACAGAGGATCCAGAGAACTTTGTTGAAGTACTGCATATAATTTTTGACATACTCCATGTTGTTGATGTTGTAAGGGTGGAATTAGCTGCATACCAACTAAAGGGTATCACTAGAGTGTGGTTCGACCAATGGAATAGGAATAGGGTTGAGGATGCACCAATAGTGAGTTGGGATGTGTTTGAGAATTCTTCATGGGACATTTCATTCCCCGTGAGTTGCGAGAGGCAAATATTAGAGAGTTTCTAACCCTTAATCAAGAGTCTATGAGTGTTCATGAGTACAATGTGAAGTTTGCACAACTTTCCCGCTATGCTCCGGAGATGGTTGTTGAGATGAGAAGCAAGATTAGATTATTTGTTGCTTGATTGTCTCGTCAGCCAAGCAAGGAAAGCAAGGCAACAATGTTGACGGATGATATGGACATAGCAAGGCTAACGATCCATGTGTAACAAGTTTAGGAGGATAATATTAAGGATAGAGAAGTAGTAAATAATAAGATGGCTAAGACATCAGGCAATGAGTTTAGGCAGCAAAAAAGTAGTACGAATTCTTATTTCCAACAAAACTAGAAGGGAACCATCTGCTAATGCCATTGCGCCCAGAAACAAAGGTGAGCATAATGGTTGGAGTTCACAACACTTAAGAGCTAGACGCGCCAAATCTCAAGGTAGTGAGGCGCAAGGAGGTAACTGGAATCCTGCATGTGCTAGGTGTGGTAGAACCCACCCAGGAAAGTGTGATCAGGGCCAGAAAAGTTACTTCAAGTGTGGACAAGAGGGTCATTTAATGAAAGAGTGTCCAAAGAACATGAAAGGAAATGGTTTTGGTGGAGGAACAAATCGCGTATACGCTATCAAAAATTTCTAGGAACAATAGGATTCGCCAGAAGTCGTCACCGACTTTACTGTTTATGCTTTGGAACACCGTGGAGCGAGTTTATCTTTTGTAACTTCATATGTTACTATGAATTTTTATGTTAGTCCTGAGCAAATTAGTGAACAATTTTGTGTTTCCACACTTGTTAATGTTGTTAATGAGTCCATTATAGCGAGAGAGTCTATCGTAATTGTATCGTTTTCATCAATCACAAGAGTACCATGGCTGATTTAATTGAGTTATACATGGTAGAGTTTGAGGTCATTCTTGGTATTGGCTGACTTCATGCCTATTATAGATCAGTAGATTTCAACACTCGAGTAGTCAATTTTCAGTTTCCAAGGGGCGTTTCTATCACTTAGTCCATAATGACTCAAGTGTTGAGATACCTCATATTCAGTCAGTTTCAGTAGTAAAAGAGTGTCCTGAAGTCTTTCTTGATGATCTACACGGAGTCCCTCCTGAGAGAGAAATAGATATCAGCATATACATCATTACAGTTTTAGCACTCGAGTAGTCAATTTTCAGTTTCCAGTGAACCAGGTATAGAGTGGAAAAACAGTTCCACAGTTCCTACGAGTCGTTCCATTTCGTACCTTAAGGCAAAGAAGTTAGTTTCCAAGGGGCGTTTCTATCACTTAGTCCATAATGACTCAAGTGTTGAGATAACTCATATTCAGTCAGTTTCTGTAGTAAGAGTTTCCTAAAGTCTTTCTTGATGATCTACACGGACCCTCCTGAGAGAGAAATAGACTTTGGCATATAAGTCATTACAGATACTCACCCTATCTATATTCTGCCACATAGAATGCCACTAGTAGAGTTGAAAGAGAAGCTGAAGGATTTTCTAGAGAACGGTTTTATTTGACCAAATTAACTTAGGAAAAAGTTAAATTTCAATGGTTTGAAGCTTGTGAGAAATCTTTCAAGAATTGAAAAAGAGGTTGACTACTGCCCCAGCTTTGACTTTATATGAAAGTACTCAAGTTTTTGTTGTGTATGGTGATGTATCTAGAGTTTTTTTGGGTTTTATGTTAATACAGAATGACAAAGTTATAGCTTATTCCTCCAAAAAGTTGAAAGTTCATGATAAAAATTACCTAACCCATGACTCAGAGTTGGGTTGTTGTAGTATTTGCTTTGAAAGATTACACCATTATCTTTATGGTGTTCATGTGGATGTGTTCACCGATCACAACAGTTTTTGGCATGCATTTAGGTAGAAAGAGCTTAATCTCAGGCAAAGAACGTTGTCTATGTGTATTACCACCCATTTTGAAGAAGATAATAAAGAGTTAGTAAAGGAGGTGCATAGACTTGCACGATTAGGAGTTTTATTAATGAATTCCACAGAAGGAGGAATAGGGTTGATGAATGGGTCTAAGTCATCATTAGTGTTAGAGGTAAAAGGTGAGCAAGACCAAAACCCTATCTTGCTTGAATTAAAGGCAAAGGTTCATAAGCAAAGAAAGTGATGGCTTCTGAATAAGGGGAGATTGTGTTTTGAGGTAGACAACTGAGTCACTTGGGAAGTTTCAATCCTTAAGGGTGTTATGAGATTCTGTAAGAAAGGGAACACCAGTCCCCAGTCAATTGGTCCTTATAGAATATCTAAGAGGATTGGCAATGTTGCGGGTAAGTTAGAGCTATCAAAAGTTAGCAGAAGTCCGTACGGTGTTCTCACATACATATAATGAAGGAGTGCATGGGAGAAACATCACCTATCATACCAACTGATAATTTTGGGACCAAAGATAAATTGTCTTATAAGGAGGTCCCGGTTAATAATCTAGATCACCAAGTTCACAAGTTGAGAACAAAGTAAGTAGCATCAAGTTAAAATTCCGTGGGAAATCAATTTGTGGAGAAGCTACTTGAGAAGCTAAAGAGGATAGAAAGAATATATATCCACATCTATTTGAATTCAGAGAAAGTGCAGACCAAAGTACTAATTTTCTTCTTAGTACCGTTAAGTTATGAGTGAGCATGTTGAGTGTTTGAACTAGATGTTACACCCTTAGACTAGCACGAGTAATCTCATTCGAGTAAGAATGTTCACAAGGGGGAGATATTGTAACATCTCGCAACTATAAACGACTAGAAAAGAGGTTAAAATTTGGAAATATTTATTTTTTGAAAGAATAAGAAAAATCTTGCAAATTGACTAAGTTGAAAAAGTGAGTTTTGATCATTTTTGAACGTCCATAACTTCTATCTCAAGATGAGTTAGATGTAGTTCTTTTTATGGTTTGAAATATCTATCCAATGGCACTGAGTTTCAATGATTTTGGTATCGTATGAGTGAATTATGCCTTTCGGATATTGGGCTATTGGAATAAGAAAAGTCCAATCTGGATTTTTAAAGTGTGTTTGGGTCTTTTCCTTACACTTTTATTTATTTCATTGTTGGTAGTATTCTTAGGGTCTAATAAGATAGGATTCAGTTTAAACTTTTACCAAAAGAGTTAGTGTTTTGATAGAAGAGAAAAGAAGAGGAGAAAATAGGAGAAAGAGAAGAAGAAGCAAGAATGTTCAAGATCGTCGAAGTTCGGCTTGTGGAATTATTCGAGGGTGATCCTTATAAAGGTATGTGAGTCTTTTCGTGTTGGTTTGGTTCACCAACACATCAACTTGTTTAATTTAGCGAATTTTTAGTAGATTGAATGACTAAAAGTGAAGATCTTGTAGAACATTGTTGAATTCTTGTTGGTTGAGTTGTTACATGCTTTTAGTAGATTTGATTCATCTTTTCGGGTTGGTTTTTAGTCGAAACTATTGGGTATTGAGGGTATTATTGATTCTATGTGTTTGGGGAAAGATCCATTAAAGTTTATAGGGTTTAGAGATGAAAAATAGAGAAGAAAAGTTAAAATACCCGTCCGTCAGGTCTTGGGGTGACGCGCTAGATAGAGCTCCACATGAGAGACTCTTTCCGTTAGGACCTGGCGTGCCGTGCCAGCCTGAGCCTTTCAAGACAGACTATTTCCATCAGGCTACGGCGCCCCACGCCTCGCAAAGCGCCAAGGACGCTTGGAGACCTCATTCACTCCCCATCTTTTCGTACTAGTTCAGTGATGTACCCACGTTTTGTTAGTTGATTCCAACACTCTAAGGTACATCTACACATCATGAAATCATCCATAAACATGAGTCATGAACCTTGAATCCATAATTCAATTCAAGGAAAGTTAATATCAAAGTCAAAGAAGTTAAGAGTCAAGTCAAAAAGTTAAGAAGCAAGTAAAAGTAAAGTTCTTAAAGTTTTCAAGATTCTTATTTAAGCTTTTTTACTTTATTTCAAAACTCAAGTTTCTAGAAATGTAAAGATTTAAGTTGAATTTCTTTTCCTCAGAGGTAAGGGGGACTATGTATTCCCAAAGATACTAAAAAATATTTATTTTTTACATTTTACACAATTTCAGAAACTTTGATTTCCAAGGAGCCTTAGGGCGAGTTTTCAAAAAAGAACTATAGCTTTCTAAAAGAAGCAATCATGGGAACTAAGATTACAAAGATAGACTTTGAGCTAAGTATTTTGAGCAGTAATCTCAAACCACATAATAATATGTTTTTATAACATAAGAGCCAACATATTTTTGGGAGTAGTATTTAACACTGATATGGAAGAGAGTTCAGACAACTCACAACCCCTATATTTTATGTAGCCAACATTGATAGAAAAGGGTCAGACTTTTTAGATGAACCCTTTTCGTAGTAGACTAGGGGATCTATTAGGCAATTCAGGTCTTATACCTTTGTCCTGTTATAAGATGCGCTGGCAACATGAGGTAGATCGTTGTATCATCACTGTAGCTCTTAAGTTATTGTTGTTGATTAGAGAAACTCCCACAAAAGTTACTATATTCTTATATACATAAGTTTATTTGTATCTTAACATACATATCAGAGTTAATTGTATCGTTGTATACATTTAGAGTTTACATCATTTTCCAGATAGCATTTCTTATATTGCACATAGTTTTAAATTGCATATATTGAAATAAGTTAGTTGTCCATGAGTTGAGAAGAACCAAGGTAAATGTTCCTTCTTACTACTTTTCAAGCTTAAGTTGTTGTTTAGCACTCCAACTCACATACTCGTACATTCAATGTACTAACGCATGTTGGCCTGCATAGTATCTTAATGCAGATGCATGTAATTAGGATTGGCATTTGGTGTATTGTTGATCCCATGAGCAGCTCAGAGTTAATTGGTGAGCCTCCTTTCATTACGGAGAACATCTTTATCATTTAGTTATTTGATTTTAGCTTTCCGTTATTAGGATTATTAGGGGTCCTGTCCCAACATCCTTCTTACTTTAGAGGCTTCATAAACAGATAGTATTAGTTTCTTTGGTCTATTCATTTCACTTGTAATCAATAAGACTTGGAATTGCCATTTTGACTAAGTATTATTTTTTAAGTTATTACCTTGAGTTATATCTTGTCTTTAAGTCTTCCGCTGAGTTAAGTGAGCCAGGCAAGGGATTTTTGAAGGCCAGCAATGGTCACTGGCTACCGGCCACGTCCAGAGTGTAGGCTCAAGGCGTGACAATAACTATCCTACCCGTGATTTGGAATTAGTGGCAGTTGTTTTTGCCTTAAAAATTTGGAGGCAATATTTTTATAGTGTCTATGTTCATTCTTTTACTGACCACAAAAGTTCACACAATGTGTTCAAGCAAAAGGATCTAAATATTCACCAAAAGAGGTGGCTATAGTTTCTAAAGGGTTACGACCTAAGTGTACATTATCTGCTAGTCAGAACAATGTAGCGGCAAATTATCTTAGTCATCTATCAATGGGTAGTGTAGTGAATGTAGAGGAAGATAAGAATAAGGATTTGGTACATGATGTTCATAGATTGTCCTAATTGGATGTTCAGTTGGTTTATTCTAATGAAGTTGGTGTAGTTGTTCAAAATGGTCCAAATTCATCTTTTGTAATGTATGTAAGGCTAAGAAAAGTATTGATCTAATTTTTGTTTAGTTGAAGAAAGTGGTCCTTTTAGACTTTCTTCCAATACGAGATTGTGTGTTTCGATATCAAAGTTATTTGTGTGTTTCATATGTTGATGATTTTCAACATAACAATTTATTGGAAGCATATAGTTTGTGATATTCCATTCACCCAAAATCCACTAAAATGAACCATAACTTGCAAGAGATCTATTGGTTGAATAGGATGAAGAATGATATTGTGGAGTTTTTGGTTATGTTACCTAATTTTCATCAAGTGATAGTTCAACTTAAAACATCTGATGGTTTGTCGCAATACATTAGCGTTCCTACTTGGAAGGAGGAATACTTGAATATGGACTTTATCGTTGTTTACCGCGCATCTGGTGGCAATAGAACTCAAATTAGGTTATTGTGGATCGTATGACGAGGTCAGCTTATTTAATTTCCGCCAAGGCTTCATATTGGATTGAAGATATTTATAAGTTTTATATTAGGAAAATGGTTGAGTTGAATGGGTTCCTCTATCCATTATCTCTGACAATGGTAAATAATTCACTTCTCAGTTTGGAAGTGTTTCCAAAAATGTCTTGGTACTTGTGTCAAGCCTAGTACATCGTTTCATCCTCAAATTGAAGAAAAAGTGGAATGTATTATGCAAACTTTAGAAGATATTTTGAGAGCTTTTGTGATTTATTCAAGGGTAATTGGTATGATCAATTGCCTCTAATTGAGTTTGCATATAGTAATAGCTATCATTAGATTATTGGTATGACTCCGTTTGAGTTTCCTTGTGGTACAAGGTGTAGATATCCTAGAGGTTAGTTTGAGGTGTTTTTGATAGATCCCAAGTGGGTACATCATGCTTTGGATAGAGTTCAACTTTTATAGAATAAGCGATCTTGAGTTTGATATTGATGATGGATTTACTTGAAATTTCACCAATGAAATGTGTGATGAGTTTGGTAATAAAGGGAATCTTAGTCCCCATTATGTTGGTCCTTATTATTTGTTGAAATAGATAGACATGATGGATTATGAATTAAAATGGCCCTCCGATTTATCGTTGTTGAACCTAGTATTCTATGTACATGTATTAAAAAAATGTATCGGTGATCCGACAGCTATAATACCATTAGAGAGTTGTGGTATAAAGAAAAGCCTTTCATATGAAAAAGTTCTAGTTGAGAATTTGGACTGGGAAGTTAGAAAGTTGTGACACAAGCAAGTTTCATCTATAAAAGGTGTTATGGAGGAATCAAATGGTTGATGGTTCCACTTGGGAGACCGATGCCGGTATGATATCCCAATATCCTTATCTCTTTCCCTCTTATCACGACCCAAGAGTACCCCTAGATGTAACATGACGTATAGAACTCTGAAGGACTTCATACAAGTCACTTAGCTCTCATAACATATGAAATAGATCAAGGGATAGTCCAAGTCCAAAACATTTTATAAAATGGAAAGCGGAAGTCTGAACTTATCTCATCAGAGCCATCTAATACAATAGAATGAAATTGTTCATAGCCCATACATCATGTCCAAAATAGAAATACATGAAAGAATCTTAAACAATAAAACTCCGTCCTCAGAGCACGAGGACTCACCAAAGCTCGAGAATCAATCAAATCACCTACTAGTCACGAAACTAACCACCCTGAATGCTAGACCGTACATTTAGGAAAAATATAGGCAGAAGTATGCGTTAGTACAAAAAATTTACCATGTATGATAGACACACATAAAACATTTCAAACATGCAAAAAAGGAAATTTCATTTCATGACATTCAATTGACCATGTTAAACATCTAAGGAAAGAGTTATAAAACATAAGTCGTAAATAATGATCAATGAAAGTTAACTTCATCTTTAAAATCCCTGATGCTCATATGAGATACTTCTTGAAGTAACCTTTGTTCGTTATTAATTGTGGGGAATTAGCCTCACCCGACATGAGACCCTGTGAGCTATAACATGATCCTCGGTGTTACCCACACAAAAAACTGTTGTCTTACTTGAAAAGGTAGAACCATGAACATGTAGCTTAAGCGGATCAACTAGCTAATCAACCTATGGAGAATATAGCTATGTGAGAAGGATATAGCTACTAAAACCCCGGCCTCTACTAACGTGTGGGTTTCCATCTCATGAGATTACTTTGGATACCCAACATCATTTGACATGAGGGCTTCCATATCATATTTAATATCCACTCGATTCTAGGTATAACTCCGACAGAATAGTTATTAAGTCTTGACTTATCTCATAATCCATTTAAATGTTCCCTTGGAAAACAACACCTACTTAGTTTTATTAGGATATCTCCTTTTATAATCACTTTTATTCTTTGCTTCAATTAGGATAGTAAGCCTTTCAACCTAAGAATCATCATATATTTTTATAAAAGAGAACCTTAGGCCCGCCAATGTGGCACCACTAGAAAAAAAAATTCCCTTTTAAATTTATTTATTTCCAAATCTAGCCTTCTCTTTTCATGAAAAGTTGTGACTTTTATGAAAAGTTGCGAATTTTATGAAAAATTATGAGTTTTATGAAAGGTTGCAACTTTTCCAAAGAATTGTGACATTTACGATAAGACACAATAAATATTTGTTCAAACTACCCTAAGTTGTCTATAAATAGAGGAATTTCTTGCCACAATAATTTGTAGGGGGGGTTTCCCACTATAAGTTAGTCAAATTCAAATACATTAATTGATTTTTTATGAAGTTTGTTTCATTCTAGAAAGTTTTCATGGAGCTTAATCTTTAACCTAAGTTATTGTGATTCATCTAACTATGGTAATTTTTTCTTATTTTGGTGACCTTTTTTTAAATCTGTTTAAGTTTCAGCAAGGATGATTGAAAATTAATCTTCTCTTTTGTACCTTTCTACAATCCTCTTCATATAAACAAAGCAAATTGATTTCAATTGCAATGCGACATTACGACTTTTGGACCTCTTAGTGTACAAGTGATAACGTTGTTGAAATGGTTGGTAATTGAATTCATTACATTTTGTTCTTAAGTAAACAAATCTTTAATTTTTTTCATTATTATTTGTATGTTTTTTTGAATTCAAATACATTAATTATGCTTTGTATAAAGTGTTTCATTTCTCAAAGTTTTCTTCATCCTATTTCATGAAGCTGAATTTTTTACTATATATTAAGTGATTCATGTATCTATTGCAACTTCGTTTTTTGATATTACGGTGACATTTTTTGAATTACCTTAAAAATTCCAATGAGGAAGATCGAAAATTTATCTTCTCTTTTGACCCCTTTTACAGGGTTTTTTCATGTACTTTTGAGAAAAATGTTTGTGGGTTGTGCTATATTTGATAGCACACAACAATAAATATTTGATAACTAATACGGAACCAACGATGAAGTTTTCTAGAAGAACCAAAATGATTGCTCTCTTGCTTGCCACAATTAATATATTATTTTGATTGTTTTTTCTTAGGTACAAAGATTTTGTATTCCATTGCACTATTTCTAGAATATTTGTGTAGAGACAATTTGTCCACATATTTTATTCCAAGTTATATAATTTGTCAAATCTCTTCTTCTCTTCTATTTTCAGCATAATAAGAGATCAAGTTTTCGTGAAACTAACAAATGTCCAAAATACACTACAACAAAAATATTTTTTATCGGCAATAAATATGCACATCACAAAAAGTTCTACAACCTTCAACGACATTAATTAATTGCCATTGAATTCAATATTCTTATAGACTTTAGGGACATTTATACAAAGTACCAATTGCCTATAAAAATACATATTTAATGATAATTAAGCTATTAATTATCATTAAAGATCATTTTTTGTAGTAATAGCTCATTCTTTTGATAATTTTTTTAAATTTTTTATAAAGAAGTAATAACTCTTTTTTGGTTCTTTCAATTAAATTTGTGAACTGTAAAATTGGATATTACCCTAAAGGCTATCTTTTTGAAAAAATATATTAAGCACGTGAATTTTTCTTCTTGATTGTTAGGAAAGTGAGTCCGTCCTAATTATTATTTTTTGATATTTTTGTGTTCAAGTGCTCATAAAATTATGTTGTGAGATTTTAATATGTTATGTGTCAAAATTTTGTTTTAGTATATCCCGTTGTGAACATTCAGATGTTTCCTACTACATGGTTCATAATTGCATTAATTTTTTGTAACTACATACCATTACTATAACAATAACTATGTTTTAATCAAATTAAGTTGGGGCCGATGATATGAAACCTTAAAAATAGTAATGACTATTTTGAGATAATGCCAAAAAACATTTACTAAAATAACAATTTAGGGTCATTATAAGCATATACTTGATATGTCATACAATAATAAAAAAGAGATTGATTGAGGTTCATAAAAAAGGAGTCCAAGATTGTCCATTTGAATTTAATTAATTATGATCTTGTATGGACGTGATGTTCAACTTTACTTGTGATTGTTGTTTTTCAACGTTTTCTGGTCTCTTTTTTAATTTCTAATATTGTTCTTTATGACTTCTTAGAATTTAAATTATTTCATTACATCTTACCAACTATTTTGAGTGAGATTTTTTTAGACTTCTTTCTAATACTTAAAATTTATCTATGACTCATAATTTTTGTATAACAATTTTTTTTAAAAAATAAATCACTTTATGATTTCGGAGAAACGCTTTGCCTTAAGATAAAATATTTTTGGCAATTATTTATCAAAAATACAAATATTCCCGAATAATAATATGTAAGCCTAATAAAATAGTTCAATCTCTTTCATAGCAAGGGTAATTTGCCTAGTTATTTTGATGTGACAATGCCCTTTCAACAACACAACAACATCATCATCATTGGTACTTTACTCTCAAAGCACCCCTAAAATATTTCAATAGATTTCATAAAACAATGGATAAGTCCATAATTTACCTCTTGAGGTCAAAACCCACTTTCAATCATAAACTCTTATAAAACATGGGTTACATATGGGTTTCATCATAAATTCTTATAAAGCATGCAATACATGCGTAATTTCATAAAACTCTTCCTTGAAGATCAAAATATCACATCATATGATTAATAACTTTAAAACATGGGGTGAACATGGGATCATGGGAAAAACATCATAAAATCATTGTAATTCATATATTCATGCTTGATTTCATATAAGTCTTCTTTCATAATCAAAACCCACATTAAATATTCATAATTGGAAAATATGGGATACAGATGGATTCACGGGGAATCATAATAAAACCATAGTATTTCATAAATTCAGGCATGAGAGATCATTATTCAATAATTTAAATTAACATTGAAGGTATCCCATGATTATTGAAGAAAACCCTAACTCTAATGGAGAATTCTAGCATTGGAATTTGAGGAATTTGGTAAGTCCATGGATGAAACTATCATACCTCAAAGACCAAAGGTTAACTTCAATGGAGAAATTGAGGGTTGAACTTGATCCTAGCTTGAATCTTTTCTTCTTCTTCTTCTTCTTCTTCTTCATGTTTTTGGAGAAAGAATTATTTTAGAGGAGGAACTTTATTATCTTTTAAAAATTTAAGAGAATGAATTTAATTTGGGTGATTTGGGGGTTTAGAATCATTATATAGAGCTTTGGGTAGAAGAAAAAATGACTTACTATTGAGTTAAAACAATTGAGGAAAAAGACCAAAAGTCCCTGACTAGAAACTTCCAAAATAGCATGATGGAGGTCAAAATAGTTAGCAATCATCACCACGGCCTGTCAAATGTGTCCTGAAGAATTTCTGCTTGATAGTTCTTCACTATTTAGGGCATTAAATTTTTATCACGAGATGGGAATTGAGAAAATCAAACTTGGTGTAGTTGGAAAGAGGACTCAAAGTCCTTTAATTTGATATGTCATGGGCCCGCTAATTCATTTTGAGCTAACATATATGATTATTTGAGGTTGACTCTAAACTCTGAGTCTAATGAAAATCCCTTCATATAAAGCTCCATGAGCCTTTGTGCCTACCACGAGTCGTGGTCCCTTTCCTTGTCAAGATCCAGCGGCTAGGCAACCTTCCCCATAACCCCTAAAAACAAACTCACATTCACGAAAACTTCCAGATCCAGTTGTAGCCTTCACGAGCCGTAAAGTGGCTTGTGGAAGTGTCCCTTGTCTGGAAGCCTTAGGGAGCATACTTGTGAGCCACCACACCGTACACCACGATGCATGGAAGCAGATTTGAAACACACTTCCTAAGGTCTATGGGCACCACCACGACTCGTGATGCCCTTCAAGACTCGTGGGGATATTTTTTGAGGGTGTCAAGGTCCAAATCTCTAGATCATGCCTTAAAGCTTAGCCCCTAGATTAGAATACTAAATTCTGAGGTGTCACACCTCTTATCCTAATCTAGCTTGAGGTGTTTATCCTCACACGGTTCATTCTTGCATATTCATGTGTCTTAGTAATTCTCATGTTTTCTTATCCATGAATGTATGTTATATGAAAATAAGTTTTAAAGTCTATGTTAGGTTAGAATCAATTTTCTCTTGATTATGCGCATTTATTGCATTCATGTTGGGGTGTTATATCTCTTCCCCCACCCTCTTTATGTTGCCTTGAGTTCAATTAGAGGAGGAATTTTCTAAGGAGGAGATATTGTAACACCTCATATTTTGAAAAGGGAATAGGTTGCATGAATTTTGTACTCGTTCAAATCTATGAGACTAGTCAATGATTTGTAGTACTTTATATGGGTTGTAGACCAGTCTCGTAGAAAGGGGTAAAACAAGTTTTGAAAATCAAGTTTCTTATGTCGACTCTACGATTGAACATGACAGTATGTTAAATGATCGACGAGTCATTGATAGGTTATATAGAAGTAATCTAGACTTAATCAAATTTTGGGGTTAAGGTTAGGTTCTACGGTTTGTGTCTAGGAACTTTAAGTAGTCAAAAAGACCGTAGAAAATTTTGTTAAAAAATAGTCAAAATTAAGACTTGTGAACTTTTCTATGGTTGACCAGGACGGTCCATAGAAACTCCTATGGACCGTATGTACTAACCATAGAAAGTTCCAGTAGTTATTTAGGGGATTTTTAGGTCTTCTCCCTATGTGTTTGAAACCTATGTTATATTGTTTTTGCATCTATCCTACTACATATATAAATACTTTAAGTCCCAAATCTACCTACTTTAAACCCATTCTCCTATTTTCCCAATCCCAATAAAATTTATTCTCCCAGATTCAATAGAAACTCCTATGGACCGTATGTACTAACCATAGAAAGTTCCAGTAGTTATTTAGGGGATTTTTAGGTCTTCTCCCTATGTGTTTGAAACCTATGTTATATTGTTTTTGCATCTATCCTACTACATATATAAATACTTTAAGTCCCAAATCTACCTACTTTAAACCCATTCTCCTATTTTCCCAATCCCAATAAAATTTATTCTCCCAGATTCCCTCTTTACCTAAGGAAGAAGAAGAATGAGGTTTACTCTAAGGTTTTCAATTCACAATTCATATATTGGGCTTTGAGTAACAAAGTATCTAGGTATTGGGGTTTCAGTAACAAGGTATCTAGGTATTGACCCATGGAGTCCATTCTTTCATGGGATCCCCAAGGTTTTCAATTTCTTAATTAAATTTATCAAATTAGGGTTCTTCTTAATTTTACATGATTTTATTCAATTATGGTTTTTACAGTGTTAAGTAATATATGAATACATGCATGATCATTAAATTTCAATTGGAACTTATGATGAACCAATGAACTATGAATTTTGAAGGATTATGAATGTCTTATGAAAATGATGTTTAAGATGATAAGGCGCTATTAGATGAAAGTAAATTCATTGTAAAAGATTTTCTCACATACGATAATTATCATGATTGTGAAAGGTACTTCTCACTTGGGAAATGTTTTATCATCTATGCTTGAATTGTAATTTAAGGAGTTATTCTATGTTTAGACTTTGAGATGTAGATTGGTATTGATCATTGTCTTTTCTATTCTATAATGATATTTCACCTTTATCCATTCAGTTGGGATGGAGACTTAGGACCGAGAGGATTTTAGATGGAGACTCGAATAGGGTAGTCGGTAGTAGTAACCTCTAGTCCCTAACTACGTTCCCCCATATAATTGTCTTAAATGTCCTAGCTTATTTATCCACTTAACCAAAATATGATGTGTACAGATGCGATCTTGTTTATTAGAATTCCATTCTTTCAGTATGAGGGATATACCGGATTACATGATATAAGTGTTATGGTCTTATTGTTAGTTAAAGTTATGTCCCACAAAAGGAGTATGTTTCTTCAAATATTTCTTATGTCTCTTATCCTAAATGTGATGACCATATTTTGTAAGTTACCAGTTGTTTCCTTAAAGCTTACAAAGGTTGAAATGTTTTTCATGCATTACATGTTTAAGTTATATGTGTCATCATGTTTATTTAGTCATATTTCCCCATATTTAGTACATTTTATGTACTAATGTATACTTCTGTTTACATTGTCTTATTAATGTACGGTCTGACGCTCCTATCTCCCATATTCTTGTCTAGTTTATCATTCTACCGGATTCAATAATTTGAGAGTCCTCATGTTGTGAGGACAGAGTCACATTTACTTGCTTTATGTCTTTCTAGTTTTGTATGTGGTGTATGAATTACGTCTCAACCACTCTTTTTTATGTATAGATGGCTTGTTTAGACTATGTTAGACTTTTGTTTTGTCAAACTATTTTATGATATAAGATTGTTACTTTTGAAATATTTATTCCTATTATGTAGTACAGTGCATGCTCAGTGTTTTGTCTATGACCTTTCGGAGTTCTATACACCATATTATATCTATAGTATGCTTTGAATCGTGACAATAAACATTTGTGTTTTCATCTCATTATGGACTATTAATAAATAAGCTATCATGTACAAAAATAAATTACTAATAAATTGTATGTATGACAAGATAAACAAATCAGAACATCACTAGATTCCACTTAAACGGGTAATTTAAACTAGACATTATTAAAATTAATCTTTCACCTTCTTATCCTATTGGAGATCAGGTTAAAAACTAACCTTTTCACATTTCATATTTAGTTCTTCTTCCATTAGCTTCCAGTAAACTATAAAGTACAAATTGAACTAATGTTTTCTAAGATCAGTCTTTTGGGAGTTCTCCTTTTGTTAATGTTGCGTTATAAATATGATTTTTGTAAGGTTTTTCATACGGCATTTGTATTGTGGTTTTATTAGTCTGAACTTTTATTGTATTGGGCCTTTTGGGATAATGCTTCCTACCAAAGATTTTTTCATTCTCATGATTGAAAATTGAAACCTCTGACTAAGGAAGGAGTAGTCCCCTCTGCACCATATCCTTTGATCTCACGATTATATAATTTAATACGTACATTACATGAACTATTGTTGTTATAAGTAACTTACATTTAGAAATCACTAAAATTAATATACTCAAATAATACAGGTATGTCTTCTCTTGGAGTTATAAAAGAAATTTCTTGCTTTAATTTAAAAAAAGCTGTCCAGCAATCGGTAGTAAGGAATGATGCTCGTCCTATTAACGAAGCTCAAAGTCGTTTTAGGGTTGACTTGGTTCCATTGATAGGAAATGTATTTAACAAGTTCTTTGAGGCAGACTTTATTGGTGAATTCAAATACCCTACATGGTTTTCAAGTATTGCTCATGTAACGAAGAAGAATCGCCGAATTCAAGTCTGTGTTGAATTTAGGGATCAAGATAATGCACTCCCTAAAGATTAGTTTCCTCTACTAATTATTGAGTTTTTGATTGATGTTATCACTTGTTATGAGGCCATGTCATTTATGGATGATTCATCCGGCTATAACCAAATCTGCAAGGCACCAAAGGATCAAGAACTTAATGCATTTTGCTCGCCTAAAGGTATTTACAATGATAAAGTGATGCCTTTGAGTTTGAAGAAGGTTGGTTCCACATATCAAAGGGCTATGAAAAATATATTGTCACAATATTTAATATTTCTGTTGAATAAGCTGAGAAACTTTGAGAGGAATGCCAAAGTAATTTATAGTAGGTCCAAGAGTCAATTTGTCTCGTGTATTGTCACATTTTTTTCATCATATAACGATTTTATGTGTTACATGTATTGTCACATCATTTAATGTTTTCATATACTGAGTCTATCTGTCACGTGTATTATTACAATATTTAATGTATTCATAATATAAGTCTATATTTCATGGGTAAATCACATTTATTTAGTATTTTCATGCTATCTGAATCTATTTTTAAATTTACATATGTAATGTTATATATCGGTAGGAGAGCCTTGAAACAACATAAAGTTATCTATGTGTGACCTTTAGATCACTAGTTCAAGCGACAAAAGAGGTCATTAATGTTTGCACTAAGGTAGTCTATTTACATAACACCCTTTGGGGTATCACCTTCCTTAACCCCTCTAACATGGAGTGCTTTTTGCACCAAACTACTATTGAATTTTATATAATGTTAATTCAATACTATGAATGAAAAGAATATATGCCAAATAACTAGTTTAATTTTTTTCATTTGCATGTACTGTTTCTCCTAACATTATTCAAGAAAAAAAATCTTAACAACTATAACTTAATAAAACCGTAGAAAATAATTTTGCACCTCTAGTTAATACACCCTAAAATAGAGGGTGTATTAATTAGAGGTGTAAAATCATCTTCTATGATTTAATTGAGCTAAAATTGTTGAGATATTCTCTTGAATCATATTAGGAGAAAAGGTACGTGTAAATGAAAAAGTAAACTAGTTATTTGACATATTCCATTTTCATTCATCGTTTAGAATTAACATTATACAAAAATAATAGAAGTTTGATACACAAAGCATTCAATTTTAGGAGGGTCTGGGGGAAGGCCACACCCCAAGAGGTGTGATAAAAATAGACTACCCTAGTGAGAATTAATGACTTATTCCGTGGCTCAAACCAATGACCTATAGGTCACACATAGATAACTTTATGTTGTTTCAAGGCTCTCCTCCTAATATAACTTTATATATGTCAATCTAGTAATAGAGTCACATAGTATAGAAATACTCTATAAACTTGTGATAGATATACTTATAAAATAAAAATATTAAATAATAAGATAATACACATGAAAAATAGACTCATAATATGAAAACATTAAATGACATGATAATACTTTTGACAAATAAACTCATAATATGAAAAAATTAAATAATGTGACAATACACATGCCAAGTAAACTCTTGGACCTACTATAAATTTCCGTGACATTCCTCTAAGAGTTGTGTTATAACTCATTTTAACAGGGTGAAAATAGTGTAGAACATATTGATGATTTCTAAATTAATGAACTAATTTAAGGAGTCACAACCAAGATAATTACGGTAAATTAGCGCACATAAAATTGCTTAAAGAATTGTCTAGAGTTAATATTGTTTTATGATCTACTAAACATGAGATTTTAGGTAAGAGTTTAACTAATCTAAAGGAAAAGTATTAATCACCCCTTTAAGATCCATTAAAAATGGCTAACTGGATGAACTTAATTAATTAATAGAGTAAAAGTAAATTAATGTTGTAAACATTAAACTTGTTTATTAGAGAAACAATGATGTCTTGAATCCACTTGAAGTTGGTAAGATATAGGATTTGTTATTAAAATAAATAAATGAAGCATTAGAAGTATTAAAAGAATATCTAGTGAACTTAACTAGATCAAAAGGAAAGACATTAAGACTCGGATAAATTGAAGAACTTACAAGTTAAAGAATAATTTTTTATAAAAAAAACTATTTGAAAATCTAAATCAAAAAGTGTTGGGAAGAACGTTATTGTGGTTTGTTGTTAACAAAAGTACATGAAAGCAAACTGAGTATTCATGGCTAGTGTATGTGGTCAATGAAATTTCTTATATATTAGGAAACACATATACAAAGATAAAAACATTAACCACATCAATACAAATAAATAAAACAACTTCAGATAAATGAGGTAAATAACAGTTATGCTCGACTTTGAGAGAAGGAAAGAATCTCCTCTGTTATTTCACGTTTGAACAATAGGGAAAGAGTAAGATTGTGCGGACTCCAGGATATGCAAGCTCCATGCGGTAGTGGCGTTTGCAATCTCCTCTGTGATTTGATTATTGATATTGTCTGAAAGAAGATAATAGTCATTTGAAAATTATATTAATAATCCCTAGGAGCATGTTTTATTCTTATCTCAAACAAACTTGATATTTCACATACTTGGCAAAAACAAAGTATATACAAATCATCGTCCATAAATATATATGTCTAAAGAGCAAATTATCATTTCAGTGCTATTATATCAAATCATAGTTCAAGATCCTTATTTTAGCATGTGCTAGTAATAAAGTTTCTACATAGTAGCATATCTAATTCTTAACCAAAGTAGTCAATTTATCATTTTTAAGACTAAATTAGTATGGGGTAGTCAATTTATCATTTTTAAGACTCCATTTATATGATCAAAATCAGGTTTCCCACAACTAAACATAGATAATATATCATATCACAGTAAATAGCAAAAATTTATTAATACATGTAATATAAAGCTGTACAAAAAATATACATAACTCATTATTTTCTAACACAACCGCAAATGTTTAAGTAAATAGAAGGATAAGATTTTACCTTTTAAAGTGGAGTAGAGTAGGGACGTTATCGGTGTTAAATCTACTATCGTCAATCAAATAAGTCAGGTGGGATAGAGAGGAGATTAAAAAATTCTTTGTAAGAAATATTCAAACACAAGCGTGGTGTTCTTGTAATTGTAAAAACATTTCAGGTGATTTTCTTGGCAACAAAATCTCGCCCACAATTAATGGCTAACAGGGCATGTTTTCATAGAAAAGTGTAAGTCTCTAAAGTTTTTCCTTTTGGTGGGATTTTGATTTTGATTTTTAATCTTTGTCAAATGGAGATGTTCATGTTCAAACATTTCAGACACAATAGAAAGGAGATCAGAAATGTGACAAAGATGTGTATTGAAATTGAGATATTTGTCCTTTTCTTTCAAGATTTGATTGCCTATAAATCATCAAATGGGAAAGAGGTGTTGAGACGCGCTAAGTCAAGTGAGGAGAGAGACACTTCTTACACGAATAAATCTTTGACACAACTTGTTCATGGCTTTACTTTGGTGAATTTTTGTGTAGAAATGGAAATGGGAAGAGAGAGGTGTGTAGTGGTCAAAGAGGTTGGAACCCTAGCTGGGATAGGAAAAAATGGCACAGCATGACATCCCATTTTACTAATTGGCAACATATAGCCTCTTTTGATTTTATTGACAAAAAAGGTTTTTTAAAATCAAATTTTGTAATTAGTAGCCCACATATTGGGATGTTTTTTATAAATAAATTAATAATTTTAAAAGGTAGTAGCATGATGTCCTTTTTTATTGTTAAGTGATTTTTTTCTCCATTTTTTTCTCCATTTTTTTCTCTTCTATGCCATACCTACACGTATTCTTTTAAATCATGTTTCTTTATTGATTATTTTCTTCATTACTTTGAATTAAAGATTATTTGTTTTCTTGTTTATTAGTTTTACATATTGAATTCTATAAAAACATTCATTCATAGTATATTTTTTCTCTTTCTCTTTCAAATTCTTGATGGTTTGTTGATATATACCCATCAATTTCTCTACTTGTTAGCCTATGTTTGACCCCCTCTTGTATTGTCGTTTGATTTTTTTTATGTTTTAATTTGAAATTGAAGGTTATATCTAATTTAGGTAATAGTAATTAATTGTGGGTATCAATTGTCATGTTTAAGAAACTTATCCTAGGACTATTCATAAAATTGAGGATTCTGATTCTAATTTTGTGGACTCTCCATCCATAACTCTAAATTTTATAGTCATGTAAGTTCTTCCTGTTATCCGATTCAACTTGTGTGTTTTTCATTGAGCATTTTATATTTCATGTGCAATCCTCATTTTTTGAAGGAAGAATCTGGAATGTATATAATTTTTAAGAGAATGAATACACGGATATGCATACATCAATGCAATGCATACATGATCTTCCTGATAAAAAAAAATAATCAATGCAGTGTATACATACATGAGTGAATGAATATATAAAGTGTTTAATTTTTTTAATATGTATACATTGGACGGGATAACATAACTATAAATGTATAGTTATACTAAGTGAATGAATACACCATTCTTCTACATATCATCAAGTATACAATTGAACTTTTTATTATCAAATAAGGAATAAAAAATATATGAAAATACATAATTTACGTTTTAGGCAGTTACGTATTGTATATATAATTTTGTATGTTTCTGTTATTTTTGTTTTTCAGTGATTTTGGTTATACTAGAAAAAAAAACTATAAAAATGTCATTAATTAATTTGGGCCATTTTGTGCTTATTTTTTATTTGTCTATTAAATTCTAATTAATGTTGGGCTATTTATTGCTAATTGTAACTATAAGTTGTATATATATGTCATTTCCTCATGGGATAGTCACTTTTTTTCACTTGGGCTAAATGAATAAAATAAGATGGGCTTCGCTTGGTGGGCTGTGATCAAACTAAATAAATGGAGTATTTGGGCATTTTTGTTCTGTAAATTGACTCTTTCGACATTCTAATTTAATATACAATATGTATTACATAAAAAGCTTAGTAAGTAATTTTTTTTTACAGATGATGTAACAACAATCTATTTTAAAGTAGACGACAATAAAGTAATAGTAGCAATGTTGACGTTAAAATTTAATTTTTTAAAAATAAAAATATGATAAATATAAGAATAATACAAGTTAGATTATATATAGATAATTGTAATAAACAAAAATAATAGTGAAATATCAAATATTTGACTTGTTAATATTTTAGAAGCTCAATAGATTTAATTAGAAGAATGGAGGGACAAAACATGGTGTCAATAGCTTGCCCCTCTTTGACTGGAGATAATGAAAGAGATTTTCGGGCAACGAAGTTCACATAGTAGCCCATTTTATCCCAGTCAACAAATGCGACTGCAATGTAAGAGATTTATAGAAATGTCAGAATGATTATGAGGACTGTTTTTTTTTTTAAAAAAAAAAATCATCGCCAAATGTTGACCTTAAGGTGACTGCATAACTCGGTTCCATGAGAATCATGTCACATGTAGTTCAAGTGTTTTAGAAGAGTGATACTAGAGGATTTTTAGTTTCTAGAGGTCATGAAATGAGTTAGTTGACTTGAGATGTAGATGTGGGTATCAAAGAAGAACTTAGAAAATGTATACATCATGTGTTCGTGGGACGTAGTCCGAGATGAGTTGGAAAATAGATCCTTGACATATATCTACTAGCGGTTTGATATTTCTCTTCACCAAATTTGCTTCATTTTAGTGCCTTCGAAGCAGGAATTAAGTTTATGACTTCAATCCATTTTTTAATCCCATGGTAGTTAGACCAAATTAACGCATGGACAGTAACAAAACAGAGCTTAGCACAAAACCCACTACATTAAATCAACACTCATGCCCGTTAGAGCACTCCTCCATATTGGGGATTCAGCCACACATCACAAAAAATAACGAAATTCTGTCTTCCACGAAAGAAGTCATGGGTAACTTCAAATCAAGCTATTACGAGTTGCCCTACTTTGGATTTAAATTCAATTTATAAAATTGAAGTATCAAATAGAAAAACACCAAGAACTAGCAAAGTGTTCTTTCGAAAGTAAATTATTCTCTCCTTTTCACTCACTAATCTAACTTCTAAAATATAGTCCTTCAAACATCATAAAAATTATATCCTTTGTGCTATTTATAAATTTGTAAAAGTTGGCCCAAATCCACTTACTATCAAACTCGATGATATTAGTCGGGCTTGCCAAACACACTAGGCGAATCACCCTTCGCTCTTCAGCTCGCCATGTGATGCTCTATACTTGAGGTGTTTAAACCTCAATTGGAGAACTCGATCAATCAATCATTTAACCTTCAGATAATACCCGAATTACACCTTGTCTTCCTTTCTAGCATACATATTTGTGTTGCACACTGTAACTTTGGGCGATGTGCAGCTGGACCACCGTTCTAACTTGGCGCATCCTCTTCTCTTGTGGAGTTTTTCGACCTTCTTTTATAGACACAAATGTTTTGCACTGTCACTTTAGGCAAGGTCTTACTCACATGGGGATCTGCCTTTCTTTTTAGGTGATCAACAATGTTAACTTTGAACTTCTTGTATTTTTGGTCATTCCATCAAACTTTAGTCTGTTCCTTGTCAGATTTCCTTCGTAGATGCAAATCATCAATATTTGATTAGAAAAGGACAAGGTTAGGCGTTGAGGACACTAACTATGGAGCTAAATTAGATTTAAATGAGTGCAAATCTACCACTCATCAACACCCCAAACTTAATCTTCTTCTTGTCCTCAACTTGATTAAGAACACAATAGGTTTCTACAGAAGTACTCAATGAGAGATATCATGCAAGCACCATGCCAATACTACTTTATATAGCATGTTACCCAAAATCATGATCAAAAAGCTTAAAGTGATGAGTATATTGTCTCAACACAAACTCAAGGGCACTTTAACTTTTTGTCTAATACAACAACATGTTTCAACAAATACATTCAAATGCCTCCCATCAAGAAAGATTCAATGAACTTAGAAATAAAATAAATAATGGTAATATGAATCAATGCAACCCTCACTCTCTCAAAGGAGAAACACATGAACACTTTGTCCCATAGGTTTGCCCATATATTCCAATCATCACACCACCTAGTTTATGTAAGATCTCAAAGGACTTTTAGGCTTGTAACGGGGTTGAGGGCTAAGACATGGTGAATTTTGATTGGTGACATATATCTTTTTGAAAGTATTGTTTTAGTCATCATCACCTATTCTCAGGTTTCGTTTCTGATTTTACATTTGAGAACTCAAATCTTGACATTCATTCAATTTATTTTGAATTCCCTTTTATTCTATTTCTGTTCTGTTTTTCATTTAAATCATTTCAAGATGTTTCCATCAACGTGATGACACAAATATTTTTTATCAGGAGAGGTTTCTTTTTCTTTTGTAAAACTTCACTTGGTTTTCATTCATCCTACTTTTTTCACACCCGAACATAGGCTTTTGGCCTAAGTTTACTATTTAAATATTGCAATTCTTTAGAAAGGATTTATGGTGAGAATGTAGGGATACTTTGGTTCAAGAGGCTTATTTTGGTTATCAACAAAAAGTTTAGGCCCAATTGGTGCCAATATGGATTCACACCCTCATAAGTTAGTCAGAAAAGGCTTTATGGAAAATTTGGTTCCCTCATCAAATTTTGGCCCAAATGATGTTCCATATTAGAAAGATTGATACAATTTGACTAAAAGTCATATTATAAGACTCACACATGTATGCTTTCAAGTAAAACCGTACCACATATGGAACTTTGAACTTGTTTAGAAGATCCGAAAATGATCAAAAGCGTACATGCAATGTTAAAGGTAAGGCTCACACCAAAACATACCTCGTCATTAAAAGATTTAAAAAGATAGCTCAGAGGTGTAACCACATCAAATTTGTTCTGACAACACCAACTCTACGCAACATACTCATCCTGAGTACTATTCAAGACATATATATTTACAAAAATCAATTCTCAAATTGTTATTAATGAAAACTTAAAACATGTCAGGATTTGAAGTCATGAGGGGTCGCAAGATTAAGGGAGAACGAGATAGAAGTAAAGGAACTCATGAGTAAAAAAAAAGCACTCTAATATAAAGAATTAACAAACTTAAATTTTCAAATTACAAAATAACAAAATACAAGCAAAAGGGGAATATTTTCATGAAGGCCCTCACCCCACCTAAAACAGAATGTAGTATCCTCAATTGAAAATAAAATAAATGTACTAGAAGGAAAGGAGAATGGGTCCCACTGACAAGTTATGCATGTAGAGCACTTTGATCTAGAGTCTCGTGTTGAGAAGCCTCAATAGTAGCATCGATGCCGATAATCGAATCACATGAAGCAACATAGGAGGCACAATTGGGGTATTAGTGCCGATCTCAGCAACATGAGTTATGGTGGAGTCTTGAGTGACTCAACTACACCCGACCTCTAATGTCTCTTGAAGAGACCTCTTCAACGCAACCTGAAGAATGACCTCCTCAATCTCATGAATCTCGACTCGTGTCTCAACAATCCCTTTCTTATCTTATCTCAACTTCTCCTCATATGTTTCCTCGTACAACTCCTCCTCGGCCCTCTCACTCTCAAGCATAGTAGAATATGCAGTGCACTAGGAATCTCTAGCGCATTTGGAAGGCGAACCTCGGCCCAATTTGTGGAGATGTTCACAAATTGTATCTACACCAACTGTTCCCTCAAAGTATCTACCTCCACCCTCAGGTTATTAACATCACTAAAACTTCCCCTAACCTTCTCATGAGCCTCAACCCTCACATTTAATTCATTCAGATTTAAAGCATGGTTCACTACTGTCCCCTCACATTTTTCACTCTCTCAATCACATTGCGTAGGACTATCGAATGGCCTGGTCAATGAGTAGTGGAAATTACCTCTAACCCCAAGTAGCTTTTACATAAGCTGACTGGGCAAGGATACCAATCTTATATATAAAAGCTTGAGTCAATGGGGACGAGATACATGAAAAGGGGGAGGCATTACAATAGTAATTGCAACAATAGCAGGTTGTACAAACGCAACAAAAAAATGCAAACAATAGAGGAAGGTGTGGAAAACCTATTTACTCCATAGAAGGAGAAGTTGTGTCGGTCACAATTACAAGGGTAGCAAAGTTGACCGCCAGAGTTGACTTTGGTGGTGGAGGCTTTATCCTAGGTGCATCATTTATTAATTTCTTAGTCTCAATCCTCTAAATTTCACTAGAGGAGACTAGATTAATCTTGAAATCAGTTTTCCCTCGAAAGGGAACTCCATCTCTCTCGCATAGCTGAGTAATGATCACCTTACAGGGAAGAAACGTCTGCTCATGTTCTACTTGAAGTAATATCTCCTTCACAATTATTTTTCCCACTTTTCCGTCTCACTAATAGAACCCACTAACACATCCTTAAGATGTCAAGTTATACGTTAATTTTTGTGATGACATCACGTTGCGACCAATAAACCCGAAAAAGTATCTCGCCACTATAATCATATATTTCTTTTTTCTATCTTGGAACCTTCACCAATCCAACAAGGTGTAGACCCCCAGATATTATATGCTCCAACAACTCTTTAAGTGTATCCAATGTCTTTTTCATCTAGGTAATGTACTCATTAGTCTGATTATTTGGGGTGCCTATTACTGTGTTAATTTAAGTGGCATGAAACTACACCATCTTACCCCGCACTTCCACTTCATCCAACGTCTTCTTGACACACCTTTTTCTCTGTTTTTCTATTAGTTCCTTGGCATAGGCATCATAAAACTCTCGTATCCATCTCAGTATATGGTTGCCTTACTTTTGTGAACTGATCGAACTTATAGAATATTATTGCAATCCATACTGTCGGATACTAACTCATGACTTAATCATTCGAGAGTCTCTATTCCTTCAAAATGGTATGTTCCCCTTTTTCCTTGAGTTTATTCAAAGACCGGTGAGCTATAATCAATATAGCACAGGAATAAAACAAATTTGATCTTTTAGGGGCGATAAATTTTTTATAACAAGTTCATATTCTTTGTAGCGATGTGCTTTCTTTATTTCTTACCCCCATTGGTAGGGGTATGAGGATTGGACTTTTGTGTCTTCGAAACCTTAGAATAGAAGATGACTCTCACATGTTCCTTATAAAAGGATTCCAGTTGTTTGCCTTTGATATTTCCATTACCTATAAAGAACACATTAAAATAATGAATTTTTGAAGGTTACTTGTATTCATGTATAAATTGAAACATGTTTAAAAAACAATCATGAAGCATCCCTAACAGGAAGGCGATGCGCCAAATGAGATCGACAAGCTTCAGTGAGCTCGTGAATCATATAATATGAATTTATCAAAGCTTTGGAACAAAACTTTACCTAAGTTTCAACTCGGTTATTCGTTGAGTTTGTTTCGGTGAACTAAGACAAGTCCATCAAAACTGCCAGTACAAACAGGAAAGTGACAAGCATCAAAGGCGATATCCTCTCCCACTTGGTAATTTTCCAGGTGAGTTCGGCATACTAAGACAAGCCCGCCGAATAGGACATTACCAAAAATCATGTTAATGCTAATGAAGGCGATTCAAGTCTTATTAGAGGATCACCTAACTGCCATGGTGAATTAAGACAAGCTCGACGGATAGAATGTTTTAGCCCACTGAGTTTTCACAGGAAAACAAATACACACAATAAATACTAGTTTCCCCTAATATGATAATCCACATATATGCTTCTCTACCCACGTGCGCTCATATTTTCCAGATTTATTATTAATAATTGCACTAATTGAAAATTTTCCATTAAGAAAGTAGTCATCCTATCTATTATTAGTCAAAATGATGCAATGAGGAAGACTGAGCTACTTAGACTTCACTCACATAAAATTAGGCTCAAACCCAACAACTTAAGAAATTAAATTCAATAATATAACCAACACAATCATGATTCATCAATTTGATAAGCCCTCTAGTTAAAGTCACAGAGGCACAATTCAATCTCAACAATATGATGCTACCTATTGAAATCCGGCTCTAAAACACACTTAAAAGGCTCAATCCCACAACCTATATTCTTTCTAAACTCAAAACTAACAACAAGAGGTTGAAACACAAACCTTTAAGCAAAAAAGTAATGAAGAAATAAAAGGATTGAGGTTGGTTGGCACGAACTCATACCGAATGCACTCTTCGCACCATTAATATGCTTACATGAGTCTCACAAACATTCATAATGCACCAATGAAAGAGAAAGGAATAAAAAAAGCTCTCACTATCAAAGAAATATATTTTTTAATTTTAAAAGACCAATGTCCTTCTTATATAAGGACCATTTGGAAATCAATACTGATGTCCCCGAATGTGTTCGGCAAATCAACAACTAGAGCTTAAGATCGCTGAACTTTCCTAAATAAACACAAAACCAAAAGGCTGATTCGGTCGACCCAATGGATTGCACTTAGTAAACTTCGGTGAAACGCCTGTTGGAGTTCTTATCGACGATCTTGAAAGTACACTTTTCCATCATTTCAAGCTTAGAAGGCAAACAAGAAGTAGTGTGCATCATGCCTTAGGGGCTTACTTTACTGTAAGGCTTACCTATTATGGTTAGAAGCACGTGTGAACGGTTTTCAACAGTGAAAGATAGGCTTACCTCTGCTCGAGGGTTTACCTTACTCTAAGGCTCTAATGGGTTTGTTATTTATTGTGATGCTTCAAGTATTGGATTTAAGTGTGTTGTTATGCAAAATGGGATAGTTATTGCTTATTCTTAAAGAAAACTTAAGATTCACAAAAATAACTATCCCACCAAAGATTTGGAATTAGTGGCGGTTATTTTTGCCTTAAAGCTTTGGAGGCAATATTTGAATGGTTTTCATGTTAATGCTTTTACTGATCACAAAATGTTTCACTATGTGTTCATGCAAAAGGATCTAATATTCACCAAATGATGTGGCTTTAGTTTCTAAAGGGTTACGACCTATGTGTCTACTATCACTCAGTAGGACCAATGTAGCGGAAAATTATGTTAGTCTGCTATTAATGGGTAGTGTAGTAATGGTAGAGGAAGATAAAATAAGGAGTTGGTACATGATGATCATAGATTGGACTTATTGGGTGTTCAGTTGGTTGATTTTAATGAAGGTGGCGTTGTTATTCAAAATGGACAAAATTCATCTTTTGTAATGAATGTAAGGCTAAAAAAGTATTGTTCCAATTTTGGTTTAGTTGGAGGAAGTGGTCCGTTAGGCTTTCTTCCAAGAGGAGATTGTGTTTTTCGATATAATGTTACTTGTGTATTTCATCTGTTGATGATTTCAAGATAACAATTTGTTGGAAGCCTATAGTTTGTGACATTCCATTCACCTAGAAGCCACAAAGATAAACCATAACTTGCGAGAGATCTATTGGTGGAATAGGATGAAGAAGGATATTGTGGAGTTTTTGGTTAAGTGTTCTAATTGTCATCAAGTAATAGTTGAGCACCAAAAAACGGGTGTTTTTTCCCAAGACATTAGCATTCCTACTTGGAAGTAGGATTACTTGTCTATTTGTGTTATTGTGGATCGTATTACAAAGTCGGCATATTTCATTTCCGCCAAGGCTTCATATTGTATTGAAGATATTGAAGGTTTTACATTAGGAAAATGGTTAAGTTGCATGGGTTCCCTTATCCATTATCTCCGACAATGGTGAACAATTCATTTCTCAGGTTGGAAGTCTTTCTAAAAAGGTCTTGGTACTTGTGTCAAGCTTAGTAAATCCTTTCATCCTAAAACAGATGAACAAGTGGAGTGTATTATCCAAACTTTGGAAGATATTTTGAGAGATTGTGTGAATTATTTCAAGGGTAATTTGTATAATCAATTGTCTTTAATTGAGTTTGCATATAATAATATCTATCATTAAAGTATTGGTATGACTCTGTTTGAAGTTCCTTGAGGTACAAGGTGTAGAGCTTCTAGATGTTTGTTGAGTTGATTTTTACAGTCCCAAGTGGGTACATCATGCTTTGGAGAGATTTCAACTTATTTTAGAAATGTTGAAAATGGTTCAAAGTCAACAAAAGTCCTATGCAAATATTGGAATAAGCGATCTTTATTTTGATATTGATTATGGATTTACTTGAAATTTCACCAATGAAAGGTGTAATATGTTTTGGTAATAAAGGGAAACTTAGTCCCCAATTATGTTGGTCCTTATTATATTTTGTGGTTGATAGACATGGTGGCTTATGAATTAAAATTTCACTTTGATTTATCGTTGTTGAACCTAGTATTCCATGTATCTTGATTAAAGAAATGTATCGGTGATCCGACATCTATAATACCATTAGAGGGTTTTGGAGAAACTCCTTTTATATGAAGAAGTTCCATTTGAGATTGTGGACCGGGAAGTTTGAAAGTTGTGAAATAAGCAAGTTGCATCAATAAAAGGTGTTGTGGGGAATCAAGTGGTTGAGGGTGCCACTTGGGAGACCGATGCCGATATAATGTCCCAATATGCTTATATCTTACCTTCTTGTCACAACCCAAGGGTACCCATAGATGTAACATGGCGTACAGAACCTGAAGGACTCCATACAAGCCACATATCTCTCATAACATATGAAATAGAACAAGGATAGTCCAAGTCCAAAAATTTTATAAAACAAAAAGCGGAAGACTAAACTCTTGTCTCATCATAGCCATGTAATACAATAGAATGAAATTGGGCATAGCTCATACATCATGTCCAAAAGACAAATATATGAAATAACATAAAAACAATAAAACTCCGTTCTTGAAGCATGAGGACTCACCAAAGCTCGAGAATAAATGAAATCACCTACTAGTCACGAAATTGAGCACCTTGAATATCAGACCCTACATTTAGGAAAAATATAGACAAGATTATGCGTTAGTACAAAATAATGTACAAAGTATGATAGACACACATAAAATCTTTAAAACATGAAAAGGGACATTTCATTTCATAACATTCAGTTGACCATGTTAAACATCATACGGAAGAGTTCTAAGACATAAGTCGTAAATAATTGTCAATGAAAGTTAACTTTATCTTAAAAACCCTTGAATCTCATATGCGATACTTCTTGAAGTAACCTTCGAATTCATTATTACTTGTGGGGAATTAGACTCGACCGACATGAGACCATATAAGCTATAACATGATCCTCGGAGTTTCCCACACCAAAAATTGTTGTCCACCTTGAAAAGGTAGAACCATGAACATCTAGATTCATTTGATCCATTAGCTAATAAACCGATGGAGAATATAGTTATGAGATAAGGAGATTGCTACTAAAAATCCGGTCTCCACTAATGTTTGTGCTTCTATATCATGAGATTAAATTATAAACCCAACCTCAATTTACGTGAGAGCTTCCATCTCATATTCAATATCCACTCAGTTCTAAGTATAAATCCGACAGAATAGTTATTATGTCTTGACATATCGCATAATCCATGGAAATGTGCCTTTGGACAACCACACAAAGTTAGTTTCTTTCACGCCCGAGCCTACACTTTAGGCATGACTAGCAATCGAAAACCATTGCTTGCCTCGAGAGAACACCTGGATAGGATTACTTAACTCAGTGGAAGAGTTAACTCAATAAAGTAATCTTATTCAATAATTTAAAGAAAATAAAAAGGCCAAAATGGCAGTTACGTCTCATAACAAAACATCTGTAATACAAAGATGAGAGACTTAATACTAACTATCTGACTGTCTATGAAGCCTCTTTAATACTAAGATGGATGATTGGACAGACCCCACAACATCCTATAAAGAAAAACTGAAAAGAGAATAAAATATGTCATCCAGAATGCAAGGATACTCACCATTAAATCCAAGTGCTCAACTGGATCAACGAGGCACTAGATGATCCTGATCATGGTTTCCTATGTCTGCATCATGAAACGATGTAGTCCAACTGTCATTAGTACATTAAATGTACTAGTATGTGAGGTTGAATGCTAATAACATTTTAAGCTTGAAGATAGTAAGAAGTAACACATACGTTGGCTCTGCTCAACTCATGAATAACTTGACTTAGTCTAAAGAAATAAGACACATGCAAGATATAAGAGTTTGTACAAACAATGGAAACACTTAGTTCGTTAAAGAAATGCAATAACAAACTTACTTTACCTATATATCAGATAATATAGTTTCTATGGAAGATTCTCTAACCGACAACAACCACTATGAGCCTAACTGGTTATTCAACGTCTTGCCCACAATGCAAGAATTGTTATATACATTGACGTTGCACACATTCACTTAACTTAGTTGATACACTAGCTTAACTTACATGATCATCTAAAAGTATGAATCGTTAATAAACATGATGGACACATGATTTTCATGAAGACTTGAGTTAGTATTAACTCACATCCCTACATCAGTGCTCAATACATCTCCCAAAATGTAATTTAGCTCATGCTTTTAAAGAAGATTCTTTCTTTAGTTTGAGATAATTACTCAATGCTTATACCAAAGGCATTTTTGGATTCAGTGTTGCCTTTTCTTGTTAAAATGTGAATACATTTATAAATTTATTTGGGAACGTTCCCTAATACCTTTTGAGAAATGAACTCAACTCTTTAAACTCTGTCTTAACATGACCTTGTGCCTTAAAATTAAGTTAAAATGTTTATTAAAGACTTTTGTTTACTTTAGACTTAACTCTTAAGCACTTAGACTTTGATCTTAACTTTCCTTGAATTAGATTATGGATTCAAAGTTAATGATCTCATGTTTATTGACGATTTCATGATGTTTAGATGTACGTTAGAGTGTTATAATCAACTAAGAAATGTGGGTACACACTAAGGAACTAGAACGAAAAGATGGGGATTAAATGGGGTCTCTAGGTTTCGTTGGCACTAAGCTAAGGATAGTAACATCAAGCTCAACACTCAACAGACAAAAGCAAGTAACCACATGCTTACTCATAGTTTATAAAGTACAAAGAAGAGAATTAGTACCTTGATAAGCATTGTCTCCGGATTCAAAGATATGTGGATATCTTCTTCTCATATCCACTTCAGCTTCCCAAGTAGCCTCTTCAATAAATTGGTTCCTCTAGGGGACGTTGACTTATGCAACCTCGTTTGTTCTCAACTTGCAAACCTGGCGATCATAAGATAAGCTATCCTTAATACCCACATTTTCAGTTTGTACATTTAATGAAGGATCACTCATGCACTTCTGCAGCATAGAGATGTGAAACACTGTATGAACTGCACCTAACTCTTGAGGCAGTTCTAACGAATAAGTTACTTTGCCAATCCTTTTGTCTATGCGATGAGGTTCAATATACTTGGGACTAAGTTTCCCCTTCATACAAAACCTAATAAAACCCTTCATGGGTGAAACCTTCAAGTATACCTAATCATACACCTCAAACTTCAACAACCTTCTCCTAACATCTGTGTAGAATTTTTGACGACTCTGTGTCGTATTCAATCTCTCTTCAATCACCTTCACCTTCTCCATTGCTTAGTCAAATTGATCTGTCCCTATCAACCCTGCTTCACCAACATAGAACCACCGAAAAGGATATATACATCCTCTCCTATAAAGAGCTTCATACAGAGACATTTGGATGCTCGAATGATAACTACTTTTGTAAGAAAACTCGATTAGAGGTAGGTTATAATCCCAGTTCCCCTTTATATATATTACGCAATGTCTTAACATATGTTCTATGGTCTAGATAGTACACTCCACTTGCCTATGCATATGATGATGAAAAACAGTGCTTAAGTTCACCTTTGAACCCAAACCTTTCTGGAAATATTTTCACAACTGTGCAGTAAATTGTGCACCTCTATCAGAAATGATCGAAATTAGGACTTCACGAAGTCTCACCACCCCTGAATGTATAACTTCGCATAATTCTCTACCGAATGAGTGGTCTTTACCGACAAAAAGTGGGCTCATTTTGTCATTCTATCGACAATAACAAAAATTGAATCATGTTTCCGAGACCTTGGTAACATTGTGATGAAGTCCATATTAATCAACTCCCACTTCCATTCCGGAAGTTCTATATTCTGAGCCAACCCTCAAGGCCTTTTGTGTTCTACTTTCACTTTCCTATAATTTGGCCACTTATCAACAAACTTAGCAATGCCCTTCTACATACCTTCCCACCAATATACCTCTCTCAAATCGCGGTAGATCTTTGTGGAACCCGGATGAATGGAATATTTGGACCTATGAGCTTCCTCCATGATCTTCTCTTTGAGTCCATCCATCGTAGGCAAACACAATCTACCTTGATACTTTAGCACACCATCTCCTCCTAGTTCAAAAGCTAATACTCTTTGCTTATGAACATTTTCCTTCAATTCAAGAAAAATGGGGTCTTGGTCTTGTTTTTCCTTTACCTCTGACAGTAGTGATGATTCAGCCTCATTTGTCAAAACTATTCCTCCTTATGTGGAGTATGACTCCTAGGTGTGCAATTCTATGCACATCTCTAGCTAACTCCCTGATTTCTTCCTCAACGTGGGTGGTATTCCCCAAAGATAACCTTATTAAAGCATCGGCAACCACATTAGCCTTTGTACTGTGGTAAAGAATACTACTGTCATAATTCTTGAGTAATTCTAACCACCTCATCTGTCTAAGATTGAGATCTTTATGGTTAAACACATATTGTAAGCTTTTGTGATCAGTAAATATATTGACATGAACACCAAACAAGTAGTGTCGTGATATCTTTAAAGCAAAAACTGCTGCAACCAATTCTAATGAACTTTCAAATGTCTAGAAGCATAAGCTATAAACTTTCCATTCTGCATTAACACGTAACCCATACTAACTCTAGATGCATCACAATACACCATAAAAACCTTGAGTACCTTTTTGTAAGGCAACACTGTGGCAGTAGTCAACCTCTTCTTCAACTCCTTAAAGCTTTTCTCACAAGCTTCAAACAAGTGATGTCACATCCCGAGATCATAACCTAGAAGATATAGCACTCTCGAAGTGCAACCGGCGTACTTTACCGCTCATAGGTCTTGCACAAGCCCTTTCACATCATTCATCGCATATACATATATGAAAAGTAGTGCGGAGTTAAAACTTCTCACAAACATTCGAATAGTCTTTCAAAATATCTTTCATATAAAACAAAGGAAATATTAAGTCTCATGTCATCAAATCTTACGCTCAAAATATACTTGGGACTCAGCCCATACAATCGAAATATAGTACTATAAGTCTATTACAATGCTTTAATAAACGAAACTCTAAAGACATCTATGCCCTAGAGTCAAATGAGGACATACTTCAAACTTGGTTAGAAGATCCTATAATCCAAGCTTCGCTCCCAAGAGAACCTGCACCTATGAATCACTTAGCAGATAGATAAAAGCATGAAATTATTACAAACACATGTACAAAGTATGGCATAATGCATAAAAATCATGATAACAAACATTTAATGGAAATATGCTCTTTTTTATTAAAACATCTTAAGTATAAGCATAAGAAAAATATTTAACACCTTAGTAACACATAAGAAATCACATAAACACTAATTCACATTTTTAGGACATTACAGTGACAACACTGTTACAATGACTAAGTCCAATGTTACAAAAAAACCTCAAATTGGCAACATATTTTACTAACAACTTAAGTTGGTAAGTATTCTACTTACAAATTACCAACATATTTCTAACTGAATAATATTTTAAAACTTAACAACGAAATTCTAACAGAATACCAACATATTCTTACTAACTAAGTATTTTAGTTGGTAAATACGGCGGGAAAAAATGTCCCCAAATTTAGCAACATTCTATCAATGGATTACCAACAGAAATATTACTCACGAAAACCTTTTGTTGGTAATATTACCAATGAAGTATATATAAGTTGATAAATATGACAAAAAAATATTTATATAATTTATTAACATATAACCAATGAATTACTAACCAAACATTTACCAACGACAAGATTGTGTTACTAAACTTACCAACCAAATATAAATGTGTTGGTAAATTAGTAACGAAATGTAATTTGTTGGTAAACTTGCCAACCAATATCAAATTAGTTTGGAAATTTTGCCGACGAATAAATATTGTAGTTAGTAAATTACTAGCATGATTAAAATAGTTGGTAATATATCAACGGATCACTAATCCATTGGTAAAATTTACTAACATATTAATTATTAGTTGGTAATATTACATATGAATGTTTGGTTGAATAGTAACTATTACCAACTCTGATAAAATTTATTGGTAAATTATTAATTACTAACTTATATTTTAATAGTTAGTAAATTTACCAATTGAAGTTAATTTTTTTGGTAAATTAGTGTCTATTGTTGAGGCGTTCATGTTTAGTTTATGTCACTATGCGTTTTAACTTTTAATTTTTAACCAAAACTTGACTTTGTTCAATATTTTTTGGTAAACGTGCTTAGATTAGAACTCCGTCAGTGTCATTAGCTTCGAAAGATCATTTTTTATCTAACGGGAAGGTTGGTTCATATTTTGAGGCTTTTATTTGATTTTGGTCAATATTTTTGTGCACAGTGCTCATATGAGAATTTCGTTAGCGTAATTAACTCAAAAGGTAATTCTTTATCTAGTAGGATGGTTGGTTTGGGTTTTGAGGCTTTCATTTTTTACTATGTGCCGTTAGGTGATTTAACATATAAATTTTGGCAAAATTTTAAGTTTTGTCAATATATTTGATAACGTGACCAGATAAGAATTTCGTAGTGCAGTTAAATGGAAAGAATCATTTTTGATGTAATAAGATAGAGGGTTCGGGTATTGAGGCTTCCGTTTTTAGTTTATGTCTTTAGGCATTTTAGCTTTTAAGTTTTTGCCAAAAATGTCACTTTAGTCAATATTTTTTGTAATCGTGCTCGAATAAAAAAAAAATCACCGCAGTTAGCCATATAAGTTCAGTTTTTATCTCATAGGATGGTTGGTTCGAGTTTTGAGACTTTTATTTTCAATTTGTGTCGTTAATTTGAATTAGGTCAATTTGGGCTAAAATTTGAATTAGGTCAATTTTTTGGGAAACATGCTCAATTTGAATTTCATTAGCGCGGTTAGCTCTTGAAGGTCATTTTTCGCTTTATAAAATGGCTTGTTCGGATTTTGAGGTTTTCATATTCAGTTTGTACTGCTAGACATTTAACTTTAACTTTTGGCAAATATTTGATTTTGCTTAGTATTGTTTTTAAACGTGTTCTGATGAAAAATCTTTTAGCCCGATTAGCTTCGAAAGGTCACTTTTATATCTACTAAGATGGTTGTTTCACGTTTTGAGGCTTGCATTTTAAGTTTGTGTTCGGCATTTTAACTTTTAAGTTTTTGCCAAAATTTAGATTCGGTCAATTTTTTTGGTAAACGTGCTCAAATTAATTTTATGATATAATGATATGTGTCATATTGATACTAATTTAACTTGTTATCATAGATTTTGCATTGTTTCATTCAAATATGATTTATAAAATTGTTAATATATTTTTATTTATATTCATGTTCTTAGATTTTTAAATTCAATAAATTAATAAACATTTTACTATTGAATAATCATTATGTTAATAATATTTTGAACATATTGACAATCAATTACTAACCTAACATTGAACTTGAATAATATATTACCAATAAACTAACAATCATATTAGAAAAATAAATAATCATACTAACGTATTTAAAATTTATTACCAATAAGAGTTGTGGTGTAGTGCTAAGTACTCCTACAGACTGCATCCTTAACCAAGAGGTCTTAGTGTTCGATTCCCGTTAGGTACATAAATATCTTTGTTAGGGAGTGCTTTACCACCCAATGTGGGACATTCCGATGTGAATCTAGATTTAGTCGGCCTCCAATGTGGGTACGGAAGACCGGATGGAAAATAAAAATAAAATTTAAAAGTATTTAAAATTTATTGGTAAATTAGCAACACAAACTTTTTGTTACTAAAATTACCAACCTATTACCGATGTATCAATCGTAAAATGAAGAAAAAAATTACCAACTCCTTTTCAATTCGTTAGTAAAGGTACTAACGATATACTAACCAAAAAATAGTTGGTAAATTTACCAACGATAATTTCAGAGTCATGTTTCAAAAAATTTTAACATCTTTGGGTGTTTAGCAACTGATTTTTTGTTGGTATGTTTACCAACAAATTAAAATCGAGTGGTAATATTTACCGACGAAGGTTTTAGCAACGGATTCATATAAGTTGACATTTGGTTGGTAACTCAATTTGACAACCGATTTTATCAATTTACCACTGTTTTTTGTGTGTTGGTAATTGAGGTTTTTTTGTAGTCAATTCAACATCACAGTGAACCCTTTCTAACATGCAATCTTCTCATTAAAAGTTATCCTAAGACTCACTTAAGTAGGACAAAGAGAGACCGCCCATACACACTCTCTAAGCACACCTAAATGATCCTTGGGACTACCTATAATGATATGAATATACTTACAATACACCAAAACACATAACATATATGATATGACATTCACCTCACCAAGGTTATCAAAAGACTTACGTAAGTAATTTTAGAAGAGAACGCCCATACACCATCTTCAAGTTTACCTAGATAATCCTTAAGACTTCCTAAGATTAGATCATGTCTACGTTATCAACAAACTTTCCTAACTAGAGTCATTCTGAAGATTTCCCTAGGTAAGACATGAAAAGACCATCCTTTATACCCCTTCACACTTTAACTAGGAAATCCTTAGAGTTACTCTAGACTAGGTGCTCATTAATTTACATACCTTCTAACTTAAGTCATTAATTTTATTAGTTCATTTAAGAGACATTCATCACATAAGGAGATTCATGTAATTGTCTTCGAGAAGACCTAGGAACTCAATAACTAACATCTTCAAAGCCTAAAGGTGAAATGTCTAGGTAGAGTCCCATACCACCACCTAATAGGTATCCCATATGATGAGAATAGGAAATAACAGACATAGACAATGGTAGCTAAGCATGAAACACGGAGTTGTAACCTACTCCGATGGAGGGTGTTCTACTTGCCAATGGTAGATCTTGGACACATCCCATGTAGGCACATGGTTAAGAAATATGATGGGTTTATTTGTTCTCTAATGTTATCTTAAATAGAGGAACTTACCATACCATACTGACTCGGTGCTAGCCTTTGTTCTCATAGAATATTTCACATAAAGGATCATAAGAAAGGGTTCCATATCTAGTTCATAACCCAGTCACATTCACCCTAACAAAGAGGTCCCCTAGGGTTATATTTCAATGGAGAAGAGGATAGCTTAATGACTTTCCTAAGGATGATTTCATGCCGTTCAAGCCAACCAACCTTATGTACACCATTCACACAAGAAGGATACCATTACGACTTTCGACTTCAAGGATATCATAACCTCTCAACTAGTTTTAGGGCTCCACATAATTTGACCTTCTCACTATGCTCAAGGCCACGTATCATTCATACATACAAGACTTAGACTCTTTAGAATCCTAAGTAAAGAATCTCATATTCACAATGTACATGTAGGAAGTAAGGGACACAAGTCAACCAAACAAGGCATATCAATACTTCACTTTATCACATATAGCATCTCATATCAAGAAGCACATAGGCACAACCCAGTCAACTATAGGTCATCCTATATACTACTATAGAATAATCATTATAACCATCATGAGAATCATATGGTCAAGTAGGAAGAATCATGCATCAACTCTAAGACTACACACATAAGGACATACTCATAGTCTAAAATGATCACCTAACAACATCAATAGAAGAACACATGCTATCACCTTAATCACAAGTAGATAATATGATCATAATTAACATAAATCAACTATACCAATCATCATAATATATCAAGTTGTGCCGATAAGGCCATGATCATCATAATACATAAAGTAACGCCGACAAGGCCACATCATTCACAATTATAACACATAGCATCACCACCATAAGTGGACCATTCCAATAACAACATAATTCAAGACCTACATTACATAAAATAAAGAGAATTAGGGCAGCGTACCACCAATTCATTCTCACCACTTCAATTCATAGCTAAATCATCAAATACAATACCAATAGGCCCTTACTCATGGCCATGATCATCGATTCAATATAAAAATAATAATACTCAATGAATCTAAGTCAATGAAGTATATATTTATCAATATAATACAACCTATACATCAATTCAATACAATTCTTACATCATTCAATAGCCCAAAGTAAACTACACTAGAATTCATAAGCATTGAGACAAGATAATAACATCCATAATATACCCAATTTGAATAGATTATGTTTCATGAAGAATTTAGGTTAGAATCAGCTAATTAACATCAATTTAATCAATATTCGATGAATCAAAACGTTTTATGCACTAACCCATGGCTAGATCATAAAATTGGATAAGTTCATCTTTAGAAGACTTTAGAAAATCACTTTGAAGTTGACTCCTTGATTAATTGAGTTTCAAGGATCAAGAAACCATACCGCGCTGATGTTAATCCACAAAATTGAAGAAGAATCACCTATAAAATCTTCAATCCAAGCTCTTCCTTGAGTTTTGGCTCCAATGAAGTTCTAGAGAATTTCTTAGACAATTTGGGTTTTGATTTTGAAGAATGAATTCATCTAGGTGCTTAGGATTTATAAACCCACTTAGAATACCCCTAAGTAACCTCCCAAACCATTATTTGGATGTGGAGTGAATTTACCAATTCATCCCTTTCCTTAACATTGAAGCAGGCGAGTTGCAGGAACCATCGACGGGTCATTTGTCATACGACGGGCCGTCCTGGCTAGCCGTCGTTTGGATCAGAGACTGGACATTGGGAGATTGAGATCCTTAGGCTAATTATTGACCCACACCCTCCAAAAACTGGGCATCGACCATCCTACTTGCCATCGATTGCCTCTGTCGTTAAGGCTGGTCTAGACAACCTTGGCTCTTTTGAAGGGTCCTTCCTCAAGGACGCTTGGTTGGTCCTTGGGGACTTTTGTCCGGAAGTTTCCAATCCGAATATGATCGGATATGAGTTTAGGTCCTCCCATATAAATTTCATCCAAAACGAACACATAAAACTCAATCAAACATGCCAAGAGACACAAGGTTATTTCAAGGCAAACCTTTCGAACGTCATGGACGTTCTTGGACGTTTAATCTCCAAACTTCATGAAACTTGACACACTGCTTATAAACACTATTGTAACTCATATAAGGACCTCATAATGTCATGACACACACATATAAGCACATAAAAACACATGAGGCACATATGTGACTAGTCGTCCAACGTCTTAGTCGTCCCTTGACGTTTGACTTCCAATTCACCTAAATGTTGAGACACTCCCTCATTACCACATTATAAATAATTTTAGGACCTTGGACCCTCATTAAAAACATGTTAGGCTCTAGGTTCACCTAAGTAGTTTTAGAGGTGTCACATTCTCCCCCACTTGGACAACTTTTGTCCTCGAATGACACTTTGTCACTCTCCGAACACTTCCAAGAATAGAGATTCAGCTAACAGATCTCAACCATACCACATAACTCATTATACAATACACATCAAGGATAAATATCAATTTCACATAATCAAGGGACTCACAACACAACAAGAAAATAGAAACTCATTCTAAAACTTATTATGCAATAAGACTCACATTCTTCATTCCAAATAGCATGAACTCCTTTTACATTCATTTTCATGCTCATATACATAAGTTATATACACATTACAACAATTTTCAACCAAAGAACAAATTACTCAATTTTTCAAAAATGTTACAGTAAGCTAATTTCCCTGGCGGTGAACATACTTGAATTTTAAAAAAATGTAACATTTAGGCAATTTATGATGGAAACATACTAATATGTAAGATAAAACCATATAAACACACTTTACAACATAATCATGACTTCATAAAATGCTCAATGCAAGTAATCAATGAAATTCAATTTCAACAATACTCCTAAACACAATTCAACATGCAACATGCTACTATGATCATCTAGCTCCTCTACTAACCATACTCCCCCACTTAGAAGGAACTCATAAACAAAAGAGAGAATACAAGAACATACCATCATCCTAATCCTCATCTGGCTTTTCTCCTCTAGTCCGGAGTGTATACAAGCGATTTTTCTTTGGAGCATCATCTCCTGGAACACTTGGAGGAACTTGCTTACCTTCATTTTCTCTTTAAGCAATAGAAGGACAATGCCTCACCTTGTGTCCATCTTCACAACAGCCAAAACAACTTCTGGTACCCAATAGGCATTCCCATAGTGCCTATTCCCACAAGTAGCACATGTAGGCTTTTTACCTTGAGAACCACTACCCTTCTCAAGTTTCACCTTAGTACCCCTAGATTCATCTTGATTTGAAATCTTCTTCTTTAACCTAGGTTGGCATTGATCACTAGTTCCACTCCTCTTCAATTTTCTAGCAATACTACAAAGTTTAGACTCCTCAATGGATTGAGCATATACCATGAGTCTAGACAAAGTCATATCATTATAGATCACGACCGTACGACATTCTTCTTTTACTAGGTCGGCAACCCCGGTCACAAACCTACTCATCTCATCCCTAGGGTTAGACACTAAGGATGGTGCATATCTAGACAACATAGAGAACTTCAAAGAGTACTTCTCAACACTCATATTGTCTTGCTTGAGATTGATAAACTCTTCTACCTTCACCTCCCTCCTCTCACGGGGAAAGTACTTTCCTAGAAAAACCTCATTAAATTCTTCCCACTCCATAGGACCCGACTCAACTAGCCAATTGTCTTTCCATGGAGTATACCACACATGAGCAACCTCCTTCAATTGGTACGAAGCTAACTCCGCCTTTTCCCTAGAAGTCCTCCCCATGACACTTAACACCCTATACACACAATCTAGGGACTCTTGGGATCTTCTCCCACATTAGAGCCAAGAAATATAGGAGGATTCATCCTCACAAAGTCTCCCAACCTAGAGATCATGGTACTCTCTAAAGCATCCACTCTAGGCTCAACACCACTAGTCACATGAGTTGTTATGACTCAGGCTAGCGCAAATAGATCCTCCCTAATGTCTCCATTGGTCATGTCCCGGGGAACCACCGGAACCCCATTTCCTTGAGGAACGTCCATACTCTCCTTCCACTTCCCACATTCTTGCTGCCATCCTTCTAGAAGTCATCTCCTATAAACACAAGGAAACACATTAAGAAGGACACTCATAACTTTTAAATGTGTACGGCATGACACTGGAGTAGAAAAGAAGGGATATTCTATCGTCCTATAGCCTCTCGCCCATAGATGTGTCGCGACTCACACTGATTATCGGGACTCTACTAGACGTGACTTGATGAGACTTTTTGATTCCTAAGACCACTTTCATAACCTATGTTCTGATACCAAGCTTGTCACATCCCGAGAGCATACCCTAGAAGATATGGCACTCTCGGAGTGCAACCGGCGTACTTGACCTCTCGGAGGTCTTTCACAAGCCCTTTCGCATCATTCATCGCATATACATAAATGAAAAGTAGTGAGGAATTAAATTTTTCACAAACATTCGAATAGTCTTTGAAAATATCTTTATAAACCAAAGGAAATACTAAGTCTCATCTCATCAAATTTTAGACTCGACTATACTAAGGAATCGTCCCATTCAATCGAAAATAGTACTATAAGTCTATTAAAATGCTTTAATAAAAGAAACTCTGAAGACATCTATGCCCTCTAGTCAAATGAGGACATACTTCAAACATGCTTGAAAAGATCCTATAATCCTAGCTTCGCTCCCAATAGCACCTTCACCTATGAATCACTTTACAAACAGATAAAAACATGGAATTAGTACAACACATGTACTAAGTATGGCTTAATGCATAAAAATCATGATAACGAACATTTAATGGAAATATGCTCTTTTTGATTAAAACATCTTAGTATAAGCATAAGAACAACATTTAACATCTTAGTAACACATAAGAAATCACATAAACACTTATTCACATTTTAAGGACATTATAGTGAACTATGTCACTATTACAGTGACTAAGTCAAATTTTACAATGAAGTTCTTCAACTTCACAGTGAACCCTTTCTAACATGCAACCTTCTCACTAAAAGTTATCCTAAGACTCACTTAAGTAAGACAAAGAGAGACCACCCATACACACTCTCCAAGCACACCTAAATGATCCTTGGGAATACCTATAATGAGATGAATAGACTTACAATACACCAGAACACATAACATATAAGATATGACATTCACCTCACCAAGGTTATCAAAAGACTTACTTTAGTAATTCTAGAAGAGAACGCCCATACACCCTCTTCAAGATTTCCTAGATAATCCTTAAGACTTCCTAAGATTAGATCATGTATACGTTATCAACCAACTTTCCTAACTAGAGACATTCTCAACATTGCCAGACAATCCTTTATGCCCCCTTCACACTTTAACTAGGAAATCCTTAGAGTTACTCTAGACAAGGTACTCATTAATTTACATACTTTCTAGCTTAATTCATTAATTTAATTAGTTCATTTAAGAGACATTCATTACATAAGAACATTCATGTAATGGTCTTGGAGAAAACCTAGGGACTCAGTAACTAACATCTTCAAAGCCTAAAGGTGCAATGTCTAGGTAGGATCCCATACCACCACCTAAACTTCATCGACTTCTCAAATACTAGTAGGTATCCCATATGATGATAATAGGCAATAACCCACATAGACCATGGTAGCTAAGCATGAAATCCGGAGTTGTAACCTACTCCGATGGAGGGTGTTCTACTCACAATTGGTAGAACTTGGACACATCCCATGTACGCCCATGGTTAAGGAATATGATGGGTTTCTTTATTCTCTAATGTTATCTTATATAGAGGAACTTCCCATACCATACTCACTCGGTGCTAGCCTTTGTTCTCATGAGTATTTCACATAAAAGATCATACAAAAGGGTTCCATATCTAGTTCATAACCCAAGCACATTCACCCTACCAAAGAGGTCCCCTAGGGTTGTCTTTCAATGGCGAAGAGGATAGCTTAATGAATTTCATAAGGATGATTTTGATGCCGTTCCATCCAACCAACGGCTTTCTACTTCAAGGATATCATAACTTCTCAACTAGGTTTAGGGCTCAACATAATTTTACCTTCTTATCCACTACCCGATTTCTGCTGAGAATGGTCATAGTTCCCATTCCTAGCCTTCTTATTCTCTTTGGCCTGTTCCCTAAGCTTATCACTGTTGACCTTCTAAGCATGAGTCATAAGCCTAGAGATGTTCATATCTCCCAATAACATAGCATTTCTGCACTCATTTTTCACCAAATCTCACACTCTGTACAAGAACTTATTCATCTGGCCTTGGAGTCAGCAACCTTGTGAGGAGAATACCTAGAGAGTTTGTTAAACTTGAACCCATACTCTTGGACCGTCATGTTTCCCTGCCTGAAATTAATGAATTACTGATCCTTTGCTTCTATCAACTCTATTGGGAAACACCTGTCTAGAAATGTCTAACTAAAGAACTCCTAAATAATAGGATCTGCATCTGTACCCCTAATCTTCTTTCACTGAGTGTACAAGATATTAGCAACATCTTTCAGCTGGTATGATGTCAACTCAACCCGATCATTCCAGTGACTTGCATTACCTCAAAGATCTTCTTGATCTCATCTTGGAAATTCAGGGGATCCTCACTAGTCTCCGATCCTAAGAACTCAAGTGGATTCAACCTAACAAAGTCACGGACTCTTGCTACTGCTGATCCACTATTTGCATTCAAAGGAGCTTGAACTCAATTTTTCTAGTTTGCCACACTCTGAGCCAACATCTAACTAGTGTTCCTAAACTCAGCATTGGAGACATCCTGATCTGGGACTCGAGGAGCTACTTTTGCATTCCTGGCATAAGCTATATGAGGATGGATGACATCAAACGTAGAACGTCGAGTTAGAATGGAATTAGATAATAGCTATGCACGATAACAGTATCAAGAAAGTGAAGTTTTTCCTAAAAAACTTCATAGCCTCCCTGTCTTAAGATGTGGTGCACTTCACACCCATGAAAGAACTCTACTTAGTGCGTTTTTTCAGACATCCTAGGACACTTAAACCTTGTTCTTTGATACAAAATTTGTCATGCCCTGATATACCACTGAGGCGCGGACACGGGACTTAGGACCACAAGTGATCCCAAGCTAACCCTACTAGCATGATCATGAGCATAATAAAGATAATAAACTGAATGCGGAAGCTAAACAATAATTAAAATGAAAAGATGAGGAATACCCATATACTCTAACTGATATATTAAAAAAACCTGATGAGTTTAATACAATGAAAATATTAACTCATACTTAGCTGAAACTAACTATGTCTAAGAATAGACTCTAACTGACTAGAAATGCAGGGACAAGCACTAGCTAAGTCTAGCAAAAAATAAAACTAAATGAGTAAAAGAACGAAATGAACTCATGACTCTTATCCTCGGAGAATGATGACTCACCATTGATTGAATGATGCTCACCATATATTGTGCTGAACTGGAGATCGGAACTCTATCTAAGAGTGATTTGGATGCTGAGTACCTGAACCTACATCACGAGAAGATGTCGCGCACTTATGTGTCAGTATTTGAAAGGTACTGAGCATGTATGATAGAATAAAGGTGAAATAAAACATAACTGAACAAGCACAAAAGCAAGTATAGTAATCGTAACATGATATACTTAATTCTAAGCTAAATGGATGCAATGAGCAAGTTTATAACATGATGAGATTGAATACTAACTGAACTGTAAATATGGTCGATAAAATAGAGTACGACTGAACTTTGGGAGCTACTAATAAACGGTAGTAAAACCGCATGATCTAAATGTGGAATTCAATGTATACGCCCCACGAGAGGACCCAATATTCCCAGCCAGAGGTATAAAGACATGTTGGCGTGATCCCTAAACTGATGCCCATAGGGGGGACTTAAAATCTACATGGCTAGTAGTACTGGACTATTTTAGTACGCTGAACCCTAGTTCAACTCGGTATTATGCTACTCGCAATGGACTAAGTAATTAAGACATCACGACTGAGTTTCTGTAAATAATGGATAGCTCCAAACTGAACATACAAACTGAGAATGCAATAATTAATCTGATAATTATGAATTAATAACTAAGGCATGTATATCTTAAGTAACTGAAGTATCTGAAATAGCATGTGTAATTCAAGAACTAAATACATACATAACTAGGGTTCTGAAATTCATGCGATAAACTAAATAATAACTTTACAATCTTATTTGGAACATATAACTAACTAATTCATGATGATTTACTGTTATTCTAGAAACCCTAGGTTTAATCATGATAAGAGAATGAAAAATTGACTTAAAACTAGGGATCTACCAGTGAAATCCCACATACATGGTGATGAAATCCACGGAGAAATCTTTAGATTTTGGGGCTGGAACTGAGGAAACCTTGTTGCGTTCTTGAACTACGGTTCTTGACCTTTTTCTCTTTTATAACTTCTAATTTTCTATTTTTGATTTATGATTTTAACTTAGGTAAGTTCTTGTTATGTTTCTAAGCTTAAACTGACTAAATTAATATGATTTAAGGCTTAAACGACGTATCTTAAGGGTTAAACGAACTAGGAAAAGACCAAATGACCCCTGGATATTTTCTGTCGGACCAAACGATGACCTGTATTGACGGGCCGTCGTTCAATCGAAGTTTCGTCGTTTAGGTCCTTCATTTGGGTCTGCTCGACAGGCCTTCACTAAAACAGGCATAACGTGTTATTCGGAGGTTTGATTTTAGCAAACTTGGTGACTATGGAAAGATAATTCAATTATCTATCATTTCATGGTTCATGGAACACCTATTTTTTTTACCTAAAGTTATGACCTTTTGAAAAAGACCCAACAACATTTCTCCCCTAACTAACTGCTAATTTTAACCTACAGTCCGTAGGTCAATCTACGGACCGTACTGGTCAATTGTGGTTCATGATAGAGTCTAGGTAAATGAGGTATTTATCCACAGACACAGACAACGTATCGTAGTTTGACTTACGGACAATAGGTCTTTCTATGGGTCGAGACTTAGCCAATTTCTTTGAAATGAGTTTTGGGAGAGTTTCAGTGGCAAACGACGGATGCGCAGTACGGGCCATAGATCAGACTATGGTCCGTCAATAGTGACTGTCGATTGCACCTCCAGATTTGAGAAAAGCTGATTTCTGGTCTGTTTTAGGTATAGGGTGATACAATAAAATCAGTATCTAAACATATATTCATCATCATAATTCTTTTGAAATCAAATTGAGAATGAACGAATGACTAGATTGAAATAGGATTTTTGACTTGAGATTCATATTGAAAAACCTTTGAAAGAACTCTTTCGATGAAATGTTATCTAAAGATGAAAGATTACCATACCTTTAACATTAGAAATCCCCCGAAAATCTGAGAAGAAAACTACAAGAATCCACCTTCATAGCTTGTTCTTGAGCTTTGTCTTCAATGGAAGTTTTGGGGTTTTGGGAAGGGAAGAGAGTTTTAGGGATTTAAATTTCTTAATGGGTGTTGGGGTTGTTACTTAGGAAAGGGGTTAAATAGGACCTAAAAACAGTTTATAACTGACTTCGAAAGTTACCAAAACACCCTCATACTTATTGGGACTTTTAAACATGTCAAAAGTCACTTTAAAACGACGCAACCAAATCTGGGAAGTGGCTGCACGTTGCGGAGGCAACTCCTAATATTGCCTACCATAATTTTTGAGACAGTGGGCCTTTTGTAGCTCGGGCGACCACAATCACACTCAGTGTTAGGCGCGCGACGCGTGAAATCATCCAGATCTTGGTGATGCACGCTGCCTCGGGCAACTTCCTTGTCTGACGTTTGTGTCCTCCTCAAGGACCCTTAGGGTGGTCCTTGGGGATTCGTTCCCGGACGTTTTTACCCTTCACATGTATATTTATGTTATAGGGTCACCTCTACTGTTTTTCAACTCCAAAAACATATAAAAACAAGGCAAACAGGAAAGGACACACTAGTATTTCTAAAGACTAACTTTCGAACGTCTTGGTCTTTCTTGGACGTTTGACCTCCAAACCTTTATTTAATTTTTAATAACCTTTTTAGACACATGTGAACTCTATCTATATTAGTTAATTTTGAGGGTCTTTACAATATCCCCAGTTGGGAATATTCATCCTGGAATGACACTTGGAACCTTTAAAACACTTTCAAGGAGTCCATGACCCATATAGCAGCTCACAACATTCAACATAACATAACACATTATTCAATACACCAAACATACAAGGAACACCAAATTCATACCATCATGCATTGAAAGCAACATAATCAAATATTGACCACTCATACAATTATTTCCATGCTTACATGCTTTTTCACACTCATTGTCATTTGGAGGGACTACCTTCTCCAACTTTAGGCATTCTCATTATCTCATCACAAGGTTAGACATACAATGGATTTCAATTGTACACATATGCATAATCCACACTTCAACTCATCAGAAAATTTGAACAATTCATTATGTTGCACAAAAATCAAGAATAATGTAGATGAACTACAATCTCGAAGTCTAGACATAATACCATCAAGGTCATATATGACATCACCATGTTTAGTTTTGTTCAAGGAGGAGCTACGTGCTCATAGTCACAACATACACACATGGCATCATAGAGTTCACATAAAAGCAATGCACAAGGGTCAATTCATTTTTTAAATAGGACTTCTCCACTGGTTAACCAAAGCATGCCCAAATACTCTCCCCAATGAAGTCTAGAAGGAATTAAACTCCATATACATCACAACAATAGGAATTCATTTCACACAATTTCAAATTCTAGCATGAGACTAGTTTTCATAAACATACATCATTTAGGAGATTTATTACAATTTATAGGCACAGATTGATGACATTGGCTAGAAATTCCATCACCTCTCTAGAGTGAGCCTATATTAACACTTCCCAACTCACAAAAGTCAAACATTTTTCAAAGAGACTCATCTTTCCTTATTTAACGAAAACATAACACTTCATCATTAGGCCAAAACACTCTAACATTAAAAGTGTTATCAAGCATACTCATTAAGTCATCTCATGAACTTAAGTGCACATTCACCTTATAAAGAGGCACAAGAACATGAGAGACATGCAATTTGACCAAAAATCCCTTTTTCATGCAACACTGACCTTTCAAAACATGCATAACATAGTGTAATTTAAGACATGCATAACATATGGAGAACATACAACTTATACTCATATGCAAGACTACAATCATGAACAAGCTACTTAGGAACTCTTTGGTTTCAATCTTGAAGAAGGATAGAAGGAAAAGACAAGGATATCTACCAGCTTACTACTGGATCATCATCCACTAGTTAAGGTAAACCCATTTAAGAGGAACTTATCTCTTCCAAGAGAACATGGACTTGCCAATCTTTATAGTCAAGCATCACATCCCCCTTTTTTGGATCAAATTTAAGCAAACCCTTATTAACATCACTTCCTTCCAACTCTCGAGAAGGACCATTTCTCACTAGCTATTCACTCATACTCTACTAGGTGAGCAATTCAAGAGGTCACAATTGAGTAGTTAGCTTACTCCTCTTCATAACCACCACTCAAAGTGATCCTTAACCTAGGGAAGTTCAAGGGAACTCAAAATAGGGACGTTAAGGGCACTCAAAATCTCACAATCTAGGCATATTAAACTAACTTGTTAAGACTGAAATTGAAGAATAACTAAAACCTAGTCAAATACACTAGTGTTTGATTGTGGATGATACTATTAACTGACATAAAATCACTAAAATAAATGTTGTGTCTGATGTATACGCCCCATCGATATGATCCAATATACTTTTCCAGGGGTATAAAACATTGAATGGCATGACCGCTAAATTTTATTCCTATAGAGGGGACTTATAAGCCTAAGGGGGCATGTAGTTCCGTGACTATGAGGGTATGCTGAACCCTAGTCCCACTTGGTGTTAAGTCTACTCCTATCTAGAAATATATAAGTCACAACATAAATTAAATACTAGATAGCTCAATGCACTGACATGAAAATCGAAGAATGCAACATTTAGAAACTAACAATGTAACATTTGAAAACTGGAGCATGTTTATTATTTTAATAGACCTAGCAAGTGTAATTCATGAACAAACAAAAATCTGCACAACTAGGATTCTGAATTTCATTCAAGGAATATTGAATTAACGAAATCATGATAATCTTATTAGGAAAACTATAAACCTAATTCAGAAAAAATTCTTTACGGTTTTAGAAACCCTAGGTCGAAATATGATATAGAGAATCAAGAATCTAAATGAATTCTAGTGACCTTGTTGAAGAAACCCACTAGTGAAATCCCACATACGTAGTGACAACATTATAGACAAATCCTTCAATTTTGGGGCTGGAATTGAAGAAAACATGTTGCCTGTTCTTGAGCGGTTGGTCGACTCTGTATCCTCTTTTTTGCACTAAGTTCTAGTGAGTTTTATAGAATGAGGTTCTTAGTAAGTTTGACTAAGTTATGGCTCAGACTGAGTAAAACAACGTAGTTTAGACATTAAATGATATAGTTTACGGGCCTCAACATATATGAAAAACACCTAAATGACCAAGCTTAAAAGATGACGAAGGCGATCCACCTAGGGGCATATGGATCGTCGTTTGACCTACCAACCCTAGGTAGTGTTCATCGGTCAAGTCTTCCCAATAGGGTTTCACTAAAATGAATATAACATTTTACTTAGAGATGGGATTTTAGAAAAATCGGTAGAGTTGAAAAGAGGATTCAATTATCTATCATTTTATATGTCATGGTCCGCCAAATTCATTTTGTGCTAAAATTTATGAAGGTTTGAAGTTGACCAAACAACAATTTCCCTCTAACTGGCTATTGACCCTCACTATGGTCCGTAGCTCCAACCATGGACCGTACTAGTCGATCGTGGGTGGGATCAAAGACTATTAAGATTTGGGCCTTAACAAAGAAACCACACCTATGGTCCGTGGTCCCACTTACGATCCGTATGCAGTTCCATCGATATTGGCACCAATTTTCTTAAAACTAGGATTTTTATTCATTTTGAGATCCGAGGTGTTACAACATCTGAAGTAATATGTGACGCAATTTGTGTTGCTTTAGGAGTTTTTTTAGGGAAGAAATGTAACAAGACATTTCACTTGATATACTACACAAACAAGGCATTGAATATAGCTCAGAAGAATTACACTATCACTGAGTATGAATTGATTGCAGTTGTGTATGCCTTTGAGAATTATATAGCATATCTGGTAAAAAATATAGTTGTACTTCACTCTAACCATGCAGCATTACGATATGTGATAGCGAAAAAAATATGCTAAGCGGAGATTTATAAGATGTTTATTGTTGTTACAAGAATTCCACTTTCAGGTCAAAACATAAGTTGTTTTAAAAATCAAGTAGTAGAATACTTATCCATACGGGAAGAAGAGAAAAAAGGGTAAGTTGAACTTCACATTGATGACTCATGTCAGGATGAACAGGTATTAGCCGCTACTCTTGATGTTGTTCCTTAGTTTGTTCATCCTCTCCAATTTTTCACCTCTCAAACCTTTCTAACTGTTATATTGGTCCTTGTTACAACCTTAGTTCCCTCTTCATCGTAGGTTATTTTTGTTAGAAACTCCCATTTGATTTCCTAAGTATTGAACTTCTTCATTGTATAGTGCCTTAAAGTTTTCATTATTCGGGCACTACCGAAAGCTTGTGCCAACCATATTTACAAATTTAAGTCCTCCAACAATGACATGTTTAGACTACAAATAGAGTTAGGTCATAATTTTTTCCATGTTTTGATATTGTTCATTTTCCTTTTTGGTGTGTTCTTTGGTCGTGCTCAGTTTTAGAACAGAGAATTTGTAAGGAACCACAAGTACACCCTAGATGTTAGAGAACTCTTGAGTCACAACACGACGTACTCGACCTCGAAGAGGTCTCATACAATCCTCTTAGCATTCATTCATTGCATAAACATAAGAATAACGGAAAATTTAAAACTTTTCATAGCACATCACATGTATAACAACACTTCATATATATATATAAAATCATAAATACATCGTCTAGACTCTAAGTCTCTTTGCCATCTTCAAACACAACTCAATAGAGTTAAATAGAGACACAACCCTTACAACATAAAACATATTCTAGACAATTACATAATTTGAATAAGAACTTGACATAGGAAATACTTGAATCTTAAAGATTCCTTTCTTGAACATGGGGAACATCTCAAAGCTCATCCCTCATAGAAACATCCTCTAGCAAGAATGAACTATGTATGTAAACCATGCAAAAACATGAGTTAAAGATGACATTTAGTTAGATATCATTTATCATAAATTTATAGTAAAACTTCATGAACATTGGTACAATAAGAAAAATATAGTTTACATATTTCGTTTAGACATGGATATTACTCATAACAACACCTAAAGCCATTTCATCACATTTAAAGATCATTTATTAAGGCACCATTAAACATAAGGACCATCACATAAGACAACCTCCCAATCACACTTGTGCAATGTACAAGTAGCATCCCATACTACTACTCATACCAAGTGATCCTATGAAATCACCCAAGACTTAGGCACATCACATTTAATATCATACCACACAGGCATTTCAGCTTAGACATAAGACCAACATACTTCATTAATGGTAACATAAGGACTCTTTCATCCATTTAATCTTAGTCATAAGTCATTAATTCACATCATAGGTAAATCACCCTCATAACCCCTTCACAGGCTTACTTGTGCAATGTACACATGAAGTCCCATACCACTACATAAACAAAGAAAACCCATGTAGAATCCATAAGTGCAATTCACATGCATACTCATAATTCATGTTTTAAAATAAGTAAAACTCAGCATAACTTCCCTTAGAGTCCACTTGTGCAATGTATATGCAGGGTCCATAGTCCTACCTACACTAAGTAGTCTTTCAAGGAAATATGACCAGTATTCATAATCTTATCTTAGTTCATTTCTCATCTTTCGTGATGCTTATCCATAATCGACATAGACCATGCGAGCTTTATGGAATCCGGTGTTTTCCTCCCACAACGAAAAGAGAGGGTTAACACTTGCCTATGGTGTAACAAATCACATAGTTATATAAGTAAATCCAATAGCTATAACCTACGGGGGGGCACTTAGTTTAAGGGATATTGAGATTTCTTCTATAAACCCGGCCTATTGCATTAGCGGGAAGGCTTCCAACTCATGAGTAATTCACTTTGAATGACCTGGCCTATTGCATTAACGGGAGGGTCTTGTCCTCACTGTACATATCCACTCAGTGCTAAGATTAAGCTCCCTTTTTTATATATCTGTAAGCCTTTATTAATCATTTAGTTCATGATATTAGGCTTTAGGGACTTGCTCCCTCATACATCATAGCTCAAAGGTATCAAAAATGAGAATTCTACTTTCATCATAGAACCTATATTATGTGAGAATATCCTTTCACATAATTCTACATTAAAACTTTCATGTGTGTGTGTATACATGTGAGAAACACTTTCACATAACGCTACTAGACAACCATGTTCATAATTCATTAGTCATATACTTTACATGCATTAGAGATAGGTAATGGTGCATATGAGAACTATACTTGCAATTGACACCATGACTATACCCTACTCATAATTTATGCATGAGTGTATGTGTGTGTACATTGGCAACATGATCACATAATTTCTACAACATAACATTGAGGAAGCCACCCTCGAAAGATCATCACACATGTACAACATTCTTCAAGTCTCAACTCATACAAACATATAGAGTATTGAGGACTATAGACGACACACACTCACATTACATCATATGACACAAGAACATATTCAACATTACATAGAAGACTCCTATTATACTTTGTTCACACATTCATATATGGTTCATATGGTAGGGGTCATACTACAAGATTATTTCTCATCATTAGTCAAAAAGACTACACCTAACCCTAACATGATCATTCACATATACACAACATCATCCACACTTCTAGGTCATGCCACTAGTGTGGAAGACTATACACATAACTTCACATAGCATCAAAATTGGCCTTACCAACAAGCTAAAAGAGTGCCCAAATCATGGCCTTACTAACAAGCACTTGAAGTAGGTATTTTAGAGGTCACTAAAGTTTGTGACTAAATTGGTTGTGGATGCAATGAGTGGTGGATCATTCATGAGAAAATCATGTTCTGAGATCATGGTTGTCATGGATAAGGTATCAAAGAAGCACATAGCTTTGCAAGCAAGAGATACTGAGATTAGAGACATCATGAAAGAGTTGGGTTGGTTCTTGTGGAATCAAACTCAATAGAAGATGAATTAACATGAATATTTGTTAGGAAGATAGTAAAAAATGAAAGTCAAGATAGTATCTTGGTAGGTGAAATTAAGGTAAACCATAAAATGGTTTCACATGTTGAAACTTGACATTCTTGACACATAGTGATGTCATGAATTACATCAATAGAAAGAATTAATTCCTATAAATAGGTAGATATTAATTTATTTTCAAAACATCCTCTCACTTGCCTTATCACCTTCTAAGGCATTTTTTTGTTGTATCTTTTGTAGTATTTCACTTGTATTCTTTGTAGAGTGAAACACATATTGGTGTAGTTGCTTTTTGGTGGATGCAGGATCATTTTGATCTGAACCACGTTAAATATTGTTGTTCTTCCTTGTTCTTTATTTTCACGTTTCTTCTAACAGTTGGTACTAGAGCCAAGTTTTTTTTTGAGTATGCTCTCTAGGTGTAGCACAATCTGAACTTCCACATGAGAAAAAAGTTACTTTTGTTTTTTGTAGTTCCAAATACATTGTAGTAGAAGAAAAAGAACAAGTATAGATGAGTTCCATGAAGTTTGAAATTGATAGATTTAGTGTGAGCAATAACTTCAATATCTAGAAGATTTAGATGATGGTGTTACTAGGGAGGGAAAGTTAAATCCATGCTATTGAAGGAAAGTACCCTAATAAGTTATCATATTTTGGCAAGGAAAATATTGAACGAGATTCATTGAGTGTAATTCAACTGTCCCTTGCACCTAACGTACTTTGTGAAGTGAGTATAAGTACCGAAGAGACGTCCAAAGAGTTATGGGAAAAGCTGGAAGGGATTTACCAGAACCACTCAATGACAACAAGGATGTTGTTACAATGGTGTATTCATACATTTAAGATGGATTCATGTACTTGGTTGCAAGATCTAGATGAATTTAATAAAATTGGGATTGACTTACAAACTACTGGAATTAAAAAAGAAGATGAGACACTTGCATGTTCTTTGGTATTTTCATTGACTTCAAAATATCTTGATATTGACAGTTCAATGATGTATAGCAAAAAACCTATCAATCTTGAGCAAGTGCGGCAAGAACTTAACTCTTGTGATGTGCGGATGCATTTTTAAGGAGAAAAAAGTGACGAAGCTAGTAGACTGTTTATCAGAGGTCGTTCTAGAAAAGAGGAAGGAGTAATCCAAAGTACATATCAATGTCTTGTGCGAAAAAAATAATGCGGAGTGTTAGGGCTGTCACAAGAAGGGGCACTTTGAACAAGATTGCCATATGTCGAAGTCCAAAGAAAAGGCGAGTGTATCAATTGTTGAGTAAGTTCATGATAATGATGATGATTATGTACTAACAACATCATGCAGTAACGGATTCTATGACAACACATGGGTCTAAAACTGGGATTTTGTCCCATCCGGGGAGCACCCCCTAGACGTAACCGGCATCGTCCTCCTCGGAGAGGACTAATACTAGCCTCTTAGTTTAAATCATTACATTTATATGTTAAAAATACGGAAAAATTTAAAACTTTTCTTCTATCTATCATGAGGTTTACATAGACCTCTCGCATACACATAATAAATTCATATCGAGTATACATAGACCCTTCGTATAAGAAGATTACATAGTTTTCTAGTTTTATTGCACATACATATATAAGATTTAACATAGTCTTAAAATGAATGTCTCATCTCATTACCATCTAAACAAGAGTATAATAATTGGGGATAACCCATACATCAATTAAATGAAGACACATAGAGGCTATACAATATTTAGTACTCAAATGACATGGAAAGAACTAGAAGTCTTATAACTAGAACAATATTAATAGCTTGAGTGGCATTGCCCTCGGAAAGTGAGGACCTACCCAACTTGGAGAGTGAGAATTTCAAGTCTTCCTTCAAAAGTCATCTCAAAAGCCCTTCAACGACCATAAACTAAAATATTGGGGAAAATGGAGAAAATGGGGTTAGCACATCACTTGTACTATGTATGAGACGATATGTACACATATCATAGAAATCATGCTAAAAAGGGACATTTCATTTAAAGCATGCTATTTTAAATTTAAAAGCCTTATGCACATTCCATAAACAATACAAGTCGTTAATTCATATTCATAAATTCAAGACCATGTTCATCACAAGACCAACCATCCTAAGTCTATTCAAGTCAATCATAAATACCTACATAATACAATCCAAAGTCAAGACAACTTATCATCAAGTTATAACATCAACAAGCATAGATAAGAGTTCATAATATCATAACCAAAACAAGACCATTATTCACGAACCCTCATTAGGTCTACTAGTGCAATGACTAAGCAAAGCCCTATCACCTTACTCAACCAAGTAAACCTAAAAAGAACCATAAACAATGCCCAACTCCACATATTACATCATTAAGAGTACATATCATCATACTTTACCAATAGATACCAAACACATATTCATAAATGGAATCAACATCATATGGTGTCATCAACATGTAAGATCATCATATACATATCAGTTACATTTAAAAGCATATACATACATAAGAACATCATTCCAAGACTTCCTTCAAGACTAGCTATTGCAATGTATAGGTAGTGTTCCATACCCCTACCTAGACTAAGCTAAACCCCTTAGGTTATTCTAGTTAGAGTTTATTCCATTACATCATTTTACCTTTTGGGAACATGTTGCCTTAACCAACATAGACCACATGAGCTAATGTGGAATCCAATGTCATGGAACCCTACACCGAATGAAGGCGGACTACTTGGCAAGGTAGTACCAAAACATGAACATAGCAACTACGTGGATCCACTAACTAGTATTCCTTTGGGGGCAACATAGTTCAAGAACTAGGAGATATAGTTGGTACCCTCTTTATGCTACATTCATTATAGTCTACAATCTCTTGAGTACGTTAGTGATCCTACCTTCCCTATGTGGGAAGGGACACTCCTCACTCTAGTTCACTCGGTGCTAAGCTAGAGTCCCTTTTGAAATGTCTTTAATCCTTTATTAATGTTCATAACGTAATTTATGTCATAGGGTCTATCCCTTATATAATCATCATCATAGCTCAATAATAATTACATGAGTATTTTCCTTTCATTACAATTCATACATTTGAGGTTAGCACATTTACATAATCACATCATGATAAGACACATTAGTAAGTTATCACCATCCTCATATCATTTACATCTTAGGCAACATCTCACAAACCATAGTCAAGACATTTCAATTCAACATCATACCAACTCTATCAACCTTAATATAAGGTATATTTCAATATAACATCATCACTTAATTACAAGTAATCATAATCGATGTAAAAAATTGAGATCACAAGACTTACACCAATATCCTTCACAAGCCATCATCAAGGTCTTACCATCAACCATTTTCAATCAAACCCTACAATGGTTGTAATATCATTACACAATATTAACCAAAATAATTATAAAGTCAACTGAATCACTACCCAACATTCCATCACTAGTTTATTGCCTTAGGTTAGAGACTTAGGTCAAATTCATGATCTACTTCACAACCAAGGTCAATAACTCAAGAATTAGCATAATTGGATTACAATACATCTCAATATACTAATAAATTGGCATAGTAACATCATAGAATATTCATTCACACATTAACCAAAACAATTATATCAATACTAGATAATTCAATTAAAGTTCACAAACTAGGGTTAAGGGAAAAAGATCATCTTCCACAAACTAGGTCAATTCAGCAAGAAGTAACATAATTGAGTTATAATACATGTTAATATACTCACAATAACCAAAAGGAATCATAAACAAAGCAATTCAAAAGATCAATTTCGTATTGGAAGAAAACCCACTTGAATTTCATCTTTTTTGAAAACAACTTGATGGAACTCTTTGGGGAAACAGATCCCAAAGGTGAAAGGAATCACATACTTTATTAATCGATGAAGTTTGATTGAGAAGCTTGAACTTTAGCAGCCCGAGAACCATCTTGACCTTGGTCTTCTATGGGGTTCTTCTACTTGGGAGAGAGAAAGAGGAGAGAAGGAAGAGCAATTGGGTTTTGGGAATTTTTAGGGTTAGGTTAGTTTAATTAGGTTAGGGTATTTATATAGGTCATTAACTAACTTAATTTGACCTCCCTTAACCCCTAAATAGTTAACTAACCACCTAATTAATTAATTTAACAAGTCTTAAAACGTGCAGCAAAAGAATGTCTTTGACAGACGAGACCACGACCACGAGTCGTTTGTCAATCGATGACCAATGGACCAAGCATCCTGTTGGTTCATCGTTGGTGATAGAGACTGTTCCAAATGGAACCTTGGCTAAAATGTCTAAGTTTCCATGGACGGTGGCCATCGACTCCCCGTCGATTGGACCACGCCTTGTCAGTGTCCTTCATTGGTGACATAGTCCCTTGACAACTTTTAGCCACTTTTGCAAGGGTACTCCTCAAGGGCCCTGTGTTGGTACTTGGGGAGTCATACCCACATGTGTTGACTATAAATAAACTCTTATATGTGTTAGACAACTTTCCACCGAATTTTATCATTTTTCGACTCCTTAGACTTAGTAAAATAGGCTAAGGCATACTAGCACCTCTTGAACTAATTTCCGGACGTTATGGATGTTCGTTGACGTTTTAATTCTTAAACTTTCTAAATGACTTATTTACACTATTATCGACCTTTTGACGGTGTCACAACCTTTAGACACTCATGTTAGGCTCTAGAACAAGTCTTAGACTTTCGGAGTGATACATTATCCCCCCAATAGGAACAAATGAATAGACTGATGACTAGCAGCCTAACCAACAACACATAAAACATGAGTTACAACATCAACCATTCCATTTACACATAAATTCAAAACTTCAATTTCTACACGTAAAGCTCAAAATCACAATATGAGGAATTTCCTTCTCACAACAACATGAGTTCAACATATCATTAAGGAGTCAATTATGCAAAAACTCAAACTATAAACATGCTCAATACCATTTCATAAAGACTCACCATATCAATATGCACAACATTACTCAAAACAAGCAAAATTGCAAATTTTCAAGTCTATAGGCATACTGTAATTCACTGTAACATGAACATTTTTGCCAAACTACACCAAAAATCACAGAAACTTCAAATTTAGTAATTATTTTCATTCTTATTAAGAAAAACTAATCTTCGTTAGGAATGAGATGAAGAGAATGGGACTTCATGTCGGCCTCGGCCTCCCATGTTGCTCCCTCAACTAGGTGGTTTCTCCATAACACTTTTACGGAGGCCACCTTTTCTTTCCTCAACCTCTTCACTTGACGATCAAGGATTTCAACAGGAAACTCCTTATAAGAGAGGTTCTCTTTCACAGCAAGATACTCAATTGGAATAATAGACTCGGGATCACCGATACACTTCTTAAGCATGGAAAAATGGAAAACCGAATGAACCGAAGATAGTTCACTTAGGAGTTTCAACTCATATGGAACCTTATCAACCCTTTGCAATATTTCATAAGGACACACATAACGAGGAATCAACTTCCTTTCTTGGCAAATGTAACCACCCCATTCATATGCGATTTTTTTTAGATACACCTTATCACCTCTCTCCTATGGTCGGCATAAGACTTTTGCCGATTATAGTGTCACATCATGGGAGAACCCCCTAGACGTAACCGGCGTCGTCGTCCTCTTTGAGGACTAAGACTAGCCTCTTATCTTACATCATTACATTCATAGGTTAAAAATGCAAAAAATTTAAAACTTTTCGATTACTTCTACATTGAGGTTTACTTAGACCTCCCGCTTACAAATACTATACATTTATCGAGTATACATTTACCCTTCGTATAAGAAAATAACATAGTCTTCTACTTTTATTGCACATACATAGTGTAAGATAGGCTCATAAGAAATCTATAGCATTGTCTCAAATTAAACCATTTAGACAACAGTATCACAATTTGGGCATAGTCCTTAAATAAACAATTATAGCCACATATAGGCATTACAATTATAGTTTCAAAATGAAAGAGAATGAACAATGTGTATTTAAGACTAAACCACATCCAATAGGTAGATAATGGCATCGTCCTCGGAAAGTGAGGACCTACAAAACTTGGAAGATAAGAATCCAAGTAGTCTTCAAAGCCTTCTCTAATATCAACGGCCGGATTCTATGTTTGTAGTAAACATCAAACATGGGTTAGTACACACTTGTACTAAGTATAGGTATATGCACATAAAATAATTGAAATCATGCTAAAGAGAACATTTGATCAAAACCATGCTAAAGTACTTTGAAAAGCATTATGCACAATCAATAACCCATATAAGCCAATAATCACATAATCCATAAGTCAAACCCATGTACGACACAAGACCAACATCAACAAGTAATAGTCAAGTCAACATCTATAAGAGTTCATAACATCATAATATAAGCAAGACCCCTACTCACAAACCCACCATTTAGCCTACAAGTGCAATGACCAAGCAAACCCCATAACTTTACTCAATCAAGTAAACCAAAAAAAGGACCACATATGATAGTAATGCCTAACTCAACATAACATAGCATCAATAATAACCATCATCATATTTAGAAATATATACCAATAACATGTTCATAAATGAAACTAACATCATATAGGGTCATCAACATGTAAAGTCAACATAAGCATAACATTTACTTTATAAAATCATTAAATCATAAGAAAATCCTTCTAGGACTTCCCTCAAAGCCAACTAGTGCAATGCCTAGGTAGAGTCCCATACCCTTACCTAGACTAAGCCAACCTCTCAAGTCACCCTATCTAGAGTTCACATCATTGTTTCATTTTACTTTCGGGAACATTTGCCTTAACTGAAATAGACCACAAGAGCTAAGTGTGGAATCCGGTGTTGTAAAACCTTACACTGATGGAAGGTGGTCTACCAGCCAAAGTAGAGCCCAACATAAACGTAGCTTTCGAGGTGGATCTAGAACTAAGAGATATGTATTAACCCTCTACATGCCTCTGGCAATTGGAGCCTCATCTCATGGGAATCCATTGGGTGAGTGTTCCTCATAGGGGAGTCAACACCTCATATGGAACTATAGGGTGAATTCCCTCTATGGGAAGTCAACACCTTTCATTGTCAAGTTAACTCGGTGCTAAGCGAAGTCCCTTTTGAAATGTCTTTCTTTATAAATCATTAGTTAGTTTAGTTCATAGGGTCTATCCCTTGTATAATCATATTCATTTAGCTCAATAGGTATTGCATGAAAATATCCTTTCATGACAACCCTCATATGTGAGATTAGCATATCATCATCATCATTTAATTATAAGTCACATAGGCAAGTCATCACAAACCTTATATCATTTCATCTTAAGCATAATCTCACAATCACATAGTCAAGACATTTAAATTCAACATCATACCAACACCTATGTAGGCTATTCACAAGGCATACTTCAATTGAACTACATCACCAATCACAAGCCATAATACTTGAAGTAAAGGTTAGGATCATTAAGACTTACCAAATATCCTTTAAAAGCCATCATCATGGTTTTACCATCAACCAACCAATCACATCCAATAATAGGTGTAGTAACATCAATCAATAGTAATTAATACAATAACTAGGTCAGTTGCATCATCACTATCCCAATTAACATCAATTTATAACTTAGGGTTAGAGGAATTAGGGTTCCTCATGAATTTGATCCAATCCCAATAATACATTACCCTTGTCAATCCATAGATGAATTAGAATATATAAAAAAAGTCTAATAATTAATTCATAATTGAATTCCCATCAATTTATAACCAAGATTCAAGATTTGGGAAATTGGGAAAGCGAACATGATCAGCATAAAATTGAATCAATTAACATCTATTAATAAAAAATGTATACTCGATTAGTCATAAGAAATCACAATCTATCATCAATTTGAAGTTTAGAAGAAAACCCATTAGAATTGGAAAACCCCATGGAATTTGGTATTTTAAAAATCAACTTTGAGAGGACCTCTTGGGGAAAGGAATTCTAAGAGTGAAGAACCCATACCTTAATGAATATTAATCCTTGAAATTGATGTGAAATCCTAGAGAAATTGACCTTCTTCTTCAGGCTTTTTCCTTCTTCAATGGAGGAATTGAGGAGAGAGAAAGTAGAGAGAGGTGAGATCTTTTGGGATTTGTTTTGGGAATTGGGTTTGGGTGACTGAAAAATGACTTTAAAATGACCCTTGGGCTATATATAATCACCCCCTAAATTACCCAAAACACCCTTCACTTAAATGGGTCTTTTTGTGAAGTCAACATGTCAAAAATACGATTTTACCGAATCTGGGAAGTGGCTCCGCGTCGCGGGGACAATACACATTTTATTTCCCAAAAATAATTTCAGGCAGTGAGGTCCATGTGGGCTGCGCGTCACACAGCAGCCCACTGATTCTTGACTTTCGCAGGCTGCTTTGGCAGCCTGCCTACCCATGTTGGGGTCTTCCTCCATGACCCTTCGGGTAGTCATTGTGGCGTCGTTATTACGTTTAGACCCTCTATACTACATTATACCTAACCAAAGTCTTATTACATGTTTTAGACATCATTTGACACTCCAAACCAATCCCCAAACATAGAGACGTCAACTAGTTTAATTAAGCTAGTTTCTGGACGTCATGGATGTTCTTTGACGTCTTGGCTCTAAAACTTCTTGGATGACTTATATTCATTATTTTAGGTCTTAAAAAAGTATCTAAACCTTTAAACACTCATGTTAGTCTCTATATTAGGTCTTGAATTTTTGGAGTGTTCCATATAGGCTATTTGCAATCGGTTTCTTATGATATGAACTTTCTCTAAGTCTTATAAATCAATTTGGGACCAAGAAGCGAACACTCACCAACCTCAAACCACCCAATAGGATATATACTCCTCCTACCATAAAAAGCTTCATAAGGAGCCATACATATGGATGAAGGAAAACTATAATTATATATGAGAACTCCACCAAAGGCAAATGCTCATCCCAATTTCCCTTAAAGTCAATGATACAAGCTCTAAGCATAACTTCATGAGTTTGAATAGTCCGCTCTGCTTGACCATTCATTTGAGGATGAAAAGCGGTGCTTAAATTCACTTGAGTACCCAAACCTGTTTGAAATGATCTCCAAAACCTAGATGTAAATTGAGCATCTCTATTTGTCATGAAGGACAAAGGGACCCAATGAAGACTCACTATCTTATCAATATAGATACTTGCATAATCTTCCGCCGAATAAGTAGACATAACGGGAATAAAGTGAGCGGATTTGGTCATTCTATCCACTACCACCCATATAGAGTCATATTACTTTCGAGTCCGACGCAACCCTACTACGAAATCATTGTTAACATCTTCCCACTTCCAAGTAGGAATTTGGATTTCTTGTAGTAAACCACTCAGCTTTTGGTGCTCGGCCTTCACTTGTTGTAATTGGGACACTTTGCAATAAATTACACAATAATCCTTTTTAGGCCATCCCACCAAAACACCTCTCTAAGGTCATGATACATATTTTTGAAACTCGGATGAATAGAGTAACGGGCTCCTTGAGCTTCCTCAATGATTCTACTCTTCAAATCATCAACATTATGCACACACAATCTCCCTTGGTACCTAAGAACACCATCCCCCCTTGGAGAATGACTCATTCATCTTTCCAAGAATTTATTCTTTCAACTCCATCAATAATGGATCAAGGTGCTGCTTAGACTTCACCTCAACCACCAAAGATGACTCGGAGTTATGATGTACCACAACACCACCATTTGGAGAATCTTCAATCCGAACCCTTAAACGAGCCAACCTATGAACATCTTTCACTTGGTTTCTTTTGGATTTTTCCACATGGGATACACTCCCCATGGACAAACGACTTAGAGCGTACGCTACCACATTACCCTTGTCGGGGTGATAGAGAAAACTCATGTCATAGTATTTCAACAACTTTAACCATGGATTTTAGGGAAGATTCAACTCCTTTAGAGTGAATACATATTGTAGACTTTTATGGTCCGTATACACATCGACATAAACTCCATAGACATAATGCCTCCATATTTTCAAGGCCAATACCATGACGGCTAACTCAAATTCATGAGTCGGATAATTCTTCTCATGACCTTTTAGTTTACTAGAAGCATAGGCTATAACTTTTCCATGTTGCATAAGAACATACCCCAACCTAACTCGGGATACATCACAATATACCACAAAAACCTTTGTACCCTCCGGTAGGGTCAACACCGGAGAGGAAGTAAGCCTATCCTTCAACATTTGGAAGCTCTTTTCACATGCCTCCGACCACTCAAATTTGATATTCTTTTGGGTCAAGGTTGTCAAGGGAGAAGAAAGAGACAAAAATGCATCGACAAACCATCTATAATAACGGGCTAGGCCTAAGAAACTCCTAATATTCGAAGGAGCACAAGGTCTAGGCCATTTTTTCACCACTTCGGTCTTCTTTAGATCAACCTCTACACCTTCACTAAAGATGATATGACCAGAAACGCTACCAACCTCAACAAAACTCACATTTGTTATATTTCGCGAATAATTGGTGTTCCTTTTGCACTTGTGACACCACTCTCAAATTATCCATGTGTTCATCCTTATTTTTTGAATATAACAAGTTGTCGTCAATGAAGACAATGACAAATGATTCTAAGTAACTTTGAAACACCCTATTCATTAGGTCCATAAAAGTCGTCAGAGCATTAGTGAGACCAAATAACATTACTAAGAACTCATAGTGACCATATCTTGTTCGCAATACCGTCTTGGTAATATCTTCACCTCTCACCCTGAGTTGGTGATATCTCGACGTCAAGTCAATCTTTTAAAAGTAACTCGCACCTTGGAGTTGATCAAATCAATCATCAATCCGAGGGAGAGGATACCTATTCTTTATTGTAACTTTGTTGAGTTGACGGTAATTCATACACATTCTAAGGGATCCATCCTTGTTTCTGACGAACAATACCGGAGCACCCCATGGAAAAATACTAGGCAAAAATAAAGCACTTGTCTAGTAAAGCTTTGAGTTGAGCCTTAACCTCTTTATATTCGGCCGGAGCCATCCGATAAAGAGAAATTGAAATGGGATTTGTATCCGGTTGCAAGTCGATACAAAAATCAATTTCCCATTCAGGAGGAATACCGGGAAGACCATTAGGAAAGACCTCCAGAAATTCCCTCACTACGGGGACCGACTCAATGGGAGGAATTTTTGAGTCTAAATCATTGACTCTTACTATACGGTATAATCTCCCTTTAGAGATCATATTATAAGATTTCAAAGAAGAAATGATACGACCTCTAGGAATAGAATTTTCCCCCTTCAACTCTAAAATGGGCTCATTTGGAAAGTTAAAGTTCACCACCCTTGTTCTACAATCTATGGAACAAAAGAAAGCATGCAACCAATCTATACCCAAAATGACATCAAAGTCATACATATAAAGTTCTACTAGTTCAACATGAGTAACTCTATTGAACAACATTATAGGATAATTTCTATACACTCCTTTTGCAACAACCAAATAACCAACCGGGGTAGACACCGAAAAAGGTGCACTCAAGATATCGGGCAAAATGTCAAACTCTTTAGTTACTAAAGGTGTAACAAATGACAAGGTAGTATTGGGATCAAGTATAGCATATACATCAATAGAAAAGACTTTAAACATACCGGTCACCACATCGGGAGAAGTCTCTTTCTCACCTCTAAAGCGGAGAGCATAAAAATGATTCTTCTTCGGAGCATCAACATTAGAACCACTTGCTTGAGTTTGACCAGTACCCTTGTATTGTCCCTTCACATTAGCGCAATCCCTAACCTTGTGGCCACTCTATCAACAACCAAATCAATTGTCCATCCCAACAAGGCAATCACCATAATGCTTCTTGCCACACTTTCCACAAGTTGTCTTCTTGGTTGGTGAACTAGTAACCCTTCTCTTTTGAGACTTAGGGTTAGACACCCTATCATCACGAGCCTTAGGGAACATGGAAGCAAGTGGGTTAGAGAACCTCTTCTTTAACCTAGGCTTGTCTTGGATATCAAGCCTACCCTTTGAAGAACCACCATCATAGGACCTTGCCTTATGGGCATCCCTACTCTTCCTCTTAACCCTTGTTTCTTCCACTTGTTGAGCATGAACGATGAGACGAGAAAGGTTCATATTATCATGTAGCATATCTGAACGACATTCTTCTTTCAATTCATCCGACACTCCCATCACAAAGCGGTTCATTTCATCCCTTGGGTCAGAAACCAAAGAAGGAGCATACTTTAAAATATTAAATTTGAAAGAGTAGTCAAGTACACTCATACATCCTTGGCAAAGGTTGATGAATTCTTCAACTTTGGCTTTCCTCTTCTATCTAGGAAAGAACCGATCAAGAAAAACCTTCTTTAGAATCTTCCATGTCACCGGTCTACCCCTTAAAGGCCTATTGTCTCTCAATTAGCCGTACCAAGTTTGGACCACATCTTTGAGTTGGTATGTGTCTAACTCGGCTTTCTCACTAGTAGTCCACCACATAGCATAGAGAATCTTGTAGGTTTCATCAATGAACTCTTGGGGTCTTCCTCAACTTTAGACCCATAGAAAGTAGGGGGATTCATCCTAGTGAAATTTCTCAAACGGGAGGACATTGTGCCAACATGTTTGTTTGCTCGGGGTACCACCTCCCTATTAACTTGGGCGGTCATGGCTTGTGCTTGATTTTTTGACGACTTGTGCTTGTGTAGTAAGGGATTGATCCATTAGGAGAAAAGATGCCCTTATGTCACCATCCGTTAAAGTTGGAGGATTTACCGGAGCTTGGTCATCATTAGATACTTCTTCTAGAGGAGGGACTTGATTGCCCTGGGTATGAAGTCCCACTTTGGCAATCTCTTCATGGAGGCTTGAAGCGACTGTTCTTTGAGTATTGATTGCTTATAATCCCAATAAAATGATGATATGCTAAGGGCACATAGAGTCGAGCCTTTAAAGGACCGATATTCGATTTTAAAGAAAGTGAAAGTTTCCGAAGCATCATATCATTTCCTATTCATAAGTGTGGCGCCCTTCACAATTATGAGTAAGAATCTGCATAGATGTGGTTTAGTGAGACATCGAATCTTAAGATATTCGACATCATGCTCTAATATAAAGTTTGTCACATCCGGGGAGCACCCCCTAGATATAACCGGCGTCGGCATCCTTGGAGTGGACAATGACTAGCCTCTTAGCATACATTATTACATTCATAGGTTAAAAATACGGAAAAACTTAAAACTTTTCTTCTATCTATCATGAGGTTTCCATAGAGCTCTCACATACACAAAATATATTCATATCGAGTATACATATATCCTTCATATAAGAAGATTACATAGTCTTCTACTTTTATTGCACATACATATATAAGATATAACATAGTCTTAAAACGGATGTCTCATCTCATAACCATCTAAATAAGAGTATAATAATTGGGCATAACCCTCACATCAATAAAATGAAGCCACATATAGGCTATACAATTTTTAGTACTCAAATGAAAAGGAAAGAACTAGAAGTCATATACCTAGAATAACATCAATAGCTGATAGTGGAATTGCCCTTGGAATGTGAGGGCCTACCCAACTTGGAGAATGATAATTCCAATTCTTCCTTCAAAAGTCGTCTCAAAAGCCCTTCAAAGACCGGAATCTAAAATGTTGGGGAAAAGAGAGAAAATGGGGTTAGCACATCACTTGTACTATTATGAGACCATATGCACACACATCATAGAAATCAATTTAAAAAGGTACATTTCATTAAAGAACCAATACAAGTCATTAATGCATATTCATTAATTCAATACCATGTTCATCACAAGACCAACCATACTAAGTCTAGTCAAGTCAATCATGCATACCAACATTATGGAATTTAAAGTCAAGACAACTCTATCATCAAGTTATAACATCAACAAGCATAGATAATAGTTCATAACATCATAACTAAAAAAAGACCATTATTAATGAACCCTCATTAAGTACACTAGTGGAATGACTAAGCAAATCCCCATAACCTTATTCAACCAAGGAAACCTAACAAGAACCATAAAAAATGCCTAACTCCACATACTACATCATTAAGAGTACATATCATCACACTTTTGCAATAGAGACCAAACACATATTCATAAATTGAATCAACATAATATGGTGTCATCAACATTTAAGATCATCATATACATATAATTTACATTTATAAACATATACATACATATGAACATCCTTCCAAGACTTCTTTCAAGGCTAACTAGTACAATGTATAGGTAGAGTCCTATACCTCTACCTAGACTAAGCTAAACCCCTTAGGTTATCCTAGTTAGAGTTCATTCCATTACTTCATTTTACCTTTTGGGAACATCTTACCTTAACCGACATAGACCACATGAGCTAATGTGGAATCCGGTGTCATGGAACCCTACACCGAAAGAAGGCGGACTACTTGCCAAGGTAGTACCAAAACATGAAACAAAGCAACTATGTGGATCCACTAGCTAGTATTCCAATGGGGACAACATAATTCAAAAACTAGAGATATAGTTGGGACCCTCTTTATGATACATGCATTATAGTCTCCAATGTCTTGAGTATGTTAGTCATCTTACCTTCCCTATGTGGGAATGGACACTCCTCACCCTAGTTCACTCGGTACTAAGATAGAGGCCCTTTTTGAAATGTCTTTAAGCCTTTATTAATGATCATATTTTAATTTAGGTCATAGGGTGTATCCCTTAAATAATCATCCACATAGGTCAATAAGAATTGCATGAGTATTTTACTTTCATTACAATTCATACATGTGAGGTTAGAACATTTACATAATCACATCATTATAAGGTACATTGGTAAATTATAACCATCCTTATATAATTTCCGTGTTAGCCAACATCTCACAAACCATAGTCAAGACATTTCAATTCAACTTCATATCAACCCTATCAATCTTAATATAAGGTATACTTCAATATAACATCATCACTTAATCACAAGTAATCATAATCGAAGTAAAGAATTGAGATCACAAGACTTACACCAATCTCCTTCACAAGCCATCATCAAGGTCTTATTATAAACCATTTTCAATTCAAACTAACAATGGTTGTAATAATATTGCACAATAGTAACAAAAATAATAATAAAGTCAATTGAATCACTACCCAACAATCCATCACTAGTGTATAGCCTAAGGTTAGAGACTTAGGTCAAATTCATGATCTACTTCACAACCTAGGTCAATTACTCAAGAACTAGCATAATTAGATTACAATACATCTCAATCTACTCATAAATTGTCCTAGTAAAATCATAGAATAGTAATTCACACATTAACTAAACCAATTATATAAATACTAGATAATTCAATTCAAGATCACAACCTAGGGTTAAGGGGAAAAGATCATCTTCCACAAACTAAGTGAATTTATCAAGAAGTAACATAATTGAGTTATAATACATATTAATATACTCACAATAACCAAAAAGAATCATAAACACAGAAATTCAGAAGATTAATTTCGTATTGGAAGAAAACCCACTTGAATTTCATCTTTTTAAAAAAAAATGAAGGAACCCTCTGGGGAAAGCGATCCCAAGTTGAAAGGTATCCCATACCTTGTTAATTGATGAAGTTTGATGTAGAAATTTGAACTTTAGAATCCCTATAACTCCCTTGACCTTGGTCTTCTATGGTGTTCTTCTACTTGGAAGAGAGAAAGAAGAGAGAAGGAAGAGCAATTGGGATTTGGGAATTATGAGGGTTAGGTTAGTTTAATTTTGTTAGGGTCTTTATATAGGTCATTAACTAACTTAATTAGACCTCCCTTAACCCCTAACTAGCTAACTAACCACCTAATTAATTAATTTAACTAGTCTAAAAACGTGCAGCAAAACATTGTCTTTGACAGACGAGACCACGACCACGAGCCGTTTGTCAATCGACGGCCAAGAGACCAACCATCCTGTTGGTTCCTAATTGGCAACAGAGACTGGTCCAAATGTACCCTTGGCCAAAATCTCTAAGTGTCCATTTTTTCAAGAGTCTTTCTAAAGGGCCCTTGGTTGGTCCTTGGGGAGTCTTACCTAGACGTTTAGACTATAATCTAACTCTAATATGTGTTAGACACATTTCCACCAAATTTCATCATTTTCTGACTCCTTAAACTTACTCATATAGGCGAAGACACACTAGCACCTCTTGAACTAGTTTACAGACCTCATGGATGTTCTTTGACGTTTTGATTATAAAACTTGTTAAATGACTTATATACACTATTATTGACCTTAAAACAGTGACACAACCTTTCAAAACTCATGTTAGGCTCTAGAACACGTCTTAGACTTTCGGAGTGTTACATTGTTCTCTCTATATGACATTCAAAAGAGATTTATTCAGTAGCTATGAAACAAGTGGAGGAACCGTATTAATGGGAAATAATGCAACTTGTAAAAAAGTTTGCATTTGTTTAGTTCATGCTCGCTGCCATGATGGAATTATGATGATTATTACAGAAATCCGCCATGTTCTTGATCTGAAGAAAAAATTTGATCTCCATGTGTACTTTGGATAAACAAGGCTATAAGTACATAAGTGAAGGAGGAACTATGAAAGTGACTAAAGGGTCTTTAGTCATCTTAAAGGACAAGCTGGAGGATTGCCTCTACAGACTTGTGGGAAGCACCATTATTGGCTCTGTAAATGTATCTACAGTGTAGTTATCTAATGATGAAAAGGAAAAATTATGGAACATGAGGTTGTACATATTAGCACATGAGGATTGGAGATGTTGAGCAACCCCAACCTTTTGAATGGTGAGAAGATTAGAACACTTGAATTTTGTGACCACCGCATCATAGGGAAATAGAAAAAAGTCAGCTTCAACACTGACAAGCACAAGACATGAGGGGCGCTAGATTACATCCGCTTAGATGTATGGGGTACCTTAAAGCTTTTGTCGAAGGAATGAAAGAGGTATCTTCTCACATTCACTGATAAGTTTTCACGAAAGGTTTGAGCGGGATTCCTGAAGACAAAAGGTGATGCTTTTGAATCATTTATAGAGTGGAAGATTTTGGTTGAAAATCAAATGAAGAGAAAAATAAAGTATCTTTGCACCGACAATGGATTGGAGTTTTGTAGTGAAGAGTTGAGTGATTTTTGCAAGTTTTATGGGAGCACAAGTCATAAGACGGTCAGACACACACCATAGTAGAATGGAGTTGCTGGGAGAATTAACAAAACTCTTCTTGAGAAGGCTCGTTGTATGCTCTTACAAGCAAATATGTCCAAAGTATTTTGGGCTGAAGAAGTTCATACTGCTTCTCATATTGTCAATCCATCTCCAGCATCACTGATTGACTTCAAGACTTCAAATGTGGTCTGTTCAGGTGAACCCTCTAATTATTCATATTTGCAAATAATTGGGTGTCCTACTTACTATCATGTTATTGAAGGAAAGCTTGAACCAAGGTCAAAAAAGGCCATATTCATAGGGTATGTAGAGTGTGTAAATTGGTACAAACTTTGATGTTTGACTTTACTCTAATTTTTAGTTAGTTTATATGTTACCTTTGATGAATCTTTGATACTTGATCCTCGTAAAGTTACTGTGGAGTTATCAAGAAACGAGAACAATGAGAGGTGGAGCTATTGGTGAGCTTACCAAGTAACGGGATCTAGAGACTCAAAGGGATGAGTAAAAAGATGCATATCATGAAGAAATTATTGTCAATGAACCATACACAATTAAGAAGGGAACGGACAAAAAAGAGGATACGAAAGCCAAAAAGTCTTATAGAGCAAGAAAATATGACTTCACATGCGTTCCTAGCTGCAGAAGTAGAGATTAAGGATCTCTGTCCCTCTTCGTATGTTGAAGAAACTTCTTGCAAAAATTCTGCACAATGGCAGTTACCCATGATGGAAGAGATGGAGTCTCTTCACAGAAATTAGACGTGGGTCTTAGTTAAGGGGAAGAGGACAGTTTGATGCAAATGGGTGTGCAGAAAGAAACAAGGTATTCCCGAAGTGGAAGATTCTAGGTTCAAGGATAGATTGGTTGTTAGGTTCATGTACCTCCTTACAACTCGAAGAACGTGTGAAATATCTAGCCTCGTTTAACCATTGCATACATCAATCTACCAATATCATATACATATGGTACTCTTGACATATATTCTCATTCAACTTCATTCTTAGGTGACATAACATCATTAGGCTTAAAATGAGAAGCAAGCGGAGTTGTAACCGACTTCATTTTTTCATTCATACCAAATCACTTTAGTACCCTCTTCAAGTATTCTTCCCGAGATAAATATAGTTTCTTTGAATATCTATCTCTTTTTATATTCATGCCAAGAATCTTCTTGACCTCACCTAAATCCTTCATCTCAAACTCCTTTCTTAGTTGAATTTTTAGCTTCTCAATTTTCTCTTGACTTTTAGAAGCTATCAACATATCATTAACATATAGTAGAAGATATATAAAGTAATCATGTGGAAGCTTCCGCAAATACAAACAATGATTTTATTTGCTTTTTCTGTACCTTTGCTGCAACATAAACTTGTCAAATCGTTTGTACAATTGTCTAGAAGATTGTTTCAATCAATACAACGATTTTCAAGTTTGCACACCATATTTTATTTTCAATCATCTTTGAATCCTTCTGGCTGAGTCATGTAGATTTCCTCTTCCATGTCTCTATGTAATACAGTTCTTACATCCAACTGAACAAGTTCCAAATTCAACTGTGCAACCAAAGCCAACAAAACTCTAATGGATGAGCATTTCACAACTGGATAAAATACCTCATTATCATCAATTCCCTCCTTTTGAGCATATCATGTGGCCACCAATCTTACTTTGTAGTGAAGATCTTCTTTGTTAGGTAATCGTTCTTTGTTTGCAATTACCCATTTACAGCCAATTGCTTTGTTTCCTTTCGGGATACTGGCCAGTCTTAATCTATGATTCTAATGAAGGGACTACATTTCTTCATCAATGTCAATCCTCCACTTATGTCCTTCTCAACTTTGGACTGCGTCTTTATAATTAGTAGAAATGTCATCATCTACAATTGAGTCTACATGAGCCACCATACCTATGAGTCGAGAAGGTTTTCTTATTATCCTTTTTGGCTTGCTTGTTGATATTTATTCAAGTTGTTGTTGAGGTTTTTGGAACCTTATCTTCGACTAGCTCTCCTTCCATAGAAAAATCTTCTATTGTTTCCTCGTTTGATCCCTCTGTTGGAAAAATATTCTTTCCCTAAACTCCACCAGCTTTGAAGCACCATAAGTTTGTTTGACATCTTCAACTGTTACCTTATTTGTCAAGGAAGATTCATCAAAGGTAATATGATATGCTGAAACTCATCTTTCTCGTCTCCATACATTATAAAGGGTATTCTTTGACTCCAGAAGTAATTCCCATAAATAAAGATTTCTTTGCTTGTGGGTCCAATTTTGATTCTCTCACATGATAATATGAAATTGATCAAAATACATATCAAGAACCATAATCTTCAACATGTTTTTCATATCATTTTTCTAATGGTGTCTTCCCACTATAGCAACAGATGGTAGACGATTAATGAGGTGGAATGCATATGTTACTGCCTCAACCCCAAATTCTTCGCCCAAGCCAATATTGGACAACATACACAAAACCTTCTCCAGCAAAGTTCGATTAATAAATTCTGCCACTTCATTTTGTTGTGGTGTATTTCTGATGGTGAAATGTCTAACGATGACATTTTCCACACAAATTTCTTGAAAAGGATAATTTTTGTATTCTCCGATATTGTCTCTACGAAGACACTTGATCTTTCTGCCACATTGAGTTTCTATCATCGCCTTCCATTTGAGAAAAATTCCCAATACTTCATATTTTGTTTTCATTGTATAAACCCACAATCTTCGGGAATAGTAATCAGCAAAGGTTACAAAATAGTGTTTCCCACCTAATGAAGGTTTTATGGAAGTACCCCAAACATCTGAATGAACATAATCCAAATACCTTTAATATTATGGATAGTTGTTCCAAAGTTAACCCTTGTTTGTTTTCCCTTGACACAATGCTTAGAACTCCAAGTTGCAAGTTCTTACCCCTTTTAGAAATCCTTGATCAGATAAAGTTTTCAAGGATTTCTTCTAGTATATCCCAAGTGCATATGCCATAACCTGGTAATTTCTGGCTCCTTGTTGTGATTGGATGTTGTTGTCGGTGTCCCAATAATTGTACTACATTTATAGTGGTACATATTATTTCTTCAAATTTCCTTCATTACCACTAGTGCACCAGAGCAATTCCCATCATGCCATTATCTGCAATGAATTTGAACCCCTTTGACTCTAGGGCTCCTACAAAAATGATTTTTTTTCAAATCTGGTACATATCAAACATCTGTTAATATTATGCTTAATCCATCATGGTTCCTTAATTAGATTGAACCAACACCATATGTGGCAAGAGGATAATTGTTTGCGGTGTGAATAACTCCACATTCTCCTTCTTGTAAATCAAAAATCCAGTATTGATTGGGACACATATGATAGCTAAAAGATGTGTCCATAAACCATTTATCGGACGATTTGGATGGATCTCTTGTAACTAGTGAGTAATCAGAGACATCACAATCAGTCAAATTTGAATCCATGACAGCCTTCCCATTATTTGGGTTGGCTTTGCTATTCAACTATGGGCGTCTTTCTTCCAATGCCATTTTCTCGACAAAAGGCACATTCATCTTTATTGAGTTTGTATCTTGACTTTGATCTCCTTTCTTCGTTCTCATAAGATTTTGAGAACGACCTCTCGCACTCAATGCTTCTTCTTCTCTGCTTTTTATTTCTCTCTTTCTTTGTTCATAACTATATAAGGCAGAACAAACTTCTTTGAGAGATACATCATAATTCCCATGTAGTAGAGTCGCTTCAAGATGTTTGAACTCATCGGGAAGTGAACTTAACAACGTGAAATTAACAACATAAGGTCATATCTCCATCCGTAAAAGTCACTTCTTTATTCTGCAAATTTGTCGCCGACTTATTAAAGCTGGTGATATGATCATTCATTGTGCTACAAGGAATATAAGTGAAGCGTAATAGTCTTCTTTTCATGTAAACTTTTTTTTTAATTTTTTTCTTCAAGAATTTCTCCTCCTATGAATTCCATAATTTCTTTGCAGATGTTTCCTTCGTGTGTGGATACTTTTGTTCTCTTGTAAGGTAAGATCGAATGGTACCGCAAGTGTCACATCCGGGGAGCACCCCTTAGATGTAATCGTTATATTCATAGGTTAAAATATAGAAAATGTAAAAAATTTCGTTACTTCTACATTGAGGTTTACTTTTACCTCTCGCTTTTACACAATTTATATTTATCGAGTATACATAGACCCTTCGTATAAGAAGATTACATAGTCTTCTACTTTTATTTCATATACATAATATAGGAACATAATCTCATAAGAATGTCTATAATATGTCTCATATTAAACAATCTAAAATGAATTCAACAATTGGGTTTAACCCCTATATGAATGCAACAAAGAGATCATATAGGCTATACAACAATAATCTTTAAATGAAAAGGAAAGAACTAGAAGTCTTATAACTAGAACAACATCAATAGCTTTATAGTGGCATTGTCCTCGGAAAGTGAGGACCTACCGAATGCTTGGGAAATAACCAAGTAGTCTTCAAAGGCCTTCTATAAGCTCAACGGCTGGATCTTACATATGTAGTAAACATAAAATATGGATTAGTACACACTTGTACTAAGTGTGAGTATATGCACATAAAACAATTGAAATCATGCTAAAAAGGACGTTTATTCAAATCATGCTAATTTACTGTGAAAAGCATTATGCATATCCAAGAACTCATATAACCCAATAAGCACATAGCTCTTAAGCCAAGACTATATAAAACATAAAACCACAATATCAAGTGTAGTAAAGTCAACATGCATATCAACTTAATCGAGACAACTCTATCATCAAGTTATAATATCAACAAGAATGCATTAGACTTTGGTAACACTCCGAAAATGCCATGACTTATACTACAACTTAATATATTAAATATTTTTTAAAATGGTGTTTCCATACCTATATTAATGTAATAAGTTCTTTTTAGAAAAGGTTCGAGCCAAAATGACAAAGAAAGACCTTGACGTCGGAAACTAGCTTATTTGAACTAGTTGACGTGCCTATGTTTGATGTAGGTTTCGAGGTGCCAATTGAAATCCAAAACTTGTAAAGAGACATTTTATATGTAGTATGTAGTACAAAGGGTCCAAACATCCGATAACGACACCCCAAGTACCACCGGAAGGGTCCTTGGGAAGGACCACAACATGGGTAGGCAGGCTGCCAAAGCAGCCTGCGCGAATAATATTGGAGCATAGGGTGTGCAACGCGAGGCTGATACACAGGCTACAGCCTCAAAAATTGAGAGGCATCCTAGTGACACGCGGCTGACAAGCACCTCACTGCATCAACCCAAAATTTCAGAAAAATGACAGGATTTGGCCCCGCGACTTGCAGCCACTTCCCGGAATCGTTCATATCGTATTTTTGGAAATTTAACTTCTTAAAAAGACCCATTTAAGTAGAGGGTTGTAACATCCGGGAAGTACCCCCTAGACGTAACCGGCATATTTGTCTTCTTTAAGAACTAACACTAGCCTCTTAGCATTCATCATTACATTCATAGGTCAAAAATGCGGAAAATTTTAAACTTTTCTTTACTTTTGCATTGATGTTTACATAGAACTCTACATACAAATAATATATTCATATCGAGTATACATAGACCCTTCGTATAGGAAGATTACATAGTCTTATACTTTTATTACACATAAGTTTATGTATAAGATAGCACATAGTCTTTTAAGATTCTCTCATCTCGTAACCATCTATCAAGATTATAGCAAATTGGGCATAACCCATACATTAATGTAAAAGAGCTACATATAGGCTATACAATACTTACTCAAATGAAGAGAGAAAAAACATAAGAGTCTTAAAACTAAAACAACTTCATAAGCTCGATATTGGCATCACCCTGGGAAAGTGAGGACCTACCCATTTAGATGAATGAGGAATTCCAAGTTTTCTTCAATGTCTTCTCAAAGAGCCTTCAATGACCGGAACCTAAAATGTTTGGAAAAATGGAAGAAAATGGGGTTAGTACACCACTTGTACTATGCATGAGAGCATCTGCACATATAAGATCAAATCATGCTATAAATGGATATTTTATTAAAACATGCTATTTTACCTTTTGAAAGTCATATGCATATTCAAGCATACCATACCAATCAACAAGACATATTTAGTAAATCAAGAAATTCACATGCATGTCAACATACTTGAACCCATAATGTAATACAACCCAACTATCATGTAATAACATCACAAGCATGAATAACAGTTCGTCATATTAGAATAAAGCAAGATAACAACTCATGAAACCTCATAAAGTCAACAAATGCAATGACCAAGTAATGCCCCATAATCCTACTCAATCAAGTAACCAAACAAGAACAATGACTAATATCCAACTTCACATAACGTAACCCTTAAGGGTACATAAAATCATACTTTAGCAATATAGACCAATCACATGTTCATAAGAATGACCATAACCATACAATAGTATTTACATGTAAGATCATCATATTATCATCATTTGAATTCATTATTGTAACAACCCTGAAAATGGATAAGATAAGAAATGCTTAGTGTGTCAAGAATGCCTATGATTAGACCAGGGTTCACACGGATTGATGCGCGTAGAACCAGACCTCGGAACCCTTTCTACAACCAAGCCAACTAACTTGGGGTGTTAATTGAGCTTGGAAAGGTTGGGACCAACCATGTAGGGCTCTCGAATACGAAGATATACTCGAATGAGTCTTTACCGGACTTAAAGAGAGGAAAGCCTAAGTTTTGAGGGTCTAGGGGTAAAATGGTCTTTTGCCAGGCTAAGGGTAATATCGTAATTACCCTAAATACATATGTAATTATTTAATTAATAAAGTGGAGGGGCAATTTGGGGAGAGAGAGCCGAAATTGAGCTCTTGAAGTGAAGTCTTGCTCCACCCGGGTTCGAACCTAGGTGGAAGCAATGAATTAACTTGTTTTTATTTAAATGGATAAATTAATTTAATTAATTAATAAATATTAGCTGACTTAAGAAAAAGAAAAATCAGATTTTTTATTTAAAGGTTTAACAAAGAGTCCTAGTTTGACTAATTCCCAAACTAAAACTCCTAATTTTAAGCCACTCTCTCTCACTATCTCTCTCTCTGACGTTTCACTATCTCTCTCACGTTTTCTCTCTGCCAAAACAAGTTCAAAAACAGAAAAATATTGAAGTTCTTCACACTTGAAGAACTCACACTAAAAATCTAAGAAAAACAACGTAAATCCATCACTTTAAGCAAATGGGAGGAGTCTTCCGTCGATTGGTGTTGAAGTGTTGAACTTGGACTGATTTTGGAGAGGATTTTGGGGAGCAATTTCGTGGTTGAACAAGAAAAATAAAGGTATGGGTCTTCTTACTCTTGGTCCCTTTCCCAAGAGACCCTTACGATTCAGAATATTCAATCCGAAAACTAGGGTTGTTCCCCGTTGCATGTCCCTGTCATTAGCTCCCATCAAATCATAGGTTGGTATGTTTGCTGGTAGAAATTAGGTTTTGCAATGTGTTTTCGTGATGAATATGTTCATGAACATGTATTTGGAATCATATGAATGACAAGCCTTGTTGCCGAAAATATGTGTGTGTATGTGAAAAAGTTTACTGTAAACTTACTGTAAATGAGTTTTGATTTATAGCTTCAAGTTTGATATGGTTTTTGTTGTCATTTTAAGTGTATAAACTTATGTAAATGACAATGTTCAATTAAGTTTAATGTGGCTGAATTAAATGATAAATTCTTGGCCAAATATGTCCATGAAAACGCACCTAAAGTACTCACTAAACACTACTTCAAATGCATGAACTTTTAACGTTAAAGAGTGGAGAAAATAGGCTGCAAAAAGGGAATCAAAATTTCCATCTTGTGATGTTGATTTCGGGCAGCTTCTGGAAATTTTGAAGGAGTTTTAAAAGTGATTAAAATAGGTGAGGTCAAGGGGAATCGAACCCAAGACCTCACATGACCTCAAGGCTGAAATTTTAAAAAAATAAATGTGTTGGGGCTAAGGGGATTCGAACCCCTTAGCTGCTGCCCACGAAATGAATTAAAAAAAAATGGGGATGGGGGGAATCGAACACATGACTTGTGGGAAGCAAGGAAGAGGGATAATAAAGAAAATAAAAGATGTGAGGCGTGGGAATCGAACCCACGACCTCAAGGCTGGAACTAGAGGAGGCAAAAATAATTTAATAAAGCAAGTGAGGCTTTGGGGGTTAGATCCCACGACCTCACTGCCAATGCCCTCATCCTAGCGAAAATAAAGAAAGAAAAATATATATGGGGCTGTGGGGGTTCGAACCCACCACCTCACAGCCCTAGCGAAAATTAAATTAAAGGTAAGGAGGCTGTGGGGGTTCGAACCCACAACCTCCCTACTTAGGAGAATTAAAGAATAAAAATAAAAGAGGCTGTGGGGATTTGATCCCGCAACCTCTTGGTTTAGGCGAAGTGGACAATAATATGTTAATGAAAGATAAGAATGGGGTTGTGGGGGCTCGAACCCACAACCCATCGGCCAAATTCAAGAAAAGGTTAAGTAGAAAATTAATCCTTCAATGTTAATATTGTGATTTAACTTAGGTTAAAATGTTATGAATATTACAATAAAATCAATTAAAAATATAAATGATATCCAATTGATTCAAGACTTGGGTTTCCTTGCCCAAACTTCCGTTTGATACATAAGTCATACGTGAACAAATCATCCAAGAATAATGCCATCTACTTAGATCGAAATCAAGATCTTGGCGTATATACAAGATACATAAGTCTTGTACTATATAATCTTAGGAATGTATGAATCACTTAACGAATTATGAATGAAGCCTCATGGCTTGTGTGTATAGACTCATAAGTCTAACATACGTTCAAAAGTAAGTGAACCTAAGATGTATGAAATGAAATGATGAACCCTAGAAGGGTTAAGTATGAGTGTAAATACACTAAATGGCCAAGTGCATTGGCATATGATGAGATGAACAATGAAGTAATGAAATCCTAGAAGGGTTAAGTAAGGGTGTGAAACACACCAAATGGCCAAGTGCATTGGCATATGATGAAATGAACATTCACGTAATAAGAGGTGAATAACTATGAAAAGCAAAGATGCTAATGATGATGAATGTGGTGACAACATGATATGAGGCTAATGAAAATGATGAGAGCAATCTCAAATGAGCCTAAGTAAATGTTACCAATACGTACTCACCTATGAAAGTGTAAGATAATGAAGAGACCAGTCTCTATGAACACTCTAATGAGAGTATTGAGCTTAACACACTCAATATGAATGATGAGATGAGAAATCATCTAATGAGCTATGATGTCCTCATACTAGAAGCCAGCTTCCATGACGTATGAGATGAATGTAATGGAACTTTATACTGAGCACCGATAGACTAGCTATGAGCGGTGATGCCTTCTTTCGGGAAGGGCGGAGGTTCACGTAACTCTCAAGAGATGAGACTGTCCGGCTTGCCGGGTATGGGTCTCCTTATATCTCCTAGTCTTCGAACCTATACTGCCAATATAGGGATCTTGCGGGGTTAAATTCCCATGTACGCTAGCATGTTTTTGGGTCACTTTGGCCGGTGATTCCACCTCTTTTTGGTGTGGGGGAGACACTGGATTTCATGATGCTCACATGATCTATGTCGGTTAAAGTTAAAGTTCCCAATGAATAAATGAGGCCAGCCTCAAATGATGCACATAATAAAATTAATGATACCAAAGGTCTTAGGATAGGATAATCAAAGGTGAGTTAGATTCAAGTAATGACATTAGGTCATTCTTGGTCATTGCACAACGAACCTAATGAAAGTCTTAAACTACATCCTAGGTATAGCTGGTGGTTACACTGGCTTATGAATGAAATGAAATGAAGTAAGTATGAATGAATGAAGCAGACTCTGTGTTTGCTAATGAAGACTCCCTAATTGAGGTCCCATATGTTGAGCCCTCATTTTGGAAAGTCTTAATGTTAAGTCCATGATTCCAAGGTCTCATGTCATATGAATGAATGACAATAAAGAAGTTATGTGCTACATGCAAAAGGTGTTGTATGCTATATGATATGTGCTATGTGTAAATGTTATGTGCTGTGTGCAAATGTGAAAAGTATGATGATGTATGTTATTCTCATGGCATAACTTTTCTATTCCAAATCTGGAAAGCCCACTGACTTTCCTAATCTAAATTTGGAAAGCTAATTGACTTTCCTAATCCAAATTTGGAAACTTTTCTGATCTCAATTTGGCAAGTCCACTGACTTGACTTCCAAAAATCATGTTGTTAGGAAAGAGCTATTCTTTCTCATGCATGTCCTTGGTGTGTGCTTGCATATACCCATACTTAGTACAAGTGTGTACTAACCCTATACAAACTCTACTATTTTAGGTGCAGGTACAGGTGGACGATAGAGCTACAGGATCATCGCTGCAGTTATCCGGACGTCCAGCATTCATCCGGTTTTGGTAGGTCCTCATGATTTCGAGGATGCTACTGTTTTATATTCTAGCTTAGTTTTAGAGTTGAGCTAGTGGAGCATGTTCCACTAGCGCTTCTTTCCTATTTTTATTAAGACTACGTATTGGTGCCATTTTGGCAATGATACACTTAATAAGAATTGAACTATTTCTTTCAATTGCTTATCTCTTAATGTTAGATGGTTGATGGTGAATAATTATGTATTAATGAGAATGTTTTTATAAGTATGTTAAGAAACAAAAAGTTTCAAATTTTTCCGCTAAAATTAACCTAGATGAAGTAAGAATGACGTAAGTAGGCTCGCTGCGACCTCTGAGAGGTCAACGACGCCGGTCTCGTCTGGGGTCTAGATTCCAGTCGTGACAAAGTTGGTATAGAGCACTAGGTTTACTTCTGAGGATAATAAGTTCACATCAACCACATTGAGTAGTTTCTAAGTCATGGTAGTGAAGTGCACCACTATCCTGAATTAGAGACTGCATGATGCGTAGGAAAATTCCCTTCTTCTGATCTTATCGTGCTTTTCCTAATGTCTGATTTTCTTGGTGTTATGAGCGTGTCTAACATCAACTCTTGAAGTTTCCGAAAGATGAATACAAGGAGAAAAGCAGGCGAAGATATTGGAGGAGCAACTGCTGGGTAATCCAAGTTTTCCCCCAGGATCTAGCTGCTGGAATAGAGATGCCTGTTAACCCAGATGGGTTGACAGATGATGAAGTAAGAACAACGTTGGTATAAATGGACCAAGCTACAACTTTACAAGCTCAGGCTGTTGGGTTTGATTGATGTGAAGAAGTGTGAGTTGACATCCTACCAGCTAAAGGATGTAGCTCAATCCTGGTATAAGGTGTGACAGGATAGGAAGGCCTTAGGAGGAGGTCCTATTACTTGGAATCTTTTCAAGAAGGCTGCTCTAGAGCAGTTCTTTCCCAGATAAATGAAGGAGACTAAGGTTGAGGAATTCATCAACCTAAAGCAGGGCTCGATATCAGTCAGGGATTACTCCCTTAAGTTCGTAAGACTTTACAACCCAGGAGAGGACACCTAATAGGAAGTGTGGCATAATGCATGGAGGATAATGTATGATGGACCCTAATGATGTTATAGTTCTGGCAAATCGGGTCACATTGTGAAGGATTGTCCGAACGGGAGGAAATGTAAGAGCTGATAGAGTATACAAGGAGATTGCCACAGTGAAGGTATTGTGGAGGAATCATCTTGTTCAGGGTGCTACGTGGGAGGCCGAGGCCGACATGAGATCCCGCTACCCTCATCTATTCAGCCCTTGAGGTTAGACTTTCTACTCTTAAGTCTAAGGTTCCTTATCTCTCCATTCTTTGTTGCTATTGCTTGATTGTGTATAGTAACTATGTTATGATCTGACTGCATTACGCTAGATAGTTAGTAGTGTCATTCGGGGACGAATGTTCCTAAGGGGGGGATAATGTAACAACCCTGAAAATGGATAAGATAAGAAATGCTTAGTGTGTCAAGAATGCCTATGATTAGACCAGGGTTCACACGGATTGATGCGCGTAGAACCAGACCTCGGAACCCTTTCTACAACCAAGCCAACTAACTTGGGGAGTTAATTGAGCTTGGAAAGGTTGGGACCAACCATGTAGGGATCTCGAATACGAAGATATACTCGAATGAGTCTTTACCGGACTTAAACAGAGGAAAGCCTAAGTTTTGAGGGTCTAGGGGTAAAATGGTCTTTTGCCAGGCTAAGGGTAGTATCGTAATTACCCTAAATACATATGTAATTATTTAATTAATAAAGTGGAGGGGCAATTTGGGGAGAGAGAGCCGAAATTGAGCTCTTGAAGTGAAGTCTTGCTCCACCCGGGTTCGAACCTAGGTGCAAGCAATGAATTAACTTGTTTTTATTTAAATGGATAAATAATTTAATTAATTAATAAATATTAGCTGACTTAAGAAAAAGAAAATCAGATTTTTTATTTAAAGGTTTAACAAAGAGTCCTAGTTTGACTAATTCCCAAACTAAAACTCCTAATTTTAAGCCACTCTCTCTCACTATGTCTCTCTCTCACGTTTCACTATCTCTCTCAAGTTTTCTCTCTGCCAAAACAAGTTCAAAAACAGAAAAATATTGAAGTTCTTCACAGTTGAAGAACTCACACCAAAAATCTAAGAAAACAACGTAAATCCATC
>CM040625.1:25946547-26010097 GCA_022817965.1 Solanum lycopersicoides
GGTCTCATGTCATATGAATGAATGACAATAAAGAAGTTATGTGCTACATGCAAAAGGTGTTGTATGCTATATGATATGTTATGTGTAAATGTTATGTGCTGTGTGAAAATGTGAAAAGTATGATGATGTTGATTCTCATGGCATAACTTTTCTATTCCAATCTGGAAAGCCCACTGACTTTCCTAATCTAAATTTGGAAAGCTAATTGACTTTCTAATCCAAATTTGGAAACTTTTGATCTCAATTTGGCAAGTCACAGACTTGACTTCCAAAATCATGTTGTTAGGAAAGAGCTATTCTTTCTCATGCATGTCCTTGGTGTGTGCTTGCATATACCCATACTTAGTACAAGTGTGTATAACCTATACAAACTCTACTATTTTAGGTGCAGGTACAGGTGACGATAGAGCTACAGGATCATCGCTGCAGTTATCCGGATGTCCAGCATTCATCCGGTTTTGGTAGGTCCTCATGATTTCGAGATGCTACTGTTTTATATTCTAGCTTAGTTTTAGAGTGAGCTAGTGGAGCATGTTCCACTAGCGCTTCTTTCCTATTTTTTTAAGACTACGTATTGGTGCCATTTTGGCAATGATACACTTAATAAGAATTGAACTATTTCTTTCAATTGCTTATCTTAATGTTAGATGGTTGATGGTGAATAATTATGTATTAATGAGAATGTTTTATAAGTATGTTAAGAACAAAAAGTTTCAAATTTTTCCGCTAAAATTAACCTAGATGAAGTAAGAATGACGTAAGTAGGCTCGCTGCGACCTGAGAGGTCAACGACGCCGGTCTCGTCTGGGGTCTAGATTCCAGTCGTGACAAAGTTGGTATAGAGCACTAGGTTTACTTCTGAGGATAATAAGTTCACATCAACATTGAGTAGTTTCTAATCATGGTAGTGAAGTGCACCACTATCCTGAATTAGAGACTGCATGATGCGTAGGAAAATTCCCTTCTTCTGATCTTATCGTGCTTTTCCTAATGTCTGATTTTCTTGGTGTTATGAGCGTGTCTAACATCAACTCTTGAAGTTTCCGAAAGATGAATACAAGGAGAAAAGCAGGCGAAGATATTGGAGGAGCAACTGCTGGGTAATCCAAGTTTTCCCCCAGGATCTAGCTGCTGGAATAGAGATGCCTGTTAACCAGATGGGTTGACAGATGATGAAGTAAGAAAACGTTGGTATAAATGGACCAAGCTACAACTTTACAAGCTCAGGCTGTTGGGTTTGATTGATGTGAAGAAGTGTGAGTTGACATCCTACAGCTAAAGGATGTAGCTCAATCTGGTATAAGGTGTGACAGGATAGGAAGGCTTAGGAGGAGGTCTATTACTTGGAATCTTTTCAAGAAGGCTGCTCTAGAGCAGTTCTTTCCCAGATAAATGAAGGAGACTAAGGTTGAGGAATTCATCAACCTAAAGCAGGGCTCGATATCAGTCAGGGATTACTCCCTAAGTTCGTAAGACTTTACACCCAGGAGAGGACACTAATAGGAAGTGTGGCATAATGCATGGAGGATAATGTATGATTGACCCTAATGATGTTATAGTTCTGGCAAATCGGGTCACATTGTGAAGGATTGTCCGAACGGGAGGAAATGTAAGAGCTGATAGAGTATACAAGGAGATTGCACAGTGAAGGTATTGTGGAGGAATCATCTTGTTCAGGGTGCTACGTGGGAGGCCGAGGCGACATGAGATCCGCTACCCATCTATTCAGCCCTTGAGGTTAGACTTTCTACTCTTAAGTCTAAGGTTCTTATCTCTCCATTCTTTGTTGCTATTGCTTGATTGTGTATAGTAACTATGTTATGATCTGACTTGGCATTACGCTAGATAGTTAGTAGTGTCATTCGGGGACGAATGTTCCTAAGGGGGGGATAATGTAACAACCTGAAAATGGATAAGATAAGAAATGCTTAGTGTGTCAAGAATGCCTATGATTAGACCAGGGTTACACGGATTGATGCGCGTAGAACCAGACCTCGGAACCTTTCTAAACCAAGCCAACTTTGGGGAGTTAATTGAGCTTGGAAAGGTTGGGACAACCATGTAGGGATCTCGAATACGAAGATATACTCGAATGAGTCTTTACCGGACTTAAACAGAGGAAAGCCTAAGTTTTGAGGGTCTAGGGGTAAAATGGTCTTTTGCCAGGCTAAGGGTAGTATGTAATTACCCTAATACATATGTAATTATTTAATTAATAAAGTGGAGGGCAATTTGGGGAGAGAGAGAAATTGAGCTCTTGAAGTGAAGTCTTGCTCCACCCGGGTTCGAACCTAGGTGCAAGCAATGAATTAACTTGTTTTTATTTAAATGGATAATAATTTAATTAATTAATAATATTAGCTGATTAAGAAAAAGAAAATCAGATTTTTTTATTTAAAGGTTTAACAAAGAGTCCTAGTTTGACTAATTCCCAAACTAAAACTCCTAATTTTAAGCCACTCTCTCTCATATCTCTCTACGTTTCACTATCTCTCTCAAGTTTTTCTCTGCAAAACAAGTTCAAAAACAGAAAAATATTGAAGTTCTTCACAGTTGAAGAACTCACACAAAAATCTAAGAAAAAAACGTAAATCCATCACTTTAAGCAAAGGGGAGGAGTCTTCCGTCGATTGGTGTTGAAGTGTTGAACTTGGACTGATTTTGGAGAGGATTTTGGGCAGCAATTTCGTGGTTGAACAAGAAAAAAAAGGTATGGGTCTTCTTACTCTTGGTCCCTTTCAAGAGCCCTTAGGATTCAGAATATTCAATCCGAAAACTAGGGTTGTTCCCCGTTGCATGTCCGTCATTAGCTCCATCAAATCATAGGTTCTTATGTTTGCTGGTAGAATTAGGTGTTGCATTGTTTTTCGTGATGAATATGTTCATGAACATGTATTTGGAATCATATGAATGACAAGCCTTGTTGCCGAAAATATGTGTGTGTATGTGAAAAAGTTTACTGTAAACTTACTGTAATGAGTTTTGATTTATAGCTTCAAGTTTGATATGGTTTTGTTGTCATTTTAAGTGTATAAACTTATGTAAATGACAATGTTCAATTAAGTTATAATGTGGCTGAATTAAATGATAAATTGTTTGCCAAATGTCATGAAAATGCTCCTAAAGTACTCTAAACACTACTCCAAATGCATGAACTTTAACGTTAAAGAGTGGAGAAAATAGGCTGCAAAAAGGGAATCAAAATTTCCATCTTGTGATGTTGATTTCGGGCAGCTTCTGGAAATTTTGAAGGAGTTTTAAAAGTGATTAAAATAGGTGAGGTCAAGGGGAATCGAACCCAAGACCTCACATGACCTCAAGGCTGAAATTTTAAAAAATAATGTGTTGGGGCTAAGGGGATTCGAACCCTTAGCTGCTGCCACGAAATGAATTTAAAAAAATGGGGATGGGGGAATCGAACACATGACTTGTGGGAAGCAAGGAAGAGGAGAATAAAGAAAATAAAAGATGTGAGGCGTGGAATCGAACCCACGACCTCAAGGCTGGAACTAGAGGAGGCAACTGCTTTAGATCCACGACCTCACTGCCAATGCCTCATCTAGCGAATATAAAGAAAGAAAAATATATATGGGGATGTGGGGGTTCGAACCCACCACCTCACAGCCCTAGCGAAAATTAAATTAAAGGTAAGGAGGCTGTGGGGGTTCGAACCCACAACCTCCCTACTTAGGAGAATTAAAGAATAAAAATAAAAGAGGCTGTGGGGATTTGATCCCACAACTTCTTGGTTTAGGCGAAGTGGACAATAATATGTTAATGAAAAATAAGAATGGGGTTGTGGGGGCTCGAACCCACAACCCATCGGCCAAACTCAAGAAAAGGTTAAGTAGAAAATTCATCCTTCAATGTTTATATTGTGATTTAACTTAGGGTTAAAATGTTATGAATATTACAATAAAATCAATTAAAAATATAAATGATATCCAATTGATTCAAGACTTGGGTTTCCTTGCCCAAACTTCCGTTTGATACATAAGTCATACGTGAACAAATCATCCAAGAATAATGCCATCTACTTAGATCGAAATCAAGATCTTGGCGTATATACAAGATACATAAGTCTTGTACTATATAATCTTAGGAATGTATGAATCACTTAACGAATTATGAATGAAGCCTCATGGCTTGTGTGTATGGACTCATAAGTCTAACATACGTTCAAAAGTAAGTGAACCTAAGATGTATGAAATGAAATGATGAACCCTAGAAGGGTTAAGTATGAGTGTAAATACACTAAAAGGCCAAGTGCATTGGCATATGATGAGATGAACAATGAAATAATGAAATCCTAGAAGGGTTAAGTAAGGGTGTGAAACACACCAAATGGCCAAGTGCATTGGCATATGATGAAATGAACATTCACGTAATAAGAGGTGAATAACTATGAAAAGCAAAGATGCTAATGATGATGAATGTGGTGACAACATGATATGAGGCTAATGTAAATGATGAGAGCAATCTCAAATGAACCTAAGGAAATGTTACCAATACGTACTCACCTATGAGAGTGTAAGATAATGAAGAGACCAATCTCTATGAACACTCTAATGAGAGTATTGAACTTAACACACTCAATACGAATGATGAGATGAGAAATCATCTAATGAGCTATGATGTCCTCATACTAGAAGCCAGCTTCCATGACGTATGAGATGATGTAATGGAACTTTATACTGAGCACCGATAGACTAGCTATGAGCGGTGATGCCTTCTTTCGGGAAGGGCGGAGGTTTATGTAACTCTCATGAGATGAGACTGTCTGGCTTGCCGGGTATGGGTCTCCTTATATCTCCTAGTCTTCGAACCTATACTGCCAATATAGGGATCTGGCGGGGTTAAATTCCCATGTACGCTAGCATGTTTTTGGGTCACTTTGGCCGGTGATTCCACCTCTTTTCAGTGTGGGGCAGACACTGGATTTCATGATGCTCACATGATCTATGTCGGTTAAAGTTAAAGTTCCCAATGAATGAATGAGCCCAGCCTCAAATGATGCACATAATGAAATGAATGATACCAAAGGTGTTAGGATAGGATAATCAAAGGTGAGTTAGATTCAAGTAATGACATTAGGTCATTCTTGGTCATTGCACAAAAAACCTAATGAAAGTCTTAAACTACATCCTAGGTATAGCTGGTGGTTACACTAGCTTATGAATGAAATGAAATGAAGTACGTATGAATGAATGAAGCAGACTCTGTGTTTGCTAATGAAGACTCCCTAATTGAGGTCCCATATGTTGAGCCCTCATTTTGGAAAGTCTTAATGTTAAGTCCATGATTCCAAGGTCTCATGGCATATGAATGAATGACAATAAAGAAGTTATGTGCTACATGCAAAAGGTGTTGTATGCTATATGATATGTGCTATGTGTAAATGTTATGTGCTGTGTGCAAATGTGAAAAGTATGATGATGTATGTTATTCTCATGGCATAACTTTTCTATTCCAAATCTGGAAAGCCCACTGACTTTCCTAATCCAAATTTGGAAAGCTAATTGACTTTCCTAATCCAAATTTAGAAACTTTTCTAATCTCAATTTGGCAAGTCCACTGACTTGACTTCCAAAAATCATGTTGTTAGGAAAGAGCTATTCTTTCTCATGCATGTCCTTGGTGTGTGCTTGCATATACCCATACTTAGTACAAGTGTGTACTAACCCTATACAAACTCTACTATTTTAGGTGCAGGTACAGGTGGACGATAGAGCTACAGGATCATCGCTGCAGTTATCCGGACGTCCAGCATTCATCCGGTTTTGGTAGGTCCTCATGATTTCGAGGATGCTACTGTTTTATATTCTAGCTTAGTTTTATAGTTGATCTAGTGGAGCATGTTCCACTAGCGTTTCTTTCATATTTTTATTCAGACTACGTATTGGTGCCATTTTAGCAATGATACACTTAATAAGAATTGAACTATTTCTTTCAATTGCTTATCTCTTAATGTTAGATGGTTGATGGTGAACAATTATGTATTAATGAGAATGTTTTTATAAGTATGTAAGAAACAAAAAGTTTCAAATTTTTCCGCTAAAATTAACCTAGATGAAGTAAGAATGACGTAAGTAGGCTTGTCTGCGACCTCTGAGAGGTCAACGACGCCGGTCTCGTCTGGGGTCTAGATTCCAGTCGTGACAATTATCATATAAATACATAATATCAACCTTCTAAGGCTTCCCTCAAGGAAAACTAGTGCAAGGGATAGGTAGAGTCTCAAACCCATACCTAGGCTAAGTCAAATCTCTCAAGTCACCCTAGTTAGTTTATATTTCATTACTTCATTTTAGCTTAGGGAAAACTTCCCTTAACCTACATAGACCACAAGAGCTAAGTGTGGAATCCGGTGTTGTAAAACCTTACACCGATGGAAGGTGGTCTACCAGCCAAAGTAAAATCAAACACAAACGTAGCTTTCTAGGTTGATCCACTAGCTAGTCTTCCTATGAGGGCAACATAGTTCAAGAACTAAGATATAGGTATAATCCCTCTACATACCACTTTGCAATTGGGGCCTCCTGTCACATCCGGGGAGTACCCCTAGACATAACCGGTGTCGTCATCCTCTTTGAGGACCAAGACTAGCCTCTTATCTTACATCATTACATTCCTAGGTTAAAAATGCTGAATATTTTAAACATTTCGATTACTTCTACATTGAGTTTTACTTAGACCTCTCGCTTACACATAATATATATTTATTTAGTATACATAGACCCTCCGTATAAGAAGATTACATAGTTTTCTATTTTTATTGCACACACATAGTATAAAATTGTCTCATAAGAAGTCTATAGCTTTGTCTCATATTAAACCATCTAGATAAGAGTATCACAATATGGGCATAGCCCTTACATCAACAATTATAGCCACATATAGGCTTTACAAATATAGTACCAAAATGAAAGAGAATGATCAAAATGTCTTTAAGACTAAGCAACATCCAATAGGTAGATAATGGCATTGTACTCGAAAAGTAAGGACCTACCGAACTTGCAAGATAAGAATCCAAGTACTCTTCAAATCCTTCTCTAATGAAAACGGCCGGACCCTACATTTGTAGTAAACATCAAACATGGGTTAGTACACACTTGTACTAAGTATGGGTATATGCACATAAATAAGTGAAATCATGCTAAAGAGGACATTCGGTCAAAACGATGCTAAATTACTTTGAAAAGCCTTATGCAAAATCAATAATTAATATAAGCCAATAATCAGATAATACATAAGTCAAACTCATGTACGACACAAGACCAACACCAACAAATAATAATAAATTAAACATATACAAGAGTTTATAACATCATATTATTAGCGAGACCCTTACTCATAAATTACCATTTAGCCTACTAGTGCAATGACCAAGAAAAGCGACATAACCTTACTCAATCAAGTAAACCAAACAAAGAATCACAAGTAATTCCCAACTCAACATAACATAGCATCAATAGAAGTCATCATCATATTTAGCAATATAGATCAATAGCATGTTCATAAATGAAACTAACATCATATAGGATCATCAACATGTAAAGTCAACATAAGCATAACATTTACTTTATAAGATCATTATATCATAAAAATATCCTTCTAGGACTTCTCTCAAAGCCAATTAGTGCAATGCCTAGGTAGAGTCCCATACCCCAACCTAGACTAAGCCAACCTCTCAAGTCACCTATGTAGAGTCCACATCATTGTTTTATTTTACTTTTGGGAACATTTGCCTACACCGACATAGACCACAATAGCTAAGTGTGGAATCCGGTGTTGTAAAACCTTACAACGATGGAATGTGGTATACCGGCCAAAGTAGAGCCAAACATAAACGTAGCTTTCTAGGTGGATCCAATAGCTAGTCTTTCTATGGTGGCAACATAGTTCTAAAACTAGGAGATATGTATGAACCCTTTACATGCCTATGGCAATTGGAGCTTCATATCATGGGAATCCATTGAGTGAGTGTACCACATAGGGGAGTCAACACCTCATATGGAACTATAAGGTGAATCACCCTCTATGGGAAGTCAACACCTCCCATTGTCAAGTTAACTCGGTGCTAAGCTAAGTCCCTTTTGAATTTTTTTTCCTTATAAATCATTACTTAGTTTAGGTCATAGGGTCTATCCCTTGTATGATAATAGTCATTTAGCTCAATAGGTATTGTATGAGAATATTCTTTCATGGCAACCCTCATATGTGAGATAAGCATATCATCATTATCATTTTATAATAAGGCACATAGGCAACTTATCACCAACCTTATATCATTTTATCTTAAGCATAATCTCACAATCACATAGTCAAGATATTTCAATTAAACATCATACCAACACCTATGTCGGCTATTCACAACGTATAGTTCAATTGAACTACATCACAATCACAAGACATAATACTTGAAGTAAAGGTTAGGATCATGAAGACTTACCAAATCTCCTTCAAAATCCATCACCATGGTCTTACCATCAACAAACCAATTACATCCAATAATAGGTGTAGTAACATCAATCAATTGTAATTTATACAAGAACTAGGTCAATTGCATCATCATTATCCTAATTAACATCAATTCATAACCCAGGGTTAGGGGAAATAGGGTTCCTCATGAATGTGATACAATCCCAACAATACATTACCCTAGTCAATCCATAGATGAATTAGAATAGATAAAACAAGTCTAATAACCAATTCATAATTCAATTCCCATCAATTTATAACCAAGATCCAAGATTTTGGAAATTGGGAAAGGGAACATGATCAACATGAAATTGCATCAATTAATCAACAATCTATACTCAATTAGTCATAAGAAATCACAATTTATCATAAATTTGAAGTTTAGGAAGAAAACCAATTAGAATTGGAAACCCATGTATTTTAAAAATCAACTTTCAAAGGACCTCTTAGGGAAAGGAATCCCAAGAGTGAAGAAAAAATACCTTAATGAATATTAATCCACGAAATTGAAGTGAAATCCTAGAGAAATTGATCTTTCTCTTCAAGCTTTCTTCCTTCTTTAATGGATGAATTGGGGAGAGAGAAAGTAGAGAGAGGTGAGAGCTTTTGGGTTTTGTTTTTGGAATTGGGTTTGGGTGTGTGAAAATGACTTTAAAATGACCCTTAGGATATATATAATCACCCCCCTAAATTACCCAAAACATCCCTCACTTAATATTTTTTTTTGTGAAGTTAACATGTCAAAAATATGATTTTACCGAATCTGGGAAGTGGCTCCGCATTGCTGGGCCAACACGCATTTTATTTCCTAAAAATAATTTGACGCAGTGAGGTCCGTGTGGGCTGCGTGTTGCACAGCAGCCCACTGATTCTTGACTTTCACAGGCTGCTTTGGCAGCCTGCCTACCCATGTTTGGGTCCTCTTCCATGACCCTTAGGGTTGTTCTTGGGGCGTCGTTATTGGAAGTTTAGACCCTCTATACTACATTATGCCTAACCAAAGTCTTTTTAGAAGTTGTACACTTCATTTGACCCTCCGAAACCATCCCCAAACATCGCGACGTTAACTAGTTCAATTAAGCTAGTTTCCGGACGTCATGGACGTTGTTTGACATCTTGGCTCTAAAACTTCTTGGATGACTTATATTCATTATTTTTGGTCTTTAAACAGTATCTAAACCTTTAAACACTCATGTTAGTCTCTAGATTAGGTGTTGACATTTCGGTGTGTTACATTATCCCCCTTAGGAACATTCTTTCCCTAATGACACTAAACATTTAAATGGGAAAGGATAGACTCAAGACTAGATGCCCAACAAACAATATACATTATCAACATGACATACAACTCAATTCAACATAACTATATGACATTTAAAGAAAGACTCAAAATATCAATTTTACACATAATGTCTCAAAGTCAGAATATGAGGAATTTCCTTCTCATAACAACAATCATGAGCTCAACATATCATTAAAGATCCAATCATGCCGAAGTTCCTTTCTCAACATATCAACATGCTCACTATCACATCATGAAGGCAACAATATACCAAATAGACAAATAAGTGCAATTCGACTTATTATTTTTCATTATTAAGGAGAACAACTAATCTTAATTAGCAAAGATATAAGGATAACGGTACTTCATGTCGGCCTCAGCCTCCCATGTTGCTCCCTCAACTAGGTGATTTCTCCATAACACTTTTACGGAGGCCACCTCTTCGTTCCTCAACCTCTTCAATTGACGATCAAGGATTTCAACCGGTACCTCTTCATAGGAGAGGTTCTCTTTCACACCAAGACCTTCAATAGGAAGAATGGACTCGGGATTACCGATACACTTCTTAAGCATGGATACATGAAAAATGGATGAAATGAAGATAGTTAACTAGGAAGTTTCAACTCGTATGCAAACTTACCAACCCTCTGCAAGATTTCATAGGGACCCACATAACCAAGGACTCAACTTCACTTTCTTGCCAAATCTTACCTCCCCATTCATGGACAAAATTTTCAAATACACCTTATCACCCTCTTCAAATTCAAGGTCTCTTCTCCTATGATCGGCATATGACTTTTTCCGACTATAGGATGTTTGCAAACGGTTCCTTATGATATGAACTTTCTCCAAAGTCTTATAGATCAAATCGGGACGAAGAAGCGAAGATTCACCAAACTCAAACCATCCAATAGGAGATCTACACCTCTTATCGTACTAGGATTTACAAGGATCCATGGAGATGGATGAATGAAAGCTATTATTATAAGAGAACTCCACCAAAGGCAAGTGCTCCTCCGAAGTTCCCTTGAAGTCGATTACACAAGCAATTATATCCTCAAGATTTTGAATAGTCCGCTACGCTTTACCATCCATTTGAGGATGAAAAGCGGTGGTCACCTTTACTTGAGTACACAAATTTATTTGGAAACACCTCCAAAACCGGGATGTAAATTGAGCACCTCTATCCGATATAATGGAAAAAGGAAACCCATGAAGACTCACTATCTTGTCAATATATATCCTTGCACAATCTTTCGTCGAATAAGTAGACTTAATAGGAATAAAGTGAGCGGATTTGGTCAATCTATCCACTACCAACCATATAGGGTCATATTGCTTTCGAGTTCGAGGCAAACCCACTACAAAATTCATATTAACATCTTCCCACATCCAAGTAGGAATTTGGATTTCTTGTAGTAGACCACTCGGCTTTTGATGTTCGGCTTTCACTTGTTGACAATTGGGACACTTTGCAACAAACTCCGCAATATCCCTTTTTAGGTCATCCCACGGAAGCACTTCTCTAAGGTCATGGTACATCTTTGTAGAACCTCAATGAATAGAGTAACGGGCTTCATGAGCTTTCTCAAGGATCCTATTCCTCAAATCATCCACATTAGGCAACACAATCTACCTTGATATCTATGAAAACCATCCCCCTCTTGGAAAAATGACTCATTCATCTTACCAAGAACCGATTCTTTCAACTCCATCAACGGTGGATCAAGGTGTTGCTTAGACTTCACCCCTACCACCAAAGACGACCCGAAGTTATGATGTACCACCATACCTGTCACAAACAGGGAGCACCAACTAGAAGTAACATGGCGTACTTGTCCTCTCGGAGGTATTATACAAGCCCATATTAATCATTCATCACATTGTCATAGGTAAATTTAGCGGAAATTTGAAAACTTTTCGTTGCACATCATATGCTAGAAATATCACTTCCATTATATAAGAATATAAGTCATAATACATAGTTAGACTCTAAGTCTCTTTTGCCATATTAGACTCAACTTCATAGAATAGATAATGGACACGACCCTTTAACATCATAACATAATATTTAAGGTAGTACAATACAATGAATAAAAAACTTGACATAGGAAATCCTTGGAACATAAGGAATCCTTTCTTGTGCTTGGGAAACATATATCAAACTCTTCACCTTAGAGACCTCCTTTAAGCATCCATAACCTACATTTTGTGTAAAAAGGTAGATAAGAATGGTGATAGTACAAGAATGCACTACGTATGACAACCATGCAAAAACATGCATTTAAAAGGGACATTCTTCTTGAAACCATGCATAATGTCTTTTTGTAAAAATTTCATAAAACCTTGATACAATAGCTTTTATTCCATTTACATATTTCATATTGGCATATTCAATGGTCACACATCTTATAAAACCACACATTTCATTTAAGCCATTTAAGCCACCACTTTACAGTAAACACATTTACAATTACAGAACTTATTTCATTTTATAGTGAACTTCTTTCTTTTACTTTAACTCCTTATCTTCACAAGTAACTCTCTAGTGATGCTTGGTGCAATGTATATACAGTGTCCCATAACACTATCCACACTCAACCATCACTTTAAGGCCACTAGGGAATCATGCATACAACCTTCATTAACCCAACACATGCATTCATAGAAGTATTTCATACAATAAGATACATAACTCACATTTGACCCAACATACTTTAAGGACCACATAGAAGGAATCATTACAAGACCATATACAAGTCAAGCCTTCCAACATAATCATAGCAAGGTAATAGTCACATTAACATACATTGACTTCACCTCATAATAACCACATAGAACCCTACTTATAATCCCTTCCTAAGGCCACTTGTGCAATGTACATGTGAAGTCCCATAACCTAACACATACTATGTAAACCTAAAAAGAAACTACAAGACATAACATGAATTTCATATATCAACAAGACAAGCATAGACAACCTCCTTCATGTCAAGTAAGACTTCATCATATAGTCAATAAGACCCATATTATCCATATAAGGTAAGGACACATCATATAGACTCATACCATGCATATCATCACAACAAGTAGACAACACTACAATGTCATGCATAAGGAAAATAAACACAATCATATACATTAGAACACCTACCTAAAATTCCCTTCAAGAGCTACTTGTGAAATGCATAGGTAAAGTCTCATACCCTCACCTACACTAAGAAACTTCCCTTAGGTTATCCTTGTTATGGTCCATTACTTTACTTTTATTGTCCATTTTACATTTGGGAAACTCTAGACTTAACCTACACTAAGACCATGGGTGCTAAACATGGAATTTGGTGTTGTAGAACCTCACACCAAGAAGAGGTCCCCTACTTAGCCAAAGTAGAACATTAACCTTAAACTAGCATCTTAGCTGACATCACTTGCAAGATCCTATGTGGCAAGCATATTTTTTGGAACTTGGGGGTCGTCATGTAAACATCACTCTACACCCTTTTTGGGTCATGAGGCTATCCACCTCGTGAGGACCGTTAGTTGACCGTTTAGCCTTCCCTCCTTAGGAAGGTTCCACCCCCTAATCTACAAATTCACTCGGTGCGAAGCTAAGTTCCCTTTATTGAAAAGCCTTTATTACTTTATTTTATAAAATATAGGCTTAGGAGAGTTAATCCCTCATATGCTTAGCTCATAGGTTATAGATGAGAGTTCATTAAACTAAGTCATGTGAGAAACCCTTTCACATGGACATAGATATGTAAATCACCATCTAGTTTAGGGTAATCTTGAGAAAACCTTCCAAGCGCCCCTCTTTTGACTAGATCATCATACATGAGTGTGCGTATCCATGTATGTGAGCAATCCTTTCACATAAAAACATTAAGATCACACATTTTCGTACATTAATGCATAAGCGTATAGGTGTAACTATTTGAGAAACCCTTTCATGTAAGCACTTAAAGATATTATACACATTCATAACATAACCATGCATTCATATTCATGCACTTAGAAAACCAAACCTAGGAACTATCCTATCAAGGCACACATGTACAATGCATAGACAAGGTCCCATACCCTTGCACATACTACTACATCTATCAAGTCATCCTAGTTAAGAATTACATAACATACTTCAATAACATATACTTTTCATACATAATATTAGACACTGGTGCATATGAGAATTATCCGTTCAGTAGACAACATGAACCTATCCTACTTTCATAAGTATGCATGAGGTGTGTGTACATTGGTCAACATGATCATATAAGGACAATAATCCTAGTATTTATGTACGCCACCTTACAAAGGCCACAATACACATTCAAGCATAGAACACACACCACCTAATAACATAGGAGATAACACAACTTTAACATTGAATCTAAGAATCCTAAGATTGGTTAGAATCACACATTCATTTAGGGCACATAGGTAGGGATCATACTACACAAGAGTATTCAAACATCAACATGTAGACAACACCTAGACCTAATATAGTCATTTGAACTTAGGGTAAGCATCATCAATATAACCTAGATCATAAACTAGCATTGGAGACTAGGCATAATATTTCACATTGTGTGATCATCATAACCATAGTTTCAAGATACAATTTTCTTCAAGGCCATGATCACAACACATAATCGCATATCAATAAGGTAAACACCACCACCATAGGTGGACCATATCACACAACGCCATACAAGTCTACATCAACTAACAACTCTATAGGAAGAGTAAAGAGAATAGAGAAAACTTACAATTCCTCCAAGATTTCATCATCATTGATCAATTCCAATAACTCAACATCAATACATGTATAAAACAGTAGCTAAAGGAACCATTACATAAACGAAATCATACTTCATTTTACCATAGAATCAAGATCACATTAAAGCTACATAAGCAATCTAGAGAAGATAGAAGAATTATTGACCAATCTCATTCCAACCATCTAACCTTGATGCAAATGGATCACTCATCAACAATTAACCATTAATATTAAAATTAGACATTAGATATAAGCAATCAACATGCTAGAATCATAATTCAATCAATACAAAGTCAAGATTATTATGCCCATAACATAGGCTAATTTGAGAATTGGAGAGACCATGGGTTCATCATGCAATTGAATTGAAATCCATATTTAAAACAGTAAATACTAATTAATTTATCATAAACATGCTTTTGAAATCAATTTGAGAAAGAACCCATGGCTAGATTGGAAATTGAGAATTTCGGTCTTTGAATAATATTTGAAAATCCTTGATTGACTCCTTAGATGAATGGATAACTAAGGATTAAGGATATACATACATTATTTATTGAATACCCATGAGTAATTTGAGAAGAAACCATGAAAATCCACCCCATTGCTTGAACATGAGTTTTCCCTCCAATGGAGGTTTGAGAGAATTTGAAGAAGAAGAGTGATTTGGGACTTTTGTTTTTCTTATTGGGTGTTGGAGTGTTGGCTTGGAAAAGGGGTTAAATAAGTCATAAAATCAGTTTATACCCGTCCCCTTAAGTTACCAAAACACCCCCATGCTTATTGGGACTTTTAAACATGTCAAAATTGACTTAAAAACGACGAAAACGGATCTAGGAGTGGGCTACGCGTCACGGGTCAGCCTCCCCATTCTGCCCCAAATTAAATTTGAGGCAGTGAGGTGCGTTCTAGGAGCGCGTCGTGAGGGAAAGGTCCAATTGTTGGACCTGCTCGCTCTCTTGGGTAGCCTCTTGTCCAATGTTTGGATCCTCCTTGGGGCCCTTTGGTGGTCCCCGGGGAGTCGTATCCTGACGTTATGACTCATATCATGTATATTAAAGTACTAGGTTCAACTACATTGACTTTAAAATCCAAACAACACATGAAAACAAGGCCAACATACAAGGATACACTAGCACTACAAGGCTAACTTTCGAACCTCTTAGACGTTCTTGAACGTTTGACCTCCAAACTTCATGAAACTTAACACACTACCTATAAAAATCATTATAAATCATATTAGGACGTCATGAGCCCATGGCACACACATAAGCACATAAAAACACTTAAGGCCCTTTGGTGACTAGTCGTCGAACATCTTGGTCGTCCCTTGGCGTTTGACTTCCAAATCACCTCAAATCAAGTATACATACTATAAAACACTTAATGAACATATTTTAACCCTTTTTAGACACATGTGAGGCTCTAAGCACCATAAAATATTTTCGGTGTCTTACAATATCCCACTTGGGAACATTCGTCCTCGAATAACACTTGGGACATCTTAAACACATCAAGGACTCAATGAACCATGGAGCAGCTCACAACATTCAAAACATAATCACATATAAGTCAATGCACCAAACTTGCTAGGAACACGACTTCAATTAATTTAGCACTCAATGCAGCACAAGCATCAAAACCTTTTATTTACTCACTTTCAAAATGCATCATCAACATAGGTTCTTGTCATGTTCATAGCAGGAACATCCTTCTCCTAATCATTACATGGTCTTTTACATTTAATTTTATTAGGAGCTCATTATGCAACATCCTTTTTGTCACACATAAGCAAGTTCAACATCACTCAAGAATCAATTAAGCACTCATACTTCAATGCACATAAACTTGAGTCAAGTAAATCACTTAGGATTCTTATCATTTAGTCATAATGCCATGAAAGCCATACTCAACCTTACCATGCTTAGCTATGTTTAAGTAGGAATGTCTTTCTCCTCAACATGCTTGCAAGTCTCATGAGTTCTTACACAAGCAATGCATAAAGGTTAATTCATTTTAAAATGAGAAATTCTCAAATTTTAACCAAAGCATGCTCATATTTCCTTCCTAGTGAAGTCAAAATGGCAAGTCACACAACACACGTCACACAATAGGAAGTAATCACAATATTTCAATTTTTAGCATAACACTAGCTCTCATAAACATACATCAACTTGGGAAAAGTGTCACAATTTATAGGCACACACAAGGACACTTAGCTAAACATGTATTCACCTTCAAAAAGTGAGCCTACAATCATGCTTTCCAAACCATATATGTCACATAATTTCCAAGAGATTCAAAAAAATTCATTTTAAAGAGGCTCAATTTCTTATTATAAGGCTAAACCTTACACATAAAAAATGACTACAACCATGTTTCTATCTTATCTCATGAAGTCAAATGCACAACTAGCATATTAAGATGCACAATCAACATGAGAAAACATCATTTTGATCAAAATTCTTTTTCAAATACTTTAGAATCTTCAAAATACTCTTAAGATATTGCCAATCAAGATATACCAACATATGAAGGTCATGCAATTCATACTTAATGCAAGACTCCTATCATGAACAAGCTTACTAAGAATTTATTAGATTTAAACTCAAGTAAGAATAGAAGGACAATATAAACATATCTAAAACCTTTCTACTCACATCACCATCCCCACTTAGGGTAAACACAATTAATAGCAACTCAACCAACCTCAAGGGGATCTTTAGCTTAACAACCTTCTTCATCATCACTTGAAAGTGATTTCCAACCTAAAAGGAATTTATAGTAACTTAATTAACATAGTGACACCAAAGGCATATAAAATCCTACCATATACGCACTCTATCCCCCACTTGGGGTATGCCTAATCACCTCATCCCCTTAAACACCAAGGTCAAGGCAAGACAAAACCAACCTTTCATACTCTTCACTCAAGAATGTTTAACGTCATTAAGGGTTTTCACTCCTAATCTTACATCAAGGAGTCTACTATCTCAATCATAACCATCCCTCTAGGCCTAACACCCAAAGGAAATCCATAACACACAAGTTAGGTCATACTACCCAACCACATAAGGTCTCAACTATAACATAATTACCAAGGGGGTCATACGACATTAAGGGAAACAATAAATGAGACTTAACCATAAGGCCTCTTTCTTTTCATTCAATACTAGAGTAAGGTAACTTCTAGGTCATTCCAACCCACATAATCACCCTACAAAGTAAGCACACTATCTTCACTTCTAGGATAAAGCCTATACAATAGACTCCAATCCATACAAAGCAACCACGAAGCATTTACATACATAATAAGGCAACATTTGAACCATTTCACAAATACAAAGGGCAACATGCATTTTTAGCTATTTACCACATTTCTTAAAGGCATTTCAAACATAAACCATTTTTGTAGACTACCATCATGCAAAACAATTTAGCAACATGCCATTCCAAAAGGAAGCTCAATTTAACCATACTAACTCTTAATTAAAGATAAAACCATATTATAACATAAATCTTCACATAACATGTCAGTTCACATAAGTCTCATATATATAGTCATAAATGGCATCACATCAACATATAATCAAAGATTCACCTTCACACATATCATCAAGCCATAACCAAAATAAGCATCAAAACTCACCTTTTTTCTCTCAACCATAGAGATATAATCTCATTCAAGCAATGACATCTAAAAGTCCACCGGACAAGAAACATAAGAGAGAGAGATCTTATAGACTTAAGTTCTATGGCACGACATGAGAATGATGAATAAGGGACACTCTATAGTCCTATAGCCTCACATATCATTTGATGGTGTCGCGACTCACCACTAATGAAAACGAGACTCTACTAGACGATGCAATATGAGACATTTAGAGCCTAAAACCACTTTTACAACCTCATGCTCTGATTCCACGTTTGTCACAACCGGGGAGCACCCCCTAGAAGTAACATGACGTACTTGACCTCTCAGAGGGCTTATACAAGCCCACAGTCATCATTCATCGCATTGTCATAGGTAAATTTAGCACAAAATTTAAAACTTTTCGTAGCACATCATATGATAGAAACATCATTTCCATTATATAAGAATATAAGTCATAATACATAGTTAGACTCTAAGTCTCTTTTGCCATCTTAGACTCAACTTCATAGAATAGATAAGTGTCACATCCCGAAACCACACCCTAGAAGTTAGGGTGCAACCTTGGATTGCAACCGGTGTACTCGACCTCTCGGAGGTCTCATACAAGCCTATCATATAGTTCATCGCATATACATAATGAAAAGTAGTACGGAATTTAAACTTTTTATAAAAACAATAACATAGACTTAAAACACCTTTCATATATAGTAATAGGAAAAGCTAAGTCTCGATTCATCATCTTAAGACACAAGAATACTTGGGAAACGGTCCATATGAAATTTGAAAACATACTACTATATAGTCTATTACAAAACTTCATAAACGAAACATAAAATGACATATATGCCCTCGAGTCAAGTGAAGACATACTTCAAACTTCTCCTTGAATGATTTCTTAGTACAAGTCTTCTTCCCAAAGATCTTCACCTACCAAGAACTATATAGATAGAAATAAAGCATGTAATTAGTACAACCACATGTACTAAGTATGGCATTATGCATAAAAATCATGAAAATGATTTTTTATTAAAAATATGCATCTTTTCATTTGGAAATCATAGTATAATCATAAGAGCAACATTTATAAACTTAGAAACACATAAGATAATATTTAACCAAAAATCACATTTTTAGAACTCATATTACACTGAGTTCGATTCACTGTACAGTGAAGTTCCTCACTGTTACAGTGAATTCTCTTTTCTTCCCTTTCTACACTTCCTAGCATGTAATTCCCTCACTAAAAGTCATCCTAAGATTCACTTAAGTCACACAAAGAGAGACCGCCCATACACCCTCTCAAGATGTGCTTAAACAAATCCTCCAGATTACCTATAATGAGTCACATACACACTTACAAGCATCATAAACATAAATGTAAGATTCTTCTACCAAAGGTGAATTCTAAGTCTCACTTGAGTGAGTTGTGAAGCGAACGCCCATACAATTTCTCACACACACACTCAAGAGATCCTATAGACTCCCTAGGATAGAATCATTCTCACTAAACACACCAACACATAGATGATAGGACACTCTCCTTCCAAAGACTGTCAAAAGACCTAGTTAAGTAAATCAAGAAGATAACGTCCATGATTGACCTCTTCAAGATTATCTAAATAGTCGTTAAGACTACCTAAGACTTAGATCATGTCTACAACACCAAACATCTTCCCTAACTATAGTCATTCTCAAGAATTCCATAGATAAGACATGAAGAGATAATCCTTTATGCCCTCTTCATACTTTAACTAAAGAATCCTTAAGTCACTTTAGATTAGGAAATTATTCATTTACATACTTTATATCATTAAGACATTAGTTCATTAGTTCATTTAAGAGACATACATCACATAAAGGACACTCAAATAATGGTCTTTGAGAAGACCTAGGGACTCTTATTAACATCTTCAAAGCCTATTGTGAAATGTCTATATAGCGTCCCATACAACCACCTAAACCTCATAGAACTTCTTTAATGCTAATATGCATCCCATATGATGAGAATAGGCAATAACTAACATAGACCATGGTACCAAAGCATGGAATACGGAGTTCCATCCTACTGCTATGAGGTGTTCTACTTTCCAATGGTAGAACTTAGACACATCTCATGTAGGCACATGGTTACGGAAATATGAAGGGCTTCTTTGTATTCTAGTCTCACTATTTAACTAGAACTACTTCCCTTACCATACTCACTCGGTGATAGCCTTTGTTCTCATAGATTACGTGACATTAAGTTTCGTACAAATGGGTCCCATATCTAGTTCATGACCCAATTACATTTACCCTACCAAAGCAAGGTCCGCTAGGGCTATCTCACTATGGCAACAAGAAGCTCATCATGACTTTCCTAAGGATTGATGTGATGCCGTTCAAGCCAATAAACCTTAAGTACATCATTCATTACATGAAGGATACAATTACGGCTTTCCACTTCAAGTTTCATAACCTTACCACTTGGTTCAAGGTTTCACATAAAGGACCCTCTTATCATTATTCAAGGTCTCACCTATATTCATTTATTCAAGACCAAGACCCTTTAGGTTCCAAAGTCAATACATCACATTATATTCATATAAGCATCAAGTAAGGGACACAAGTCTACCTAAACAAGACACACCATACTTCTATTTAGCACATATAGCCTATCTTTCTTTAGACACTTAGGAATGACCCTTAACATTATTTAGTCAACCTATTAATTAACTTAACATCAATAATATAACCATTATAGACTCATATAGAAAAGTTAGGAACAACTATGTATAAACTCTAAGACTACACACTTAACACATAGTCAAAGCATAACATGATTACCTAGATAGTATCAATAGTCTAACACATACTTTCACATATAGGTAGATATGATCATACATCACATAATCAAATACACAAATAGCCATATAACTTCAAGTAGTGCCGACAAGGCCATGATCATAATTGTACTTAAAATAACAGTGACAAGGCCACATCAATTCACATAACACTGCCACCAAAGGTGGACCAAACCAATCCTAACATAATTGAGTTATAGTTAACATTAAATAAGAAGAAATAGGGCAGCGTACCACCACTTCATCATCAACACTTCAAGCCAATACCAAATCACCCAATTCAACATCATAAGGCCCTCACCCATGGCCATGAACACCAATTCAGTACACAATTATGATAATCAATGAAATCTAAACCGATTCAACTTAGATTCAACATTCTAATATAAATTAGATAAAAATTGAATACAATACTTACACCACTAGAAAGCCCATAAGAAACTATACATGAATTCATAAACATTAGACCAATATCAAGTAACCCATAAGTTAGTAAAGATCTAGGGTTCATCAAATTAATGGGTTCATAGATAGATTGAGTTGAAATCATCTAAATAACAATAATTCAATCACTATTCAATGATTAAAAACGTTTAATGCAAGAACCCTTGGTAGAATCATGAAATTGGACAATTCATCTTTGAAAACTTTAGAAAACATCTTTGAAGTTGGGCTCCTTGATGAAACGAGTTTCAAGGATAAAAAACCATACCTGAATGAAGCTAATTCTTCACTTTGATGAAGAATCTTCACTCAAAACTTCACACCAATCTCTTCCTTGATTTTGGACTTCAATGGAGTCTTGGGGATTTCTACGCTATTTTGGGGTTTTGATTTTGAAGAATGAAATCTTCTAAGTGTTAAAACCTTATAATCACATGTAAAATACCCAAAAGACCCTTAGGGAACCGCCAAACCTTCCATTTATAAGTGGGGTGAAATTACAACTTCATCCCTAACTTAACAGGGAAACTGCGTGCAGGGACCATCACCTTCGATGGTCGGCAGTCGACGTACTATTTGTCCACAAACGGACCGTCCTATCCTCCCGTCGATTGGTTCAGAGGCTGGACATGGTTCATAACCTTTCCCAGCCTAAGTCCCAACCTACGGGGCCATCGACAGACCGTCCTTGGACCTATGGACCATACTTTTGTCTGTGGTCTGGGACATGGTCTGCCCATCAACGGTCTGCCCATCGACGGGACGTAGGTCAACTTACGGGCTGTCCTGTCCTCCATCAATGGGTTCAGAGGCTTGGGAAAGGTATCTTAGACACCCAGGATAAGTACCTACCCACTCCCATCACCCAAGGACCGTCGACCATCTCACTGGCCATCGCTTTTCTTCCGTAGGTGAGGCTGCCTTGGGCAGTCTTGGCCTCCGACATGAGTCCTTCCTCAAGGACCCTTGGTTTGTCCTTGGGGATGTTTACCCGAACATTTTCAACTCAAACATTAACATATACGAGTTTAGGACCTCTCACATGAATTTCACTCAAAATGAACACGTAAAACTCGATAAAACATGCCTAGACACACAAGGTCATTTCAAGGCATATCTTTCGAATGCCATGGACGTTCTTGAGTGTTTGACCTCCAAACTTCTTGAAACTTGACACACTACCTATACACATCATATAAAACTCATTTAAGACCATAGGCCCTCACATGAGACACTTAGGTTACTTAGTTGTCGAACGTCTTGGTTGACCCTTGACGTTTGACTTCCAATACACTTAATACATTAGCTACTGCCTCAATACAACATTATAAACATATTTAGGACCTTATACCACCTTTACAAAAATGTTAGGCTCTAGTTCACCTATGTCATTTTCGGGACGTTACATTCTCCCCCACTTGGACAACATTCGTCCTCGAATGACACTTGCCACTCTCCGAACACTTCCAAGATTATAGAATCAACTTAACAGCACATAACCAAACCATATAACCCACAATCAAGGAGAAAACATCAATTTCACAAAGTCAAGAGATTCACAACACAACAAGAAAGTAGAATACAATTCTATAACTTATTACGCTACAAAACTCACATGCTTCATTCCAAATAGCAAAAACTCATTTTATATTCATTAATATACTAATACACAGAAGTTCTAACCACATAAAAACAATTTTAGACCAAAGAATCAATTAGTCACATTTTCTAAATTTTCACAGTGAACAGTGCATTCTACAGTGATTTTTAGCAATTTTTAAAAAATGCAATCTTAGGCAATTCATGATATAGACATGCTAATATGAAAGGTAACATCATATAAACACCTTTTACAAGATGCTCATAGCTTACTAGAACACACAATGCAAGAAGTTATTGAAATTCCATTTCAAGCAAACTCCTAAACATCATGCACATGAAACACTTCTAGCACAATCTAGCCATACTCCCCCACTTAGAAGGAACTCATACCATAACAAGAGAAAGATAAGGACTTACCAACATCATCATAACTCTCATCCGGCTTCTCACCTCTAGTCCGGAGTGCATAGAAACGCCTCCTAGTTGGAGCATCTTCCTTTGGAACACTAGGATCAACTTTCTTACCCTCCTTTCTAGAAGCAATTTTAGGACAATCTCTCACATTGTGCCCATCTTTTCCATATCCAAAGCAACTACCCGTACCCACTAGACACTCACCATAATGTTTCTTACCACAAGTGGCACATGTAGGTTTGTCATTTTGAGAACCACCTCCTTTCTCAAACTTGTTCTTAGGAACACTAGGTCCATCTTGAGTTTGAGCCATCTTTTTGAACCTAGGTTGCACTTGATCACTAGCAACACTCCTTTTCAAGTTCCTTGACATCCTCCTAAGTTTAGACTCTTCAATTAATTGTGCATACACCATGAGTCTAGCCAAAGTCATATCATCATGCAACATAGCCATACAACATTCTTCCCTCACTAAGTCGGCTACACCCGTCACAAAGCGACTCATTTAATCTTGGATTAGAAACTAGGAAAGGTGCATACCTAGACAAAGTTGAGAACTTCAAAAAGTATTCCTCAACACTCATATTGCCTTGTTTGAGATTGATAAACTCTCCTACCTTCAGTTCCCTCCTCTCAAGGGGAAAGTACTTACAAAGAAAAGCGTCCTTAAATTCTTCCCACTCAATAGGACCCAACTCCATTGGCCTATTGTCCTTCCATTGAGTGTACCAAATTTGAGACACATCTCTCAATTGATAAGAAGCTAACTCCGCCTTCTTCCTAGATGTAACCCCCATAGCACTCAGAACCTTGTACACACCATCAAGGAATTCTTGGGGATCTTCATTCACCTTAGAGCCAAGAAAGATTGGAGGATTCAACCTCAGAAAGTCTCTCAACCTAGATGACATAGTGCTCTCCATAGCATTAACCCTAGGAACCATGTTAAAGTTAGCTTGAGCCATTACGGCTCAGGCTAAAGCAATCAAAGCCTCTCCAATCATCCTATTAGACAACTCCGACACCTCATTACCTCCTTCCATATTAGGGGCATGATCACCTTGAGGAGGCACTTGAGCACCTTGAGCACCTTGGACACCTTGCCCACCTTGAAGCACTTTCTCAACTTGCTCAACTTGAGGAGGAGCTTCCTCATTCACCCTTCCATCTTCCATCCTTCTAGCGTCCATCCTTCTAGTATTCATCTCCTAGAAAACAAGGAAACACATTTAGAAAGATACTCATAGCATTACTCTACCGCACGACATAGGAGTAGAAATGAAGGGAAACACTATCGTCCTATAGCCTCTCGCCCATAGATGTGTCGCGACTCACACCGATAGTCAAGACTCTACTAGATGTGACTTTTCGAGACTTTTTGATTCCGAAGAATACTTTCATTAGCCTATGCTCTGATACCAAGCTTGTCACATCCTGAAACAACACCCTAGAAGTTAGGGTGCAATCTTGGATTGCAACCGGCGTACTCGACCTCTCAGAGGTCTCATACAAGCCTATCATATCGTTCATCACATATACATAATGAAAAGTAGTACGGAATTAAAATTTTTCATAAAAATAATAACATTGTCTTAAAATTCTTTCATATATATTAATAGGAAATGCTAAGTCTCGAATCATCTTCTTAAGACACAAAAATACTTGGGACACGACCCATACGAAATTTTAAAACATACTACTATATAGTCTATTACAAAACTTCATAAATGAAACAGAAAATGACATGTATGCCCTCGAGTCAAGTGAAGACATACTTCAAACTTCTCCTTGAACGATCTTCTAGTGCAAGTCTTCTTCCCAAATCTCTTCACCTACCAAAAACTATATAGACAGAAATAAAGCATGGAATTAGTACAACCACATGTACTAAGTATGACATTATGCATAAAAATCATGAAAATGGATTTTTATTGAAAATATGTAGCTTTTCATTTAGAAATCATAGTATAATCATAAGAGCAACATTTATAAACTTAGAAACACATAAGATACCATTTAACCAAAAATCACAATTTTAGAACTCATATTACATTGAGTTCAATTCACTGTACAGTGAAGTTCTTCACTGTTACACTGAATTCTCTTGTCTTCCCTTTCTACACTTCCTAGCATGTAATTCCCTCACTAAAAGTCATTCTAACATTCACTTAAGTCACACAAAGAGAGACCACCCATACACCCTCTATAGATGTGCATAAACGACCCTCAAGATTACCTATAATGAGTCACATACACACTTACAGGCATCATAAACATAAATGTAAGATTCTTCTACCAAAGGTGAATTCTAAGTCTCACTTGAGTGAGTTGTGAAGCGAACGCCCATACAATCCCTTACACACACACTCAAGAGATCCTATAGACTCCCTAGGATAGAATCATTCTCACTAAACAAACCAAAACATAGATGATAGGACACTCTCCTTCCAAAGACTATCAAAAGACCTACTTAAGTAAATCAAGAAGATAACGTCCATGATTGACCTCTTCAAGATTACCTAAATAGTCTTTAAGAGTACCTAAGGCTTAGATCATGTCTACAACACCAAACATCTTCCCTAACTAGAGTAATTCTCAAGACTTCCATAGATAAGACATAAAGAGATCATCCTTTATGCCCTCTTCACACTTTATCTAAAGAATCCTGAAGTCACTTTAGATTAGGTACTTATTCATTTACATACTTTATATCAGTAAGTCATTAGTTCATTAGTTCATTAAGAGACATACATCACATAAAGGACATTCAAATAATGGTCTTGGAGAAGACCTAGGGACTCTTATTAACATCTTTAAAGCCTATTGTGCAATATCTAGATAATGTCCCATACCACCACCTAAACCTCATATAACTTCTCTATTGCTAATATATATCGCATATGATGAGAATAGTCAATAACCGACATAGACCATAGTAGCAAAGCATGGAATCCGGAGTTCTATCCTACTCCGATGAGGTGTTCTACTTGCCAATGGTCGAACTTAGACACATCCCATGTAGGCACATGGTTAAGAAAATATGAAGGACTTCTTTGTATTCTTGTCTCACTCTTTAACTAGAACTACTTCCCTTACCATACTTATTCGGTGCTAGCCTTTGTTATCACAGATTAAGTCACATTAAGGTTCATACAAATGGGTCCCATATCTAGTTCATGACCCAATTACAATCACCCTACCAAAGTAAGGTCCTCTAGGTCTATCTCACTATGGCGACAAGAAGCTCATCATGACTTTCCTAAGTATTGATGTGATGACGTTCCATCCAATAAACCTTAAGTACATCATTCATTACATGAATGATACCATTACGTCTTTCGACTTCAAATTTCATAACCTTACCACTTGGTTCAAGGTTTCACATAAAGGACCCTCTTATCATTATTCAAAGTTTCACCTTTATTAAATTATTCAATACTAAGACCCTTTAGGTTCCTAAGTCAAGACATCACATTATATTCATATAAGCATCAAGTAAGGGACACAAGTCTATCTAAACAAGACACAACATACATCCATTTAGCACATATAGCCTATCTTTCTTTAGACACATAGGAATTACTCTTAAAATTATTTAGTGAACTTATTCATTACCTTAACATCATTAATATAACCATTATAGACTCATATAGCCAAGTTAGGAACAACTATGTATCAACTCTAAGACTACACACTTAACACATAGTCAAAGCATAACATGATTACCTATATAGTATAAATAGTCTAACACATACTTTCACATATAAGTAAATATGATCATACATCACATAATCAAATACACAAATAGCCATATAACTTCAAGTAGTGCCGACGAGGCCATGATCATCAATGTACTTAAAATAACGCCGACAAGGCCACATTAATTCACATAACACCGCCACCAAAGGTGGACCAAACCAATCATAACATAATTAAAATATAATTAACATTAAATAAGAAGAAATAGGGCAGCGTACCACAACATCATCATCAACACTCAAAGCCAATACCAAATCACCCAATTCAACATCATAAGGCCCTTACCCATGGCTATGAAAACCAATTCAATACACAATTATGATAATCAGTGAAATCTTAACCAATTAAACATAGATTCAACATTTTAAGATCAATTAGATAACAATTGAATACAATTCTTATACCATTATAAAGCCCATAAGATACTACACATGAATTCATAAACATTAGACCAATATCAAGTAACCCATAAGTTAGTAAAAATCTAGGGTTCATCAAATTAATGGGTTTATAGGTAGATTGAGTTAAACTCATCTAAATAACAACAATTCAATCACTATTCAACGATTAAAAACCTTTAATGCAAGAACCCATGGTAGAATCATGAAATTGGACAATTCATCTTTGAAAACTTTAGAAAACATCTTTGAAGTTGGTCTCCTTGATGAAACAAGTTTCAAGGATACCTCAATGAAGCTAATTCTTCACTTTGACGAAGAATCTTCACTCAAAATGTCACACCAAGCTCTTCCTTGATTTTGGACTTCAATGGAGTCTTGGGGATTTCTGAGGTATTTTGGGGTTTTGATTTTTAGAATGAAATCTTCTAAGTGTTAAAACCTTATAAACACATGTAAAATACCCAAAAGACCCTTAGGGAACCTTCCATTTAGAAGTGGGGTGAAATTACAACTTCACCCCTAACTTAATAGGGAAGTTGCGTGCAGGGACCAACACCATCGACGGTGGGCAGTCGACGGACCGTTTGTCCACAAACGGACCGTCCTGTCCTCTCGTCGATTAGTTCAGAGGCTGGACGTGGTTCACAACCTTTCTCAGACTAAGTACCTATCTACGGTACCATCGATGGACAGTCCTTGGACCTACAAACCGTCCTTTTGCCCATTGTCTGGTACATGGTCTTTCTATCGATGGGACGTAGGTCCACTTACGGGCCATCCTGTCCTCCGTCGATGAGTTCAGAGGCTTGGGACAGGTACCTTAGCCACCCAGTCTGAATAATTAGCCACGCCCATCACCCACAGACCGTCGACCATCCCACTGGCCGTCGATTGACTTCCGTAGGTGAGGTTGTTTTGGGCAATCCTGGCCTCCGACATCTCAAGGACCCTTGGTTGGTCCTTTCTCAAGGACCCTTGGTTGGTCCTTGGGGATGTTTGCCCGAACGTTTCAAACTCAAACATTAACGTATACAAGTTTAGGACCTCTCATATGAATTTCACTTAAAACGAACACGTAAAACACGACGAAACATGCCTAGACTCACAAGGTCATTTCAAGGCATATCTTTCGAATGTCATGGACGTTCTTGATTGTTTGACCTCCAAACTTCTCGAAACTTGACACACTACCTATAAACATCATATAAAACTCATTAAAGACCTTATAAATTCATAAGATACACATACAAACATAGTCCCTCACATGAGACACTTAGGTAACTTAGTTGTCGAACGTCTTGGTTGACCCTTGACGTTTGACTTCCAATGCACCTAATACTTTAGCTATTGCCTCAATACAACATTATAAACAAATTTAGGACCTTACACCACCTTGATAACAATATTAGTCTCTAGTTAACCTATGTCATTTTTGGGACCTTACAATAAGGGACACGACCCTTTAACATCATAACATAATATTTAAGCTTTTACAATACAACGAATATAAAACTTGACATAAGAAATCCTTGTAACATAAGGAATCCTTTCTTCAACTTGGGAAACATCTATCAAGCTCTTCACCTTAGATACATCCTTTAAGCATCCATAACCTACACTTTGTGCAAAAAGGTATAGAAGAATGTTGTTAGTACATGAATGCACTAAGTATGGCAACCATGAAAAAACATGCATTTAAAAGGGACATTTTTCTTGAAACCATGCATCATTCCTTTTTGTGAAAATCTCATAAAACCTTGATACAATAGATTTTATTTCATTAACATATTTCATATAGGCATATTTAATTGTCACACATCATATAAAACCACACATTTCATTTAAGGCGTATAAGTCACCACTTTACAGTAAACACATTTTCAATTACAGTGAACTTACTTCATTTTATAGTGAATTCCTTCCTTTTAGTTTAACTCCTTATCTTCCCAAGTAGCTCTCTAGTGATGCTTGGTGCAATGTCTAGACAATGTCCCATAAAACTATCACACTCAACCATCACTTTCAGGCCACTAGGGAATCATGCATACAACCTTCATTAACCCAACACATGCATTCGTAGAAGTATTTCATACAATAAGATAAATAACTCACATTTGACCAACATACTTTAAGGACCACATAGAAGGATTCATTACAAGACCATATACAAGTCAAGACTTCCAACATAATCATAGAAAGGCAATAGTCACATTAATATACTTGGACTTCACCTCATAAGAACCACATCTAATCCTACTCATAATCCCTTCCTAAGGCCATTTGTGCAGTGTACATGTGAAGTCCCATAACCTCACACATACTAACTAAACCTACAAATAAACTACAAGACTTAACATGCATTTCATATATCAACAAGACAAGCATAGACAACCTCCTTCATCTCAAGTAAGACTTCATTGTATTGTTAATAAGACCCATACTATGCATATAAGGTAAGGACACATCATATAGACTCATACCATGCATATCATCACAACAAGTAGACAACACTACAATGTCATGCATAAAGAACATAAACATAATCATATACATTAGAACACCTACCTAGAACTCCCTTCAAGAGCTACTTGTGAAATGCATAGGTAAAGTCTCATACCCTCAGCTATACTAAGCAACTTCCCTTAGGTTATCCTAGTTAGGGTCTATTACTTTACTTTCATTATCCATTTAACCTTACGGAAACTATAGCCTTAACCAACAATACGACCATGGGTGATAAACATGGAATTTGGTGTTGTTCACACCAAGAAGAGGTGCCCTACTAAGCCAAAGTAGAACATTAACCTTAAACTATCATCTTAGGTGATATCACTTGCTAGATCCTATGTGGCAAGCATAGTTTATGGTACTTGGGGGCCGTCATAGAAACATCAATATACACCCTTTTTGGGTCATGAGGCTATCCACCCGTGAGGACCGTAAGTAGACCCTTTAGCCTTCCCTCCTTAGGAAGGTTCCACCCCCTCATCTACAAATTCACTCGGTGCTAAGCTAAGTTCCCTTTATTGAAAAGCCTTTATTACTTTATTTTATAAAATATAGGCTTAGGAGATTAAACCCATCATATGCTTAGCTCATAGGTTATAGATGATAGTTCACCAACCTAAGTCATGTGAGAAACCCTTTCACATGGACATAGCATATGTAAAACACCATCTAGTTTAGGGTACTCTTGGGAACACCTTCCAAGCGCCCCTCTTTTGACTAGATCATCATAAATGTGTGTGTGTATCCTTATATGTGAGCAATCCTTTGACATAAACACATTAAGACCACACATGTTCATACATTAATGCGTAAGTGTATAGGGGTAACTATATGAGCAACCCATTTATATAAACACTTTAAGACATTATACACATTCATAACATAACCATGAATTCATATTCATGTACTTAGAATACCAAACCGAGGAACTGCCCTATCAAGGCACACATGTGCAATGCATAGACAAGGTCCCATACCCTTGCTCATACTAGTACACCTATCAAGTCATCCTAGTTAAGGGATACAGAACATACTTCATTAACATATACTTTTAATGCATAATAGTAGACATTAGTGCATATGAGAATTCTCCTTTCATTAGACACCATGAACCTATCCTACTTTCATTAGAATGCATGAGGTGTGTGTACATTGGTTAACATGATAATATAAGGACAATAATACTAGTATTGATGGCACCCACCTTACAAAGGCCACAATACACATTCAAGCATAGACCAGACACCACCTAATAACATAGGAGATTACACAACTTCAACATTGAATCTAAGACTCCTAACATTGGTTAGAATTACACATTCATTTAGGGCACATAGGTAGGGATCATACTACAGAAGATTATTCAAACATCAACATGTAGACCACACCTAGACCTAATATAGTCGTTTAAACTTAGGGGAAGCATCATCAATATAACCTAGATCATAAACTAGCATTAGAGACAAGGCATAATATTTCACATTGTGTGATCAACATAACCATACGTTCAAGATACAATTGCCTTCAAGGACATGATCACAACACATAATAGCATAGCAATAAGGTAAAAACCGCCACCATCGGTAGACCATACCACACAACGCCATACAAGTCTACATCAACTAACAATTCTATAAGAAGAGTAGAGAGAATAGAGCCAACTTACAATTCCTCCAAGCTTTTATCATCATTGATCAATTCCAATAACTCAACATCAATACATGTATTAAAAAATAGCTAAAGAAACCATTACATACACAAAATCATACATCATTTTACCATATAATCGAGATCACATTGAAGCTACATAAGCAATCTATAGAAGATAGAAGAATTATAGACTAATCTCATTCCAACCATCTAACCTTGATCCACATGGATCACTCATCAACAATTAACCATTAATATAATATTTAGACATTATATATAAGCAATTCAACATGCTAGAATCATAAATTAATCAATACAAAGTCAAGATCATAATACCCATAACATAGGCTAATTTGAGAATTGGAGAGAACATGGGTTCATCATGCAATTGGATTGAAATTCATCATTAAAACAGTAGATAATCATCAATTTATCATAAACATTCTTTTGAAATCAATTAGAGAAAGAACCAATGGCTAGATTGGAAATTGGGAATTTCGATCTTTGAATCATATTTGAAAATTCTTTATTGACTCCTTAGATGAATGGATAACTAAGGATGAAGGATAACCATACCTTAATAATTGAAGACCCATGAAAATTTTGAGAAGAAACCATGATAATCCACCCCATATCGTGAACTTGAGTTTTTCCTTCAATGAAGGTTTGCGAGAATTTAAAGAAGAAGAGTGATTTGGGATTATTGATTTTCTTATTGGGTGTTGGGGTTTTGGATTGGAAAAGGGGTTAAATAAGTCATAAAATCAGTTTATAACCGTCCCTTTAAGTTAACAAAACACCCAATGCTTATTGGGACTTTTAGACAAGTCAAAATTGACTTTAAAACGACGCAACCGGATCTGGGAGTGGGCTGTGCATCACGGGGAAACCTCCCAATTGTGCCCAAAATAAAATTTGAGGGAGTGAGGTGCATTCTAGGCGCGCGTCGCGATGGAAAGTTCCAATTCTTGGACCTGCTCGCTTCCTTGGGCAGCCTCTTATCCAATGTTTGGGTCCTTCTTGGGGGACCTTCGGGTGGTCCCCGGAGAGTCGTATCCGCACGTTTTGACCCTTAAAATGTCTATTAAGGTACAAGGGTCAACTACACTTACTTTCAACTCCAAAAAACACATGAAAACAAGGCAAACAAACAAGGACACACTAGCACGTCTAAAAGGCTAACTTTCGAACCTCTTGGACGTTCTTGAACGTTTGACCTCCAAACCTCATGAAACTTAACACACTGCCTATAAACATCATTATAACTCATATAAGGACCTCATGATCCCATTACACACACATAGGCATACATTGGTCGTTCTTTGACGTTTGACTTCCAAATTACTTCAAATCAAGTATACATACTATAAAACACTTAATGAAAATACTTTAAACATTTTTAGACACATGTGAGGCTCTAAGAACCTTAATGCATTTCCGAGGTCTTACAATACCACCATTTGGAGAAATTTCTATTCTAACCCCTAAAAAAATGAGCCAACCTATGAACATCTTTCACTAGGTTTTTCTTGGATTCTTCCACATGGGACACACTTCCCCTGGACAAATGACTTAGAGCATTTGCTACCACATTAGCCTTGCCGGGATGATAGAGAACACTCATATCGTAGTATTTCAACAACTCTAACCATCTCCGTTGCCGGAGATTCAACTACTTTTGAGTGAATACATATTGGAGACTTTTATGATCCGTATGCACATCAACATGAACCCCATAAAGATAATGCCTCCATATTTTCAAGGAAAATACAACGTCCGCTAACTCAAGGTCATGAGTTGGATAATTCTTCTCATGAAATTTGAATTACCTAGAAGCATAGGCTATAACCTTGCCATGTTGCATAAGAACACACCCCAACCCGACTCGGGATGAATTACAATAGACCACAAAACCCTTAGTACCCTCCGGTAGAGTCAATACCGGAGGGGAAGTAAGCCTATCTTTCAACATTTGGAAGCTCTTTTCACACACCTCCGACCACTCAAATTTCACATTGTTTTGAGTCAAGGTTGTAAGTGGGGAAGCAATGGATGCAAACCCATCGCCACACCTTCTATACTAACCGACTAGGCCTAAGATACTCCTAATATCCGTAGGAGCCAAAGGTCTAGGCCAATTTTTTACAACTTCGGTCTTTCTTGGATCAACCTCCACACCTTCAGTAGAGATGATATGACCAAGAAACGCTATCGACCTATACCAAATCTCACATTTGCTATACTTAGGAAACGATTGGTGTTCCTTAAGCACTTGTAACACCACCCTCAAGTGCTACATGTGTTCACCCTCATTCTTTGAATATATCAAATGTCGTCAATGAACACAATGACAAATGAATCTAGGTAACTTTGAAACACCCTACTCATTAGGTCCATAAACGCCGCCGGAGCATTAGGGAGGCCAAAGGACATTACTAAGAACACATAGTGACCATATCTAGTACAAAATACCGTCTTGGGAATATCTTCATCTTTAACCTATGTTGGCGATATCCCAATCTCAAATCAATATTGGAAAAGTAACTCGCACCTTGGAGTTGATCAAATAAATCATCAATCCGAGGGAGAGGATACTTGTTTTTGATTGTGACTTTGTAGAGTTGACGATAATCCATACACATTCTAAGGGACCCATCCTTCTTGTTCACTAACAATACCGGAGCACCCCATGGAGATATACTAGGCTGAATAAAGCCCTTGTCTACTAAGTATTTGAGTTGAGCCTTCAACTCTTTCAATTCGGCCAGAGCCAACCGATAAGAAGGAATTAAAATGGGATTTTTATCCGGTAGCAAGTCCATACCAAAATCAATTTCCCGTTCGGGAGGAATACAGGGAATATCATTAGGAAAGAACTCCGGAAATTTCCTCACTGAGAAATCTTGGAGTCTAAATCTTGGACTCTCACAATATGGTATAAACACCCTTTAGATATTATCTTACAAGATTACAAACAAGAATTGATACGACTTCTAGGAATAGAATTTCCCCCATTCCATTCTAAAATGGGTTCATCCGGAAAGTTAAATTTCACCAACCTTGTTCTACAATCTATTGAAGCGAAACAAGCATGCAACCAATCCATACCCAAAATAACATCAAAATCAACCATATTGAGTTCTACTAAATCCACATGAGTAACTCTATTGGGCAACATTATAAGATAATTTCTGTATACTTTCTTTGCAACAACCGACTCACCCACTGGGGTAGTCACCATAAAAGGTCCGTTCAACATATCGGGCTAAACAAGTCTAATAATCAATTGATAATTCAATTCCCATCAATTTATAACCAAGATCCAAGATTTGGGAAAAAGGGAAAGGGAACATGATCAACATGAAATTGCATCAATAAACATCAATTAATCAACAATCTATACTCAATTAGTTATAGGTAATCACAATTTATCATCAATTTGAAGTTTAGAAGAAAACCCATTAGAATTGGAAAACCCTATGGAATTGGGTATTTTAAAAATCAACTTTGAGAGGACCTCGTGAGGAAAGGAATCCCAAGAGTTAAGAACCCATACCTTAATGAAGATTAATCCACGAAATTGAAGTATAATCCAAGAGAAATTTACCTTCTTCTTCAAGCTTTCTTCCTTCTTCAATGGAGGAATTGGGGAGAGAGAAAGTCGAGAGAGGTGAGATTTTTTTATTTTTTCTTGAATTGGGTTTGGGTGAGTGAAAAATGACTTTAAAATTACCCTTTTCATATATATAATCACCCGTTAAATTACCCAAAACACCCCTCACTTAAATGGGTCTTGTTGTGAATTCAATATGTCAAAATTATAATTTTATCCAATCTGTGAAGTGGCTCCGCGTCGCGGGGACAACACACGTTTTGTTTTCCAAAAACAATTTGAGGCAGTGAGGTCCGTGTGGGCTGTGCATCGTACAACAGCCCACTGATTCTTGACTTTCGCAGACTGCTTTGGCAGCCTGCCCACCCATGTTGGGGTCCTCCTCAATGACCCTTTGGGTTGTCCTTGGGGCTTCGTTATTTGACGTTTAGAGAGTCTATACTAAATTCTACCTAACCAAAGTATTTTTACAAGTTTTACACCTCATTTGTACCTCCGATACAATCCCCAAACATAGCGACATCAACTAGTTCAATTAAGCTAGTTTCCAGACGTCATGGACGTTCTTTGACGTCATGGCTCTAAAACATCTTGGATGACTTATATTCATTATTATAGGTCTTAAAACAGTATCTAAAACTTTAAAAACTCATGTTAGGCTCTAGATTAGGTCTTGACTTTTCGGAGTGTTACACCTCCTCTCATGGGAATCCGTAGGATGAGTATCCCTCATTGGGGAGTCACCACCACATGTGGAACTATAGGGTGAATCTTCCTCTATGGGAAGTCATCACCTCCCATTGTCAAGTTAACTCGGTACTAAGCTAAGTCCCTTTTGAAATGTCTTTAATGTCTTTATTAATCATCATAACTTATTGTAGGTCATAGGGTCTAGCCCTTGTATAATCATCATCATCATAGCTCAATAAGACTTGCATGAGTATAGTCATTTAATTACAATTCATATAAGTGAGGTTAGCACATTCACATATTCATTCATGATACGACACATTGTAGTCATAACCTTCCTTATAACATTTATCTTAATCAACCTCACAACCATAGTCAAGACATTTCAATTCAACATCATACCACCCTATCAATCCTAGTACAAGGTATACTCCAACACAACATAATGACTTAATCACAATTAACCATAATTTGAAGTAAAGAATAGGTATCATTAGATTTACCAAGTCTCCTTCATAATCCATCATCAAGGTCTTACCATCAACCCTTAATTAAACCCAATTATGGTATAGTTCCATCATAAAACAATAAACAACATAATAACAAGGCTAATTGAATCACTACATCACAATTAATCACTAGTTCATAGCTTAAGACAAGATACTTATGTCAATTCACAACATACTTCATAACCTAAATCAACTTCTCAAGAACTAGCATGATAGGACTATAAGTCATCCAATTCTATTCATGATTGATACAATAACATCATCCTGTAGTAAATCAATCAATCATCAAGTCAATTGGACTAACATTACACAATTAATATAAAGATCATGACCTAGGGTTAAGGGGTGAAGGTCATCTTCTTAAAACTAGACCAAACTATCAAGATATATCATAATTAAGTTAGAATAAATGTTAATATATTCATAATATACCAAAGAAATTATAAACAACTCAATTCATAACTTCAATTTCGAGATTGGGAAAGACCCACATGAAAACTCAACATTTGAAATAACTTTGAAAGAACCCTTTTGGGAAAGGAGTCCCAAAAAGGAATTAGATACCATACCTTAATCTTTGATGAAGAATTGATGGTGAAATATCCCCTTTATATTCCTTAAACCCTCCCCTTGTTTTGTCTTCAATGGAGTTCTTCAACTAGTGAGAGAAAGAAGAGGGAAGGAAGAGAATTTGGGATTGTGAGTTATCAGAGTTTTACGTTAGTCTAATGGGGTTGGGGTCTTTATATGGGGTGGTAATAAACTTAATTAGACTTTCCTAGTCCCCCAAATAATTAACTAACCCTTCAATAAATTAATTAGGACTACGTAAAACGTGCAGCAAATTGGACCCCTCATAGACGAGACCCCGATCGACGGTCCGTCTATGAGACGAAGGCCACAGGACCCTTCCGTCCTATTGGTTCGTCGTTTTGGTCAGAGACTGTGAAAAAGAGTCCCTTCAAGGATTTTGCTAAGTGTTGGTCAATGGATGGCATCGATGCCCCATTAATCCACACACGCCCCGTCGATTCTTTTCGTTGGTGCACACTGCCCAAGCAGTCCTTGACCCCTAAATGCAAGGGTTCTCCTCAAGGGCTCTTGGTTGGTACTTGAGGAGTCGTACCGGACGTTTCGACCATGAATCAACTAAAACATGATAGACACCCTTTCACCAATTTTCATCCTTTTCCAACTTCTAAAAGCTAGTCAAATAGGCTAAGGCACGCTAGTACCTCCTTGAACTAGTTTCCGGACGTCATGGACTTTCTTGAGCGTTTTGGTTTCTAGACTTCCTAAATGACTTGTATTCATTAAAATGGTCCTTAAAACAGTTTCCAAACCTTATGAAACTTATGCTAGGGTCTAAAATACGTCTTGGATTTTTGAAGTGTTACATTATCCCCTCCTTAGGAACATTCATCCCCGAATGACACTTAAATTTTTTTGAAGGAACGGCTAGACTCAAGACTAGCAGCCCAACCAACAACAATATATGACAACATAAATCATATCATTTAAACAAGAAATTCAAAAGCTTCAATTACCACACATAAGCCTCAAACATCACATTATGAGGAATTTCCTTCTCACATCAACAACATGAGCTCAACATACATTACATGAGTCAATTATGCCAAAATTCAACTTATAAACATGCTATATATCATTTCATAGACTCACAATATCAAAATGCACAACATAACTCAAAAAAGCAAAATTGCAAATTATTAGCATACTTCACTGTAAGTCACTATAACGATATTCAAAAATGCACATTTTGAAAAACTTCACCAAAAATCAAGAAACTTGAATTTATAGTTATTTTCATTATTAATAGAAGTAACTAACCTTAGATATCAAATAGATGAGGGTAACAGGACTTCATGTCGGCCTCGGCCTCCCATGTTGCACCCTTAACTAGGTGATTCTTCCATAACACCTTTACAGAAACCACCTCTTTGTTTCTCAACTTCTTTACTTGCCTATCGAGGATTTGAACTGGAACCTCCTCAAAGGAGAGGTTATCATTCACACCAATACCCTCAATAGGAAGAATAGACTCGGGATCATTGATACACTTCTTAAGCATAGAAACATGGAAAACCAAATAAACCGAAGCCAATTCACTAGGCAACCTTAACTCATAGGCAACCTTACCAACCCTTTGAAAGATTTCATAGGGACCCACATAACGAGTACTCATCTTTCCTTTCTTGCCAAATCTAACCACCCCCTTCATAGGTGAAATTTTCAAATACACTTTATCACCTTCTTCAAACTTTAAATCCCTTCTGCTATGATCGGCATAAGACTATTGCCGACTATAGGCTGTTTGCAACCGGTTTATTATAATATGAACTTTCTCCAATGTGTTATAAATCAAATTGGGACCAAGAATCGAAGACTCACCAACTTCAAACCACCCAATATGAGACCTATACCTCCTACCATACAAGGCTTCATAAGGAGCCATGGATATGGATTAATGGAAACTATTATTGTAAGCAAACTCCACCAAAGGCAAGTGCTTATCACAACTTCACTTGAAGTCGATGACACAATCTCTAAGCATATCCTCAATGGTTTGAATAGTACGCTCCCCTTGACCATCCATTTGGGGATGAAACGCGGTACTTAACTTCACCTTGGTACCCAACCTTGTTGGAATGACCTACAATACCTAGATGTGAATTGTGCACCCCTATCCGATATGATGGATAATGGAATACCATGGCGACACACAATCTCATCTATGAAATCTTTTGCATAATCTTCCGCCAAATAAGTAGACATAACGTGAATAAAATGAGCAGACTTGGTCAATCTGTCCACCACCACCCATATGGAGTCATATTGTTTTTCAATCTTAGGTAAACCTAACACAAAATCCATATTGATGTCTTCCAACTTCCAAGTAGGAATTTGTATTTCTTGAAGTAAACCACACGACTTTTGATGTTCGACTTTCACTTGTTTGCAATTTGGACATTTACTAATAAACTCCGCTATGTACTTTTTCAAACCTTTCCACCAATACTGTAACATTCCGAAAAATCATATGTATAACGAATAGACCAGTATGCCCTTAGGATAGCCTATTAGGGTTACATAGGCACCCAATGCCAATATTGAGAAATATAGGGCCTAGTATAGAAAAAATTGACTAAGGGATATTAGCCAATTTTCTATATACGAATAAGAAATATATTTTTTTGGGTTGTCATACCCCAATCCAAGATTGATGTTCAATAAATGAACCTGCAAGGAAGACCTTAAGCTAAAAATATTCGCTTCATAATATCTGCACACTATGTACTAGGCATCCAAGTGTCAATCCTAGCACTATAGCACATGACCATTTAAAATGATCATGTAAATTAAGCAGTGCCCAAGGACATGATGAGGGTCCTTGGGACAATAAGTAAACATTCCCAAATGAACCATAAATAATAGTTAGTTAGAAAAGTACAACCAACCCATGTGCAAGCACATGTGCAAGACATGTGAAGAAGTGGCCAAGGAGGGGACCACCCTAACCGAATTCGGTTAGGGTAGTTAGGGGGGGGGGAACGTGCACAAGGGACCCCTCCATGTGGGGCCTAACTTCCTAACTAATTATAGACTCTAACCTACTGCCCTAAATAGCTAACTAACCTAGGACCAAATGAAATAAATTAATTAGTGCACCCGACAACCTAGGACCAAAACCGGGTTAACACTAACCTAGTACTAGTTAAAGAGACAACCTAGTACCTAACCTAGGATGGTTCAAAGAGTTAGTTATGGTCCTAACGACTTAAGGGGACTTTATTAATTACCTTAGGTAACCTAATTAATTAAATTAGCAATTTAATTAATTAGTTTAAATGATAAAAATGAATTTGTTACACTAACCTAGTACAACTCAAGAAACATCCTACTACTTAACCTAGGATGGTCCAAAAGGGTTAATTTTGGTTCCAATGACTTAGGGGTACTTTAGTACTTACCATAGGTACCTACATTAATTAAATTAAGGATTTAATTAATTAATATAAAGTCAAAATGTTGACCAAAACCTTAGTCAATACCAATTTCCAGATTTGACTAGGTGTTATGTTCTTCTATGATTAGTCAACTTAGGAGGGGAGTTTTGGTAATTGGTTAATTAGTTTATTAACTTAACTTATTAAACCTAAGTTTTATAATTAAATATCAGTTATTAAACATAAAAATCACGTTCAAACTCATAGGAAAGGCGACGCAAAAACACCAAGCAACGAACGAAAGAAAAACAATTTTTTTTTATCAATCTCTCTAGGGCGATTTCAAGGTTTCTTCAAGGTTTCGTTCAAGGTGGTATTCGTAGATTAAGTTCTACATAAGGTATGGATTTCTCTCCTGGAATTCTTTATCCAAGAGTATTTTCCTTCGAACGATTCACAAGATAGGGTTGTTTCCGTCGTTCTCGTTGAACTTCCCTTCGCTATTATCCTTTTCCATTTCAATGTTGAATAGGTTAGAGATCATGTTGTTGGTATATGGTGATGTCTGTTCTTAACATGTGTTGTTCTTGAATGATGAGTATCGAATGAACTTATGAACTTGTACTTGCGTAAAGTTAATCTTATCATGATAATTAAAGATTGATAATATGCTAAGTTAAGTCCGTGATGTGTTAAGTGAATTATGTGCCTTTGGCTGAATGTTGACTTGTTGTTGTTGTGATGTTATGAAGATGATAAAGCCATCAAATGTTAATATGATGCTGTCCAATATGTTCTTAAAACGTGACACTAAAGGCCATAAACTAAGAATTGTCTCAAAGACATATATGAAATCATATATTGAATAAATTGGCTATCTGGTTCCAATAAAGTTGGCTAACTCTATTTGGTCAAAATGAATATATGCTAATGGCTAGGAACTTATGCAAATGATTAAAAGATTGTCGAATGGTTCATACATATGGCAATTTAAATATGAACATACGTAAAAATTGGCTTATGCCAAAAATATTGAATTGGTTAGTCTAACATACCCTATCCACACGAATTGTGAACATAAAAACATTGAATTGTTCTTGTAAGTTAATCAAAGGTTAAAAGTTCAAGTGTAGTGAAAGTTTGGCTTATGCCAATAAATTGGCCTACAATATTATCTCCAAATATATGTAATAGAATTGGCTAATGATTCCATGAAATTATATTTGAATGAATGTTTGTCTTGTGCCAATAAATTGACTATGAAGTTATTTCCAAATTTTCTAGGCCAATACTAATCATATGTCAATCTTGTGTAGCCAAAATAATGAAATGACAACTCAAGTACTTCTAAACTAATTTAATGAATCCATAACCAAGGGCATTCCATTCATTGGGACAACTCCCAACATGCACTACAACAATGAACTATGACATATGTAACTCATTAAAAGAAGTGCTCATCGTCAATAAACGATGAAATGAAGCTACTACACTAAAGTAAAGAAGTAACGTGAGTTATAACATAATTAAAGGGATCTAAATTAAGTAAGTGACTAGAATGGGGTGTTAAAGGAAGTGAAACAAGTCTTACTTACACCAAAGCTAATTTGTTAAAAGAATACTCACGAGTAAAGGTGTTAGAATGTGTGAGACTAGTCCCATCAACACCTAAGGATGATATGTAAGGACAATTCACATTCATCAATGTAAAATAAGGATGATATGTAAGGACAATTCACATTCATCAGTGTTAAGTAAGGATGATATTTAAGGACAATTCACATTCATCAATGTAAGTAAGGATGATATGTAAGGACAATTGACATTTCATCAATGTAAAGTAAGGATGACAAGTCATCAAAAAAGTAAATCAGTCTCAATCATACTCTATATGTAAGTGTAAGGACAATTCACACTTAATACTAATGATGAGATGAGAAATCATCTAATGAGGTATGATGTCCTCATGCTAGAAGCCGACTTCCATGATGTATGAGTTGACTGTAATGGAACTTTATACTGAGCAGCGATAGGCTAGCTATGAGCGGTGATGCCGTCCTTCGGGAAGGGCGGAGGTTCACGTAACTCTCATGAGATGAGACTGTCCGGCATGCCGGGTATGGGTCTCCTTGTATCTCCTAGTCTTTGAACCTATACATCAAATATAGGGATCTAGTAGGGTTCAATTCCCTATATACGCTAGCATGTTTTGGTTTCACCTTGGCCAGTGACTCCACCTCTTTTCGGTGTGGGGAAGAAACTGTATTTCATGATGCTCACATGATCTATGTAGGTTAAGGTTGGAGTTCCTCAAAGTATGAAAGATAATGAAATGAACGATACCGAAGGTGTTTGTGCAAGACAATCAGGAGGTGAAATCAGATTCAAGTAATGACATTAGGTCATACTTTGTAATTGCACTTCATGATCCCGATGAGAGTCTTAAGCTTCATCCTAGGTATAGCTGGTGTTTACATCAGCCTACGAATGAATGAAATGAATAATGTGAAGTACGAATGAACGAATGAAGCAGACTCTGTGTTTACTAAAGAAGGCCCTCGGGATGATGTCCCATATGTTGGGTCCTCACTTGAGATGTCTTAATGCTATATCAACGATTCCAAGGTCTCGTGTATATTAAATGTATAATATATAAAACATGAAAGTAATGAAATCAATGCATAATCAATAGAGAATTGCTTATGAAATGTAATGAATACTTGATGTAATGAATAACTTGTTGTAAGGATAGTCAAATCGTGTCCAATAAAGTTTACAATTAGTAAAGGGCATAACTAATAATGAATCCTCATGTTATGAAAATGATAAAGCCAAATAAATTGGCTTATAATGATTTTATATAATTGGCAAAAGATATTAGCCAAATAAGATTGGCTTATAATGACTTCTTACATTAGGCCAATAATACAATAATAGGAATAGTCACTAAAGATTGGTTTATAAAGAATTCATGCCCAAAGTAAGCTAGATCATAAGGTTTAATGATATGCCCCATGATCTATGCACATTATGCAATCAACTAAAGAATGAGTATAGTCAATAAGTATTGACTTATAAATATATTCATGCCCCGAATTGTAGCTAAGTCATTTTCTTAATCTCTTGAATTACTTACTTGATTCATTGTGGGTATGGGACTACAATGAATCATTGCACTTGTAAATAAAACATAGGACCAAAGGAGTTATTGAACTACACAACAACAAGAAGAAAAAGACTGAAAAATAATCTAAGTGTACAAAGAGGATCTCTCGGGTTTGGAGGATAAAAATTTAAATCTTCGCCCGAGTGGTTCTAAAATTATGTTGATGATACTAATGTCTTGTAATCATATAGAAAATGAGTTTTGTGCTTTGAATACATTAAAATACTTCATATTCATACCACAATTCACAACTAACGAATTAGGAAAGTCTAATGACTAGACTTTCCAGAAATGGCATGTTGCTTAGGAAGAGCTTCCATTGATCATGCATAGCTTTATGTGTATGTGTGCATACACCCATACTTAGTACAAGTGGTGCACTAACCCCCTGCTATTTACTATTTTTATAGGTAAAGGTCAAAGGACAGGTTGACGACACTTGCAGCGGTTTGGACTTCAGCGTTTCTCCAAACCAATTGGTAGGTCCTCATGATTTTGAGGATGCTACAGATTTAGTCTAGCCTTAGTTTTAGACATATATAGTTGATGTTGTCCCTAGCATTTCTTTCGTACCTTCATTTCGAAGCTTTATAATAAGGCCGTGTTTGGCAAACTATTTATGATATATTCATCTTCAGTTTCGAATTGATTCTTTATGTTAGATGGTTGTTCTCTTATGTTTATCTTTGTATATGATGTATCTAGTTAATAATTATATGAAGTCTATGTATACTTCATACATATAAAAAGTTTTAAATTTTCTGCAAATTTAACTAGATGAATGTGATGAATGCAAGATGAGGCTTGTCTGCGACCTCTGAGAGGTCAACGACGCCGGTTGCGATCTGGATTCTTGAATCTAGGTTGTGACAAACTTGGTATCAGAGCATGAGATTAAATTACCTAGGATCTAAAGATCAACACAACCACGTTACGTAGTTTCTAGCTTATGGTTGTGAAGCGCGCCACAATCAAGACTTAGAGACTACGCGATGATAGGAAATTCTCCCTTCTTCTACTCTTTATCTTGCTATCTAGAGCTTTGACACTTTGTGTCGTTATAAGTATCTAACTTCCTTCTTGTGTGAACGCGCAGAAGAATACACAAAAGAATTAGGATGACCAAGTGGTCTAAGGAGCCAGACTCAAGATCTGGCCTTTCCAAGAAGGGGCAATGATGGAAATGCCCAACGTGACCAAAAGACGTGTAGTAAGTGTGGCCGTTCGCATGAAGGTGAGTACATAGTAAATTCTAAATGCATGTCACGGGTTTTAATGAAGAGGAGAAGGCTGAGTTGGCGGCATATAAGCTCAAGGATGGGGCTCAGGTATGGATTGTCTCCATAAGTGTTATTCTACGATAGATTGTCTAAATAGGGTAGTGAGACTTCGGTTTCCAAATTAGTTAGAGCTGGAATGGGAAGGGTGTGGTTCAAATCCAACAAGCCAAATAGTTTCAAATCTTAAGGCCAATAAGATGTTATATAAGGGGTTAGGAGCCAATGAGAACCTTTCTTACGAAGATATTTCCTTTGAAATTTTAGATCGCCAAGTGAAACGGTTGAGGAACAAGGAGTTTGACACCGTTAAGGTGTTATAGAGGAACCACCCTTGTTGAGGGGGCAATATGGGAGGCCGAGGCCGATATGAGATCCCATTACCCTCACTTGTTCAGTTCTTGAGGTTAGATATACTCTTCCTAAGTCTGGTTTATGTTTAAGAAACTCTAAGTTTAAGTGCTTTAGTCGATTTGGTGTTATAAGTCACTAATCGTATGTCTTATAATAGCACTATGTGAGTTAAAATGAAGTTCTGTTGAATTTTATGTTGCTGTTTTTGTGTAGCATAGGCATGTTTTCTGTGTTGCATGATTTGTGATGTGCATTAAGTTAAGTGTGATTGAGAAGGAAATTCCTCAATCTCAAATATGAAGCTTCATTGAATGATATGAATCATCCAAATAATTGTGAATTAGATATTCACAAAAGAGAAACGTTTAAGCATGATAGAGTAACTTTAGGAAATCACCCTCTTTGTTTAAATGATGTGTAAGTGTCATTCGGGGACGAATTTTCCTAAGGGGGGGGATAATGTAACATTCCGGAAAATCATATGTCTAATGAATAGACCAGTATGCCCTTAGGATAGCCTATTAGGGGTACATAGGCACCCAATGCCCAATATTGAGAAATATTGGGCATAGTATAGAAAAAATTGGCTAAGGGATATTAGCCAATTTTCTATATACGAATAAGAAATATATTTTTTTGGGTTGTCATACCCCAATGTAAGATTGATGTTCAATAAATGTACCTGCAAGGAAAACCCTAAGCTAAAAATATTCTCTTCATAATATCTGCACACTATGTACTAGGCATCCAATTGTCAAGCCTAGCACCATAGCACATGACCATTTAAAATGATCATGTAAATTAAGCAGTGTCCAAGGACATGCCGAGGTCCTTGGGACAATAAGTAAACATTCCCAAATGAACCATAAATAATAGTTAGTTAGAAAAGTATAACCAACCCATGTGCAATAACATGTGCAAGACATGTGAAGAAGTGGCCAAGGAGGGGATCACCCTAACCGAATTCGGTTAGGGTAGTTAGGGGGGGGGGGAAACATGCACAAGGGACCCCTTTATGTGGGGCTTAACTTACTAACTAATTCTAGACTCTAACCTACTGCCCTAAATAGCTAACTAACCTAGGAACAAACAAAATAAATTAATTAGTGCACCCGACAACCTAGGACCAAAACCGGGTTGACACTAACCTAGTACTAGTTAAAGAGACAACCTAGTACCTAACCTAGGATGGTCCAAAGAGTTAGTTAAGATCCTAACAACTTAAGGGTACTTTAGTAATTACCCTAGGATACTTAATTAATTAATTTAGAAACTTAATTAATTAATTTAAAGGGGGAAAACCTAAATCACAAAGCAATTTCCAGATTTCGGTTAAAATAAGCAAAAAGACAACGTAGTACCTAACCTAGGATTGTTCAAAGGATTGGTTATGGTCCTAACGACTTAAGGGTACTTTAGTAATTACCTTAGGTCACCTAATTAATTAAATTATAAATTTAATTAATTAGGTTAAATGTTAAAAACGAAATTCTTACACTAACCTAGTACAACTCAACAAACATCCTACTACTTAACCTAGGATGGTCCAAAAGGGTTAATTTTGGTTCCAATGACTTAGGGTTACTTTAGTACTTACCCTAGGTCCCTAAATTAATTAAATTAAGGATTTAATTAATTAATATAAAGTCAAAATATTGACCAAAACCTTAGTCAATACCAATTTCCAGATTTGACTAGGTGTTATGTTCTCCTATGTTTAGTCAACTTAGGAGGGGCATTTTGGTAATTGGTTAATTAGTTTATTAAATTAACTTATTAAACCTAAGTTTTATAATTAAATATAAGTTATTAAACATAAAAATCACGTTCAAACTCATAGAAAAGGCAACGCAAAAACAGCAAGCAACGAACGAAAGAAAAATAGAATTTTTTTTATCAATTTTTCTAGGGCGATTTCAAGGTTTCTTCAAGGTTTCTTTCAAGGTGGTATTCGTAGATTATGTTCTACATAAGGTATGGGTTTCTCTCCTGAAATTATTTCTCCAAGTGTATTTTCCTTCGAACGATTTACAAGATCTTGAAAACTAGGGTTGTTCCCATCGTTCTCGTCGAACTTCCCTTCCCTAGTATCCTTTTCGATTTCAATGTTGAATAGGTTAGAGATCATGTTGTTGGTATGTGGTGATGGATGTTCTTAACATGTATTGTTTTTGAATGATGAGTATCGAATGAACTTATGAATTTGTAATTGCCTAAAGTTAATCTTATCATGATAATTAATGATGGATAATATGCTAAGATAAGTCTGTGATGTGTTAAGTGAATTATGTGCCTTTGGCTGAATGTTGACTTGCTGTGGTTGTGATGTTATGAAGATGCTAAAGCCATCAAATGTTAATATGAAGCTGTCCAATATGTTCTTAAAACGTGACACTAAAAGCCATAAACTAAAAATTGGCTCAAAGACATATATGAAATCAGATATTGAATAAATTGGCTATCTGGTTCCAATAAAGTTGTCTAACTCTATTTGGTCAAAATGAATATATGCTAATGGCTAGGAACTTATGTAAATGATTAAAAGATTGTCTAATGGTTCATACATATGGCAATTTAAATATGAACATACCTAAAAATTGGCTTATGCCAAAAAGATTGAATTGGTTAGTCTAACATACCATATACACACGAATTGTGAACATAAAAATATTGAATTCTTCTTGTAAGTTAATCAAAGGTTAAAAGTTCAAGTGTAGTGAAAGTTTGACTTATGCCATTAAATTGGCCTACAATATTATCTCCAAATATATGTAATAGAATTGGCTAATGATTCCATGAAATTATATTTGAATGAATGTTTGGCTTGTGCCAATAAATTGACTATGAAGTTATTTCCAAATTTTCTAGGCCAATACTAATCATATGCCAATCTTCTGTAGCCAAAATAATGAAATGACAACTCAAGTACATCTAAACTAATTCAATGAATCTATAACCAAGGGCATTCCATTCATTGGGACAACTCCCAACATGCACTACAAGAATGAACTATGACATATGTAACTCATTAAAAGAAGTGCTCATCGTCAATAAACGATGAAATGAAGCTACTACACTAAAGTAAAGAAGTAACGTGAGTTATAACATAATTAAAGGGATCTAAATTAAGTAAGTGACCAGAATGGGGTGTTAAAGGAAGTGAGACAAGTCTTACTTACACCAAAGCTAAATTGTTAAAAGAATACTCACGAATGAAGGTGTTAGAATGTGTGAGACTAGTCCCATTAACACCTAAGGATGATATGTAAAGACAATTCACATTCATCAATGTAAAATAAGGATGATATGTAAGGACAATTCACATTCATCAATGTTAAGTAATGATGATATTTAAGGAAAATTCACATTCATCAATGTAAAGTAAGGATGATATGTAAGGACAATTGACATTTCATCAATGTAAAGTAAGGATGACAAGTCATCAAAAGAGTAAATAAATCTCAACCATACTCTATATGTAAGTGTAAGGACAGTTCACACTTAATACTAATGATGAAATGAGAAATCATCTAATGAGCTATGATGTCCTCATGCTAAAAGCCAGCTTCCATGATGTATGAGTTGAATGTAATTAAACTTTATACTGAGCACCGATAGGCTAGCTATGAGCGGTGATGCCTTCCTTCGGGAAAGGCGGAGGTTCACGTAACTCTCATGAGATGAGACTGTCCGGCATGCCGGGTATGGGTCTCCTTATATCTCCTAGTCTTTGAACCTATAAATCCAATATAGGGATCTAGTAGGGTTCAATTCCCTATATACGCTAGCATGTTTTGGTTTCACCTTGGCCAGTGACTCCATCTCTTTTCGGTGTGGGGAAGACACTGTATTTCATGATGCTCACATGATCTATGTCGATTAAGGTTGGAGTTCCTCAAAGTATGAAAGATAATGAAATGAACGATACCGAAGGTGTTTGTGCAAGACAATCAGGAGGTAAAATCAGATTCAAGTAAAAACATTAGGTCATTCTTGGTCATTGCACTTCATGATCCCGATGAGAGTCTTAAACTTCATCCTAGGTATAGCTTGTGTTTACATCAGCGTACGAATGAATGAAATGAATAATGTGAAGTACGAATGAACGAATGAAGCAGACTCTGTGTTTACTAAAAAAGGCCCTCGGGATGAGGTCCCATATGTTGGGTCCTCACTTGAGATGTCTTAATGCTATATCAACGATTCCAAGGTCTCGTGTATATGGAATGTATAATATATAAAACATGAAAGTAATGAAATCAATGGCATAATCAATAGAGAATTGCTTATGAAATGTAATGAATACTTGATGTAATGAATAACTTGTTGTACAAATAGTCGAATCGTGTCCAATAAAGTTTACAATTAGTAAAGGGCATAACTAATAATGAATCCTCATGTTATGAAAATGACAAAGCCAAATAAATTGGCTTATAATGATTTTATATTATTGGCAAAAGATATTAGCCAAATAAGATTGGCTTATAATGACTTCTTACATTAGGCCAATAATACAATAATAGGAATAGTCACTAAAGATTGGTTTATAAAGTATTCATGCCCAAAGTAAGAAAGATCATAAGGTTTAATGATATGCCCCATGATCTATGCACATTATGCAATCAACTAAAGTATGAGTATAGTCAATAAGTATTGACTTATAAATATATTCATGCCCCGAATTGTAGTTAAGTCATTTCCTTAATCTCTTGAATTAATTACTTGATTCATTGTGGGTATGGGACTACAATGAATCATTGGATCAAAGGAGTTATTGAACTACACAACAAGAAGAAGAAAATGACTGAAAAATAATCTAAGTGTACAAAGAGGAGCTCTCGGGTTGGAGGATAAAAATTTAAATCTTCGCCCGAGTGGTTCTAAAATTATGTGGATGATACTAGTGTCTTGTAATCATATAGAAAATGAGTTGTGTGCTTTGAATGTATTAAAATACATCATATTCATACCACAATTCACAACTAACGAATTAGGAAAGTCTAATGACTAGACTTTCCAGAAATGACATGTTGCTTAGGAAGAGCTTCCATTGATCATGCATAGATTTATGTGTATGTGTGCATACACCCATACTTAGTACAAGTGGTGTACTAACCCCCTACTATTTACTATTTTTATAGGTGCAAGTCAAAGGACAGGTTGATGACACTTGCAGCGGTTTGGACTTCAGCGTTTCTCCAAACCAATTGGTAGGTCCTCATGATTTCGAGGATGCTACAGATTTAGTCTAGCCTTAGTTTTAGACATAGCTAGTGGATGTTGTCCCTAGAGTTTCTTTCGTACCTTCATTTCGAAGCTTTGTAATAAGGACGTGTTTGGCAAACTATTTATGATATATTCATCTTCAGTTTTGAATTGATTCTTTATGTTAGATGGTTGTTCTCTTATGTTGAGCTTAGTATATGATGTATCTAGTTAATAATTATATGAAGTCTATGTATACTTCATACATAAAAAAAAAATTAAATTTTCCGCAAATTTGACTAGATGAATGTGATGAATGCAAGATGAGGCTTGCGTGCGACCTCTGAGAGGTCAAGGACGCCGGTTGCGATCCGGATTCCAGAATACAGGTCGTGACAAATACACTTCCCTAAGGTCCTGATACATCTTTATTGACCTCGGATGAATGGAGTAATGGTACCCATGATCTTCCTCAAGAATTCGGTTCCTCGAATCATCTACATTGGGAACACACAACCTTCCTTGATACCTCAAAACACCATCCCTCCCTAAGGAGAATGACTCATTAAACTAACCAAGAACCGATTCCTTCAACTCCATCAATGGTTGATCAAGGTGTTGTTTTGACTTCACCTCAACAACTAAGGATTACTCAGAGTTATGATGGACCATAAAACCACCATTTGCAGAATCATCCAACCTATCACCCCATCTAGCCAATCTATGAACATCTTTCACTAGCTTTTTCTTGTCTTTCTCTACATGAGAAACACTACCCATGGTCATAAGACTTAGAGCATCCGCAGCCACATTGGCCTTGCTGTGGTGATAGAGAACACTCATGTTATAATCTTTAAACAATTCTAACCACCTTGTTTGTTTGATATTCAAGTCCTTTTGAGTAAACACATATTGGAGACTCTTGTGGTTGGTATACACATAAACATGAAGACCATACAAGTAATGACTCCAATTTTTCAAGGAAAATGCCACGACCACTAAATCAATATCATGAGTGGGATAGTTCTTCTCATGCACCTTAAGTTGTCTAGAAGCATAGGTGATTACTTTCCCATGTTGCATAAGCACACACCCCAAACCCACTCGAAATGCATCACAATACAAAATGAAGCCTTTTGTACCCTTCGGTAAAGTCAACACCGGAGCGTAAGTTAGCCTATCTTTCATGATTTGGAAGATCCTCTCACATGCCTCCGACCATTCAAACTTCTTACACTTTTTTGTTGAAGTAGTGAAGGAGATGCTATTAACGCAAAACCATCCACAAACCTCCGATGATAACCCACTAGACCCAAGAAACTCCTAATGTCGGTTTGAGTGAATAATATAGGTCAATTTCTCACCGCCTCTATTTTATCTGGATACAACCTCAACTCCCTCACTGGAGATGATATGACTAAGAAATGCAATGGACCTCAACCCAAACTGACATTTGCTATACTTGGCAAACAATTGATGTTCTTTAAGTACTTGGAATACCACTCTCAAATGACCCATGTGTTAACCCTCATTTTTCGAATATACCAAGATGTCGTCAATGAAGATAATGACAAATGATTCTAGGTAACTTTGAAACACCCTATTAATAGGTCCATAAATGCCACCGGAGCATTTGTGAGATGAAAGGACATTACTAAGAACTTGTAGTGACCATATCTAGTCCGAAATGTCGTCTGTGGTATGTCCTCACCTCTCATTCTAAGTTGGTGATAGTCCGATCTCTAGTCAATCTTAGAAAAGTAGCTTGACCCTTGGAGTTGATCAAACAAGTCGTCAATACAAGGGAGATGATACTTGTTCTTAATAGTGACTTTATTGAGTTGGCGATAATCAATGAACATTCAAAGGGACCCATCGTTCTTCTTCAAAAAAAAACCCGGAGTACCCCATGGAGAAATACTAGGTCTAATAAAGCCTTTGTCTAGTAAATCTTTGATTTGAGCCTTCAACTCCTTCAATTCGGCCGGAGCCATTCGATAAGGACACATTGAAATGGGATTTGTATCCGATAGCAAATCGATACCAAAATCAATTTCCCATTGGGGAGGAATACCGAGGAAGAACGTTAGGAAAGATCTACGGAAATTCACTCACTACGGGAACAGACTCAATGGGAGGCATTTCGGAGTCTAAATCTTTGACTCTTACTATATGATATAAACAAAACTTAGAGATCATTTTTCATGCTTTTAGACAAGAGATGATACGACCTATAGGAATAGAATTTCCCCCCTTCCACTCTAAAACGAGCTCATTTGGAAAGTTAAATTTCACCACCCTCTTCGTACAATCAATAGAGGCAAAGCAAGAATGCAACCAATCCATACCCAAAATGATATCAAAATCAAGCATATCAAGTTCTACTAATTCAACATAAGAAACTCTATTGGGAAACATTATCGGACAATTTCTATACACCCTTTTTGCATCAACCGACTCACCCACCAGGGTAGACACTATAAAAGGTTCATGCAAGATACCGGGTAAAATGTAAAAATTATTTTAGCTACAAGTGGTGTAACTAATCACAATGTACCACCGAATCAATTAAAGCATATACATCAATAGAGAAAACTTTCAACATACCGGTCACCACATCGGGGGAGGTCTGTTTCTCATCCCTAGAGAGGAGATCATAGAAGCGGTTCTTCTTATGATCATTATTAGAACCACTTGCTTGAGTTTGACCACCCTTCTCTTGAACCTTAATATAAGGGCAATCCCTAACCTGTTGACCACTCTTGCGACAACCAAAACAATTGCCCGTTCTAACCAAGCATTCATCAAAATGACCCTTTCCACACTTGGCACATGTAGGCTTCTCATTTGGTGAGTTTCCACTCCTTCCCTTTTTGGCTCTAGGTTTAGGCACCTTATCATCACGAGCCTTAGGAACTTGGATTGAATTTGATTAGAGAACCTCTTCTTGAACCTAGGCTTATCTTGGATATAAAGCCTACCCTTTGAAGAACCACCATCAAAACATCTTGCCCTCTTAGCATCTCTACTCTTTCTCTTAGCCCTTGCCTCTTCCATTTGTCGAGCATGAACCATGAGACGAGAATCGTTCATATTTTCATGTAGCATAGGCGAACGACACTCCTCTTGCAAATCATCTGACACCCCCATTACAAAACGACTCATTTCATCCGTAGGATCAGAAACCAAAGAAGGAGCATACTTGGACAATTTAGTGAATTTCAAAGAGTATTAAAGAATATTCTTACCTCCTTGATGAATGTTGATGAACTCCACTACTTTGGCTTCCCTTATCTGCCTAGGATAGAACCGATCAAGTAAAGTCTTCTGGAAGATCTCCCAAGTCACCGGTCAACACCCTAGAGTCCTATTGTCCCTCCATTGGAAGTACCAAGTTTGAGCCACATCTTTGAGTTGGTAAGTGGGTAACTCGGCCTTCTCACTAGTAGTCAACCCCATAGAATAAAGAATCTTATAGACCTCATGAATGAACTCACGGGGGTCTTTTCCACCTTTGACCCATAGAAAGTAAGAGGTTTCATCCTTGTAAAATCCCTTAGACGGGAGGCCATAGTAGCAACCTGTTAATTTGGTCGGGGTACAACCTCCCGATTAGCTTGGGTTGTCATAGCTTGAGCTTGAGTAGTGATGGCTTGGGCTTGTGAAGAAATGCCTTGGGCCATTTGGAAAAGGGCAACCCTTATCTCACCATCCATTAAAGGTGGAGGATTGACTAGATCTTGTTCCACATTAGCATCCTCTTCTAGAGGAGGGACTTGATCTCCACGGGGAGGACTTCCAGCATTGGCAATCTCTTCCACAAGTTTTCATGCCGCATTCCTTTGAGTATTCATTGACTACAACCAAAATACATGGTTTAGGTGAAAACACACTATAAGTATACGCTAGAGGCACGATATAGGATTTTCCAAGAAAAAGAGAGTTTCCTAAGCATCACAAAGATTCCTATTCGTAAGTGTGGTGCGCTTCACAATTCTGAGTACGAATCTACATAGACTTGGTTGAGAGAGACATCTACATCAAGGATATTCAACCTCATGCTCTGATACCAAGTCTGTCACATCCGGGATGTATCTCCTAGACGTAATCGATGTTGTCATCCTCTTTGAGGACTAAGACTAGCCTCTTAGCATTCATCATTACATTCATAGGTCCAAAATGCAAATTTAAAACTTTTTATTACTTTTACATTGAGGTTTAAATAGACCTTTACATACACACAATATATTCATATCGAGTAAACATACACCCTTCGTATAGGAAGATTACATAGTCTTCTACTTTTATTGCACATAAGTATATATATAAGATAGAACACAGTCTTTAAAGATTGTCTCATCTCATAACCATCTATCAAGATTATAGAAAATTGGGTAGAGCCCATACATCAATGTAAAAGAGACACATATAGGCTATACAATCCGTACTCAAATGAAAAGAGAAATAACATAAGACTCTTATAACTAAAACAACTTCATAAGCTCGATATTGGCATCGCCCTCGGAAAGTGAGGACCTACCCACTTGTATGATTGAGGAATTCCAAGTCTTATTCAAAGTCGTCTCAAAGAGCCTTCAATGACGGGAACATTAAATTTTGGGGAAAAGGGGAAGAAAATGGGGTTAGTACACCACTTCTACTAAGCATGAGACCATATGCACATATAAGATCAAATCATGCTAAAAAGGGACATTTTATTAAAACATTCTATTTTACCTTTTGAAAGTCTTATGCATATTCAAGCAAACCATACCAATCAACAAGACATATTCATTAAATCAAGCAAGTAACATGTATGTCAACATACTTGAACCCGTAATCTAATACAACCCTATCATCAAGTAATAACATCACAAGCATGAATAAGAGTTCATCATATCATAATAGAGCAACATAACTACTCATGAACACTCATAAGTCAACAAGTGCAATGACCAAGTAAAGCTCCATAACCCTACTTAATCAAGTAACCCATCAAGAACCATGACTAATATCCAACTTCACATAACATAACCCTTAAGGGTACATACCATCATACTTTAGCAATATAGACCAATTACATGTTCATAAGAATGACCATCACCATACAATAACATTTACATGTAAGATCATCATAATATCATCATTTGCATTAATTATCATATACATACATAATATCAGCCTTCTAAGTCTTCCCTCAAGGCAAACTAGTGCAAGGCATAGGTAGAGTTCCATACCCCTACCTAGGCGAAGTCAGACTTCTCAAGTCACCCTAGTTAGTTTATACTTCATTACTTCATTTTAGTTTAGGGAAAACTTGCCTTAACCGACATAGACCACAAGAGCTAAGTGTGGATTGTGGTGTTGTAAAACCTTACACCGATGGAAGGTGGTCTACCAGTCAAAGTAAAACCAAACATAAACGTAGCTTTCTAGGAGTATCCACTAACTAGTCTTCCTATGGGGGCAACGTAGTTCAAGAACTAAGAGATAGGTATAATCCCTCTACATACCACTTGGCAATTCATGCCTCCTCTCATGGGAATCCATTGGATGAGTATCCCTCATTAGAGAGTCAACACCACATTTGGAACTATAGGAGGAATCTTTCTCTATGAGAAGTAATCACCTCCCATTGTAAAGTTCACTCGGTGCTAAGCTAAGTCCCTTTTGAAATGTCTGTAATGTCTTTCTTAATCATCATAACTTATTGTAGGTCATAGGGTCTAGCCCTTTTATAATCATCATCATCATAGCTCAATAAGAATTGCATAAGTATAGTCCCTTCATTACAATTCATATAACTGAGGTTAGAACATTCACATATTCATTCATGATAAGGCACATTGGTAGTCATCACCTTCCTTATAACATTTACATCTTAACCAACCACACAACCATATTGAAGACATTTCAATTCAACATCATACCACCCTATAAATCCTAGAACAAGGTATACTCCAACACTACATCATGACTTAATCACAATTAACCATAATTTGAAGTAAACAATAGAGATCATTAGACTTACCAATCTCCTTCATAACCCATCATCAAGGTCTTACCATCAAACCTTAACTCAACCCAATTAGGGTATAGTTCCATCATAAAACAATAAACAACATAATAACAAGGCTAATTGAATCACTACATCACAATTCATCACTAGTTCATAGATGAAACAAGATACTTAGATCAATTCACAACATACTTCATAACCGAGATCAACTTCTCATTAACTAGCATTATAGGACTATAATTAATCCTATTCTATTAATTATTTATACAATAACATCATCTAGTATTAGTGTCATTCGGGGATTAATTTTCCTGACGGGGGCATAATGTAACACTCCGGAGAAACGTCCATGACGTCCGGAGACTAGTGAAATTGAGGTTAGTGTGCCTTGGCATGTTTCATAGGGTTTTAAGAGTCGTAAATTAGTGATATTTTATAGAAAGGGGATAAACATGTGTTATAGTATGTTTAGGGTCGAAACGTATGGGTACGAATCCCTAAAGACCACCCTAAGGGTCCTTGAGGAGGACCCTTCCATTTGGACCCAAAAGCTGTCAATTGAAAGTGTGCAACCACGAGCCAATCGATGAACCGTCGACTAATCGATGCTCCGTGATGGATACGTAGGTTCAAACTTAATCAATTGTCCATGAAGGTAAAAAATAACCCTCTTTGACCAAAATGACGAGCAGAAGCACGGGCCCTTCGATGGACCTATGGGGCATCAACGTGGTCTCGTGGTTTGGGGTTTGTTTTACTGGCTAGTTTTAAGTTGACTAGATTAATTAGTTAATTAGTTAGGTGATTAATTTAGGGTTATAATAGGGTTAACTAACTTATTTAAGGGACTATATAAGACCTCAACCTCATTAAACTAACCTAACCCCGCACAATTCCCAAACTCAATTCTCTCCAACTTCTCTCTTCTTTCTTTCTCTATTGCAAGACCCCATTTAAGAGCAATTCAAAGCATGAGTAGGATTTCAAGACTTCACCTTTTCTTCATCAACAACTAAGGAATACTAACGTATGGAAGCTATTCACTCTAGGGATCTCTTTGCCCAAGAGGTTCTTCAAAGTTTATTTCTAATGTAGATAAAATCATGGGTTTTCTTCTATTTCGGAAATTAATCTTTGAAATTGAATTTTCGTTGGTTTCCTTTGATCATTATTGATAGATTATGATTGCTAATAGGATAACTATGGAAGTTCTCGGTATTTGAGTTAGTTCTATGGAAGAAATCTTTTTGAACCAGTTTCCCATAACCCTAGGTTATGAATTGAAGTTAAATTTATTAATGATGATGCAATTGACTTAGTCCTTGTATAGATTAATATTATATGACGTTATTAACTGTATTGATTGATGAATATGGTTGGATTCATGGTATGATCTGTAAGGAGGCTTATGAAGGTTAATTGGTAAGACTTTGTTATCTTGAGTTCTTTAATTCATAATGATGACTTATACTTGATGATTATGTTCAATTGAAGTATTAAATGTGATTATATTAGCAAGGTTATGTAATGATGAATGTGATTAAATGTGTTGACTATATGAATTATGAGATTATAATTAAGGGTATGATCATATAAGGTTTATTGTGAATTACTTATGTGCCTTGCTATTACATGATTATGATGTGTTGATCTCACAAATGAATGGTTGTTATGAATAGACATTCTCATGCAATACCTAATGATATAATGACATTCTATTCAATAGGGTTAGTCTTCCATGGTCTATATGAAGTTATGATGATTAAGAATGACTTAAAGACATTTAAAAAGGACACTTTAGCGTGGCACCGAGTGAACTAGTTATGAGAGGTGTCCCTTCCCAATGTGAAAAAGTAGGTTCATAATGGTTCTCATGTGATGTATATTACAATGCAATTGTGCAAAACGAGGGTCTCTGGCATGTCTGCTAGTTGTTGAATTATGTTGCCCCCATAGGAATACTAGCTAGTTGATCCACCTAGAATGTGATGTTCATGTTTTTGTAGTACCTTTGGGTTTTCATGACACCGGATTCCATGTTTAGCTCACATGGTCTATGTCGGTTAAGGAGATTGTTCTCGAAAGTAACGTGAAAGTAATAAAGCGAACACTAACTAGGCTGACTTAAGGGGTTCTACTTAGTGTAGGTAGGGGTATGGGACTCTACTTATACATGACACAAGTTGACCTTGAGGGATGTCCTAGAAGGTTGTCCTTATGAACTTATGATATGATTAAAATGTCTATGATGATTTAACGTGTTGATGATGCTATATGATGTTAGTTTCATTAATGTACATGCTATTGATCTAAATTGATATATAAATATGATGAAGAACATGCATGATATAAAGATATATGAAATGTTAACAATTCTTATGATCCTTTGTTTGGTTTACTTGATTATGTGGCGGTGGCGGCCTCTGAGAGGACTCAGACATGCCCTTAGCATTCGTCATAACATGTCATCAATTAAAATTGCGGAGAAATTTAAAACTTTTAATACTATGTGAAGTATACTTAGACTTCATACATAACAATCATGAAAACATACGTAGCGATAATCTAAAAGCTATCTCACATAGAAACCATCTAAAGAGTATGAATCTGGACTTAGCCAATAAAAGTATGTATGCCATATAGGCCGTAATACAAAATAATCCAAAGAACATAAACTGAATCGAAAGTATTTTTAATAACTACTAAAGTCTTCATAAGCTAGTGTACGAAAACATAGCATCCCTGAACATGAGGACCTACAAACACTTGGACAAAGATTCCAAGCTTCTTCAATCGACCTACTTAATCTTCAATGGCCGTACCCTACATTTGTAGTAATATAAAGTAATGGGGTTAGTACGCCATATGTACCGAGTATGGGTATATGCACATAACATTTCAGGACATGCATGAAAAGGATCATTTCTTAGAAATCATGCTTAGTCATATGAAAGTCTTCAATGCACATACCATAGAACATATACGAGTTAAGGATTCCATCAACATAAAGCATGATCATAATCAAAGACATATTATCATGGAGTCATGTTAATATTTCATATTCAATAGATCATATAAACATAACATACAAAACACTTACCAATGATCCCATCCCCAATATACAAGTTCAATGGTCATGTGAAGCCCCATAACCACACACAACCAAGTAGATAAGATAGGAGACCATAAGTAAAGTTTTGCTTCATATAACTTTTAACATAAGTAGTCATCACCTCATAAAGAAATATAGACCAATAACATTTTCATTAACATAACCAACTTCATATAAGAGTAACAACATATATCATAAGCATCATACATGTCATGTTATCATATTACATAAGAACGATCCCCTAGGACTTCCCTTAGAGTCAACTTGTGGAATGGCTACGTAGAGTCCCATACCCCTACCTATACTAAGTAGAAATTTTAAGACACCCTAGTAAACGTCCATTTACTTGTCTTTCATTTTACTTGAGGGAACATTAGCCTTACCGACATTAGACAATGTGAGCTAAACATTGATTCTGGTGTCATGAAACCCCACACCGAAGTAAGGTGGCCTACCGGCCAAAGTAAAACCTAAAATGAAATAGCTTTCTAGGTGGATCCACTAGCTTGTATCATATGGTGGTAACATAGTTCAATAACTAGGATATATATTATAGACCCATAGTTCCACATTACATGGAAGCCTCTATCTCATGAGAGTCATTGTTAACCTACCTTCCAACAATAGAAGAGACCCCTTTCATATCTAGTTCACTCGGTGCTGGGCTATAGTCCCTTTTTCAATAACCTTTAAATCATTATTTATTCATAGTTCTGATCAAGAAGTCATAGGAGATTAACTCCTTGTATAAACATGATCATGAGCTCTTTGGGTTTAGATGAGAATTTCCTTTCATTGTAACCTTTCATTTGTGAGATTAACATATCATAAATCATCTTGTGTAAATCATAGAAGATAATATCATAATCTTGCATTATCGTGTTCTTATCATGATATCACAAATCAAAATAGTCAGAGCCCAACTTATATTCATTGCATCATCATACATAATGCATTAGCATTGTAACATCATTTATAGACTAACGTAAACATCATAGAGTAATCACGACTTTAGAAGACTTACCTCTTGCTTCCAAGAACCTTATTCAAGAACTTACGTTTAACTTACAACAATCATAGCAACAACATAGTGAAATACTCAATAGAATAACCAACTCTTTAAGTCATATACAAGATCAATTTATAATGTAGGATAAGGGAAAGGGTCATTAAAGAGTTCATTCAAGTCTTAGTTCCAATCCCAAAGTTTTCATGTAATCAAGTAGTAGATACAACCCATTCGAAAACATCAATCTGATATGACATGTTTCAATCTAAAATCTAACATTTACAAGCCAAACATTCAACAATATATACTTAATTAACCATAGAAAACCATTATTTTTAATCGATTGTCATAAATCTAGAGTTAGGAAGAAAACCCGTTTTGTAGAGTAAAAACCATAGAAGTTTGAGTTCTTGAAAACCATCTTTGAAAGAACCTCTTGGGGAAAGGAATCCCAATAGTGAAGAACCCATACCTTATTGACGAACAATGCACGAATTTTTGAAGAAAATCTTTAAGTCTTTGTCTTTTTCCTTAAGCTCTTCTTGTTCTTCAATAGAGTTTGAAAATGACAGCGTTCTTGAGAGATTTGAGAGAAATTCGTTTGTTTTGGTTTAACTTTGTAAAAATTGGTCTAAAACTGACCTATAACCAATGTATAGTCGTCATATTAAATACCCAAATGACCCTTCACTTAAATGGGTCTTTTTGTAAAGTTAAATTACCAAAAAAATGACTTAAATGAATCTGGGTTGTGGCTGCGCGTCGTGGGAAAAATCCCATTCTTTTTCTGAAATTTTGGGTCGAGGAAGTGAGCCTCGTATCAGCCTCGCGTCGCGAGGCTACCTCTTGCAGCCTGCTTTGGCAGCCTGCTCGCCCAAGTTTGGGTCCTTCCCAAGGACCCTTCGGGTGGTCCTTGGGGTGTTATTACCGAACGTTTATACCCTTTGTAATACATACTACCCATTAAAAGTGTTTTTATTAATTTATACTTCATTTGATATTTCAAAACCTTCACCAAACATAGGGACGTCAACTAGTTAAAATTAGCTAGTTTTCGGACGTCAAGGTCTTTCTTTGTCCTTTTTGCTCTAACCTTTTCTAATTGAACTTATTACATCAATATAGATATGTAAATATTATTTGAAACATTATTTAATAGATTAAGCTCTAGTCTAAGTCATAGTATTTCCGGAGTGTTACATGGACTTCACATAAGCATTGCACTAGTAGGCTTGGGAAGGGGTTGTGAGTAATGGTCTTATATATTGTGATGCTTATAAACTCTTGTACATGAATTATTGTTATAATGTTATGTTGGATTTATTCATACCTATATGATCTCAGTATGATGTTATTTATGTTGATATGACTTATGTCCATAATATCCATGTTGAGTTGACTTTATGTTGATTATGGACTTGTCTTATAGTATGTTCTGTCTATAGACTTGTATATGTTCGTGATTGTGCATACAAGATTTTTAAAGTGACTTAGCATGGTTTCAAAATAAATGTCCTTTTAAGCATGATTTTGATGGTTTTACTTGCATATATTTCCATACTTAGTACATGTGGTTGTACTAACCCATGTTCTTTCCCTTTTTCCCAAACATTATCGGTTCGGGCAATTGAGGTATCAAGGTTGCTTTTCACGAATACTTGGACTTTTCCCCATGTTTTGGAAGGTCCTTTAGCTCGAGGATGGTTCCACGTATTCAACCCTAGTGGTGTTGCTATTGTCTAAATACATTCATTTCTTTCCTATTGTTAAAGATATTGTTATAAGGACAATGTTGCAAATATGGATTTGTTAATGGCTATGCCCGAATATTCTATTTCGTTTTATATGATTCAACGTGAGACAAAGTATTAGACTAAACTCCTATGTGTTGGTTATGTTTTCTAATCAAGAAGCCTAAGTACGCATGATATGCGATGAGTCTAAGTAAACTATTACACCCTCAAAATGAGATAGGTGAAGCTAGAACCTAACATGAGTTCCATGAGTTTATAAGGTCTTACAATGATTAAAATAGTGTTAAGATCTAGTATATAAAGTTTGGAAGTGTTTGGAGGTCAAACGTACAAGAACGTACAAGACGTTTGGAAACTAGTCGAAGTTGAACTAGTGTGTCGTAGTGTATTGTAATGATGTTTTGGGGGATGGCTTGAAGGTGAAATTCGTTACCGAGAGTTCCTATGCGTATCCTAACTGTAACAACCCTAAAAATAGATATGCTAAGTAATGCTTAATGTGCCAAGAATGCCTACGATTAGACCAGGGTTCACACGGATTGATGCGCGTAGAACTAGACCTCTTAAGATTCAGTAAATTCTAATCCAAAACTAGGATTGTTCCCGTTGCATATCCCTGTCACTAGCTCCCAATGAATCGTAGGTTGGGTATGTTTGCTGGTAGTTTAAGTATGAAGTGTGATTTTCGTGATAATGTGTTCATGATTATGTGTTTAGAATTGTAAGCATGTTAAGTTATGTCAACCGAAAGTATGTGAAAAATGATATATTTTTATGGTTGAATTTTATGTGCGAATGTTTGTGTAAATCATGAGGTGTAAAACTGGTGTAATGTTGCTGGATGTAATGGTAATTCTTGGCTGAATATAATCATAAAAAGATTACACTTAAAGATGCACCAAATGATCCACGAAATGCCTTAAGAATTAACGTATGAATGATGGTAAAAAGAAACTGAAAATAGTGAACAAATTTCCAACATTTGGTAGGTTGGGTTCGGCCAAACAAGATGGTACAAAATGCAATGAAAAATGAATGTAAAATAAATGAAATCACTA
>CM040625.1:26010122-26067496 GCA_022817965.1 Solanum lycopersicoides
TATTACAATGCAATTGTGCAAAACGAGGGTCTCTGGCATGTCTGCTAGTTGTTGAATTATGTTGCCCCCATAGGAATACTAGCTAGTTGATCCACCTAGAATGTGATGTTCATGTTTTTGTAGTACCTTTGGGTTTTCATGACACCGGATTCCATGTTTAGCTCACATGGTCTATGTCGGTTAAGGAGATTGTTCTCGAAAGTAACGTGAAAGTAATAAAGCGAACACTAACTAGGCTGACTTAAGGGGTTCTACTTAGTGTAGGTAGGGGTATGGGACTCTACTTATACATGACACAAGTTGACCTTGAGGGATGTCCTAGAAGGTTGTCCTTATGAACTTATGATATGATTAAAATGTCTATGATGATTTAACGTGTTGATGATGCTATATGATGTTAGTTTCATTAATGTACATGCTATTGATCTAAATTGATATATAAATATGATGAAGAACATGCATGATATAAAGATATATGAAATGTTAACAATTCTTATGATCCTTTGTTTGGTTTACTTGATTATGTGGCGGTGGCGGCTCTTGAGAGGACTCAGACATGCCTTAGCATTCGTCATAACATGTCATCAATTAAAATTGCGGAGAAATTTAAAACTTTTAATACTATGTGAAGTATACTTAGACTTTACATAACAATCATGAAAACATACGTAGCGATAATCTAAAAGCTATCCCACATAGAAACCATCTAAAGAGTATGAATCTGGACTAGCCAATAAAAGTATGTATGCCATATAGCCGTAATACAAAATAATCCAAAGAACATAAACTGAATCGAAAGTATTTTAATAACTACTAAAGTCTTCATAAGCTAGTGGTACGAAAAATAGCATCCCTGAACATGAGGACCTACAAACACTTGGACAAAGATTCCCAAGCTTCTTCAATCGACCTACTTAATCTTCAATGGCCGTACCCTACATTTGTAGTAATATAAAGTAATGGGGTTAGTACGCCATATGTACCGAGTATGGGTATATGCACATAACATTTCAGGACATGCATGAAAAGGATCATTCTTAGAAATCATGCTTAGTCATATGAAAGTCTTCAATGCACATACCATAGAACATATACGAGTTAAGGATTCCATCAACATAAAGCATGATCATAATCAAAGACAATTATCATGGAGTCATGTTAATATTTCATATTCAATAGATCATATAAACATAACATACAAAACACTTACCAATGATCCCATCCCCAATATACAAGTTCAATGGTCATGTGAAGCCCCATAACCACACACAACCAAGTAGATAAGATAGGAGACCATAAGTAAAGTTTTGCTCATATAACTTTTAACATAAGTAGTCATCACCTCATAAAAAATATAGACCAATAACATTTTCATTAACAAACCAACTTCATATAAGAGTAACAACATATATCATAAGCATCATACATGTCATGTTATCATATTACATAAGAACGATCCCCTAGGACTTCCCTTAGAGTCAACTTGTGGAATGGCTACGTAGAGTCCCATACCCCTACCTATACTAAGTAGAAATTTTAAGACACCCTAGTAAACGTCCATTTACTTGTCTTTCATTTTACTTGAGGGAACATTAGCCTTACCGACATTAGACAATGTGAGCTAAACATTGATTCTGGTGTCATGAAACCCCACACCGAAGTAAGGTGGCCTACCGGCCAAAGTAAAACCAAAAATGAAATAGCTTTCTAGGTGGATCCACTAGCTTGTACATATGGTGGTAACATAGTTCAATAACTAGAGTATATATTATAGACCCATAGTTCCACATTACATGGAAGCCTCTATCTTATGAGAGTCATTGTTAACCTACCTTCCAACAATAGAAGAGACCCCTTTCATATCTAGTTCACTCGTGCTGGGCTATAGTCCCTTTTTCAAAACCTTTAATCATTATTTATTCATAGTTCTGATCAAGAAGTCATAGGAGATTAACTCCTTGTATAAACATGATCATGAGCTCTTTGGGTTTAGATGAGAATTTTCCTTCATTGTAACTTTCATTTGTGAGATTAACATATCATAAATCATCTTGTGTAAATCATAGAAGATAATATCATAATCTTGCATTATCGTTCTTATCATGATATCACAAATAAATAGTCAGAGCCCAACTTAATTCATTGCATCATCATACATAATGCATTAGCATTGTAACATCATTTATAGACTAACGTAAACATCATAGAGTAATCACGACTTTAGAAGACTTACCTCTTGCTTCCAAGAACCTTATTCAAGAACTTACGTTTAACTTACAACAATCAAGCAACAACATAGTGAAATACTCAATAGAATAACCAACTCTTTAAGTCATATACAAGATCAATTTATAATGTAGGATAAGGGAAAGGGTCATTAAAGAGTTCATTCAAGTCTTAGTTCCAATCCCAAAGTTTTCATGTAATCAAGTAGTAGATACAACCATTCGAAACATCAATCTGATATGACATGTTTCAATCTAAAATCTAACATTTACAAGCCAAACATTCAACAATATATACTTAATTAACCATAGAAAACCATTATTTTTAATCGATTGTCATAAATCTAGAGTTAGGAAGAAAACCCGTTTGTAGAGTAAAAACCATAGGAGTGTGAGTTCTTGAAAACCATCTTTGAAAGAACCTCTTGGGGAAAGGAATCCCAATAGTGAAGAACCCATACCTTATTGACGAACAATCACGAATTTTTGAAGAAAATCTTTAAGTCTTTGTCTTTTTCCTTAAGCTCTTCTTGTTCTTCAATAGAGTTTGAAAATGACAGCGTTCTTGAGAGATTTGAGAAAAATTCGTTTGTTTTGGTTTAACTTTGTAAAAATTGGTTAAAACTGACCTATAACCAATGTATAGTCGTCATATTAAATACCCAAATGACCCTTCACTTAAATGGGTCTTTTTGTAAAGTTAAATTACCAAAAAAATGACTTAAATGAATCTGGGTTGTGGCTGCGCGTCGTGGGAAAAATCCCATTCTTTTTCTGAAATTTTGGGTCGAGGAAGTGAGCCTCGTATCAGCCTCGCGTCGCGAGGCTACCTCTTGCAGCCTGCTTTGGCAGCCTGCTCGCCCAAGTTTGGGTCCTTCCCAAGGACCCTTCGGGTGGTCCTTGGGGTGTTATTACCGAACGTTTATACCCTTTGTAATACATACTACCCATTAAAAGTGTTTTTTATAATTTATACTTCATTTGATATTTCAAAACCTTCACCAAACATAGGGACGTAACTAGTTAAAATTAGCTAGTTTTCGGACGTCAAGGTCTTTCTTTGTCCTTTTTGCTCTAACCTTTTCTAATTGAACTTATTACATCAATATAGATATGTAAATTATTTGAAACATTATTTAATAGATTAAGCTCTAGTCTAAGTCATAGCATTTCCGGAGTGTTACATGGACTTCACATAAGCATTGCACTAGTAGGCTTGGGAAGGGGTTGTGAGTAATGGTCTTATATATTGTGATGCTTATAAACTCTTGTACATGAATTATTGTTATAATGTTATGTTGGATTATTCATACCTATATGATCTCAGGATGATGTTATTTATGTTGATATGACTTATGTCCATAATCCATGTTGAGTTGACTTTATGTTGATTATGGACTTGTCTTATAGTATGTTCTGTCTATAGACTTGTATATGTTCGTGATTGTGCATACAAGATTTTAAAGTGACTTAGCATGGTTTCAAAATAAATGTCCTTTTAAGCATGATTTTGATGGTTTTACTTGCATATATTTCCATACTAGTACATGTGGTTGTACTAACCCATGTTCTTTCCCTTTTTCCCAAACATTATCGGTTCGGGCAATTGAGGTATCAAGGTTGCTTTTCACGAATACTTGGAATTTTCCCCATGTTTTGGAAGGTCCTTTAGCTCGAGGATGGTTCCACGTATTCAACCCTAGTGGTGTTGCTATTGTCTAAATACATTCATTCTTTCCTATTGTTAAAGATATTGTTATAAGGACAATGTTGCAAATATGGATTTGTTAATGGCTATGCCCGAATATTCTATTTCGTTTTATATGATTCAACGTGAGACAAAGTATTAGACTAAACTCCTATGTGTTGGTTATTGTTTCTAATCAAGAAGCCTAAGTACGCATGATATGCGATGAGTCTAAGAAACTATTACACCCTCAAAATGAGATAGGTGAAGCTAGAACCTAACATGAGTTCCATGAGTTTATAAGGTCTTACAATGATTAAAATAGTGTTAAGATCTAGTATATAAGTTTGGAAGTGTTTGGAGGTCAAACGTCAAGAACGTACAAGACGTTTGGAAACTAGTCGAAGTTGAACTAGTGTGTCGTAGTGTATTGTAATGATGTTTTGGGGATGGCTTGAAGGTGAAATTTTTACCGAGAGTTCCTATGCGTATCCTAACTGTAACAACCCTAAAAATAGATATGCTAAGTAATGCTTAATGTGCCAAGAATGCCTACGATTAGACCAGGGTTCACACGGATTGATGCGCGTAGAACTAGACCTCTTAAGATTCAGTAAATTCTAATCCAAAACTAGGATTGTTTCCCGTTGCATAGTCCCTGTCACTAGCTCCCAATGAATCGTAGGTTGGGTATGTTTGCTGGTAGTTTAAGTATGAAGTGTTGATTGTGATTTTCGTGATAATGTGTTCATGATTATGTGTTTTAGAATTGTAAGCATGTTAAGTTATGTCAACCGAAAGTATGTGAAAATGATATGTTTTTATGGTTGAATTTTATGTGCGAATGTTTGTGTAAATCATGAGGTGTAAAAGTGGTGTAATGTTGCTGGATGTAATGGTAATTCTTGGCTGAATATAATATAAAAAGATTACACTTAAAGATGCACCAAATGATCCACGAAATGCCTTAAGAATTAACGTATGAATGATGGTAAAAGAAGCTGAAAATAGTGAACAAATTTCCAGCATTTGGTAGGTTGGGTTCGGCCAAAACAGTGGTACAAAATGCAATGAAAAATGAATGTAAAATAATGAAATCACTAAGGATTGAATCCAAGACATCATTACATGAAAGCTACAAGAAAATCAACAAAAGATTAAGACAAAAATGGATTGGACTGCTGGAAATTGTAGTCTCGGCCAATTTTTAAGAAAATGAGCTTCGTTTAAATTTTTTTAAAAATGTGAGGTCATTGGGGATTGAACCCATGACCTCACTAAATGAAAATTTCATAAAAATTTCGTGAGAAAAATGCAAGGAAAAATAGATGTGGTGAGTGGGGATTGAACCCACAACCTCTTGAATGGATGAGAGAGTTAGGAGAAAAATAAAGGAGAAAATAAATGTGGAGAGTGGGGATTGAACCCACAACCTCTTGGATAGGTGAGAAAGTTAAGAGATAAATTAAAATAAAAATAATGAGCTTGTGGAGGATTGAACCCACAACCTCCTTGACTTAAACGAAAAAGGAGAGGAGAAAAAGAAAGGAAATGTTATGGTTGATAATAAGATATCAATCTGAAAAAGGCAATTATCAAGTTTAAAATAAGATTAAGTGTTGTCCAAGGGATTCGAAATAGGGTTCCCTTGCCCCAAATTCCGTATTGATACATAAGTCATACGTGAATTAAATGTTCAAGAATAATGCCACCACTTAGATCGAAATCGAGATCTTGGCATACATACAAGATGCATAAGTCTTGTATCACATAATCTTAGGAAGATATGAATCACTTAGACGATATATGAATGAAGCCTCATGGCTTGTATGTATGGACATAAGTCTAACATACGTTTAAAAGTAAGTGATCCTAAGATGGATGTAATGAAATGATGAAACCCTAGAAGGGTTAAGTATGAGTGTAAATACACTAAATGGCCAAGTGCATTGGCATATGATGAAATGAACAATGAAATGATGAAATGACAATGAAATGATGAAATGAACAATGAAATGAACAATGAAATGATGAAATGAACAATGAAATGATGAAATGAACAATGAAATGATGAAATGAACAATGATATGATGAAATGAACAATGAAATGACGAAATGAACAATGAAATGATGAAATGAAAAATGAAATGATAAACCCTAGAAGGGTTAAGTAAAAGTGTGAAACACACTAAATGGCCAAGTGCATTGGCATATGATGAAGTGAACATTCACGTAAAAAGGGGTGAGTAATTATGAAGAGCAAATGTGCTAATGTTAATGAATGTGGTGACAACATGATATGAGGCTAATATAAAAGATGAGAGCAATCTCAAATGAGCCTAAGTAAATGTTACCAAAACGTACTCACCTATGAGAGTGTAAGATAATGAAGAGACCAGTCTCTATGAACACTCTAATGAAAGTATTGAGCTTAACACACTTAATACTAATGATGAGATGAGAAATCATCTAATGAGCTATGATGTCCTCATACTAGAAGCCAGCTTCCATAACGTATGAGATGAATGTAATGGAACTTTATACTAAGCACCGATAGACTAGCTATGAGCGGTGATGCCTTCTTTCGGGAAGGGCGGAGGTTCACGTAACTCTCATGAGATGAGACTGTCCGGCATGCCGGGTATGGGTCTCCTTGTATCTCCTAGTCTTCGAACCTATACTGCCAATATAGGGATCTGGCGGGGTTCGATTCCCATGTACGCTAGCATGTTTTGGGTCACTTTGGCCGGTGATTCCACCTCTTTTCGGTGTGGGGGAGACACTGGATTTCATGATGCTCACATGATCTATGTCGGTTAAAGTTAAAGTTCCCAATGAATGAATGAGGCCAGCCTCAAATGATGCACATAATGAAATGAATGATACCAAAGGTGTTAGGATAGGATAATCAAAAGGTGAGTTAGATTCAAGTAATGACATTAGGTCATTCTTGGTCATTGCACAACGAACCTAATGAAAGTCTTAAACTACATCCTAGGTATAGCTGGTGTTTACACTGGCCTATGAATGAAATGAAATAGAGTACGCATGAATGAACGAAGCAGACTCTGTGTTTGCTAATGAAGACTCCCTAGTTGAGGTCCCATCTGTTGAGCCCTCATTTCTGGGAGGTCTTAATGTTAAGTCCATGATTCCAAGGTCTCATGGCATATGAATGAATGACATTAAAGAAGTTATGTGCTACATGCAAAAGGTGTTGTATGCTATATGATATGTGCTATGTGTAAATGTTATGTGTTGTGTGCAAATGTGAAAAGTATGATGATGTATGTTATTCTCTGGCATAACTTTTCTATTCCAAATCTGGAAAGCTCACTGACTTTCCTAATCCAAATTTGGAAAGCTCATTGACTTTCCTAATCCAAATTTGGAAACTTTCCTAATCTAATTTGGCAAGTCCACTGACTTGACTTCCAATAATCATGTTGTTAGGAAAGAGCTATTTTCTCATGCATGTCCTTGGTGTGTGCTTGCATATACCCATACTTAGTACAAGTGTGTACTAACCCTATACAAACTCTACTATTTTAGGTGCAGGCACAGGTGGACGATAGAGCTACAGGATCATCGTTGCAGTTATCCGGACGTCCAGCATTCATCCGGAGTTGGTAGGTCCTCATGCTTTCGAGGATGCTACTGTTTTATATTCTAGCTTAGATTTAGAGTTGAGCTAGTGGAGCATGTTCCACTAGCGTTTCTTTCCTGTTTTTATTCAGACTATGTATTGGTGCCATTTTGGCAATTATACACTTAATAAGAATTGATCTATTTCTTTCAGTTGCTTATCTCTTAATGTTAGATGGTTGATGGTGAACAATTACGTATTAATGAGAATGGTTTTATAAGTATGTTAGGAAACAAAAAGTTTCAAATTTTCCGCTAAAATTAACCTATGTAAAGTAAGAATGACGTAAGTAGGCTTGTCTGCGACCTCTGAGAGGTCAACGACGCCGGTCTCGTCTGGGGTCTAGATTCCAGTCGTGACAAAGTTGGTATCAGAGCACTAGGTTAAATTCCAAGGATAATAAGTTCACATCAACCACATCGAGTAGTTTCTAACTTATGGTAGTGAAGTGCACCACTATCATGAATTAGAGACTGCATGATGCGTAGGAAAATTCCCTTCTTCTTCTGATCTTATCGTGCCTTATCTAATGTCTGTTTCTTGATGTTAAGAGCGTATCTAACATCAACTCTTGAGATTCAGAAAGATGAATACGAGGAGAAACGAAGGCGGAGCAACAAGGTGTTCCCAGGAAGAACCCACATGCCAGCACCATGGCTAGCAGGTTAAGGGACTTCACGAGGATGAATTCTCTCGTTTACACTGGATCTAAGATTGCTGAGAATCTCGAGGAGGAGTGTAGGGCAGCTATGCTGCATGCCAGCATGGCCTTTCCAGGCTTATGGTCCATGTCCAACAAGTGGAGGAATGCAGGAAGAGGAAGCATACTAGGGCATGGAACAGGTCAAGGTAAGCTGAGAAGAATTTTTCAAGGAAGAGTAGTACTGATATCAGGGATAAGCCTAGGTTTAAGAAGGGACTCTCCCACCAAGGGGAGCCAAGTTCATCCAAGGGTCGGTATGAAAGGGAATCGGAGCCGAGAGTTAAGAGAAACAGTGAAGTAGATACACCTAAGGAGACGCCACCTTATAGGAAGTGTAGCAAACTTCATGGATGAGAGTGTAGGAGGGGCTCTAACGCTTGTTACAGTGGTGAAAAACCGGGTCACATGATGAAGGATTGTCCGTATATGAGAGGTCGAGAAAAAGGGAAGGAGAAAGTTCAGCCGAATGGTCCAAGTGAAGAGGCTCCAAGGAGGCAATGATTCTTCGCACTCAAGTCTAGGGGTGTAGGGGAAGACACCTCTGATGATGTCTCGGGTGCGTAGCCTAAATTAATTTTTCATGTGTATGGTTTTATGCACTAGTATGAAGTTAATATGTTAGAGTCATCATGGTTGTTGCTGACTTATGTGACTTATGTGTTTAATTATGTTGTATGCTTTGATGAGACTAGTTTAGGAAGGAGTTCCTTAGTCTATTAATGCGAAGCTGCTAGTAGGTTTCAAGGATGTGCACCAACCTACTAATATGTGAATCAGATATTCACCAATAAAAGGCATGGAATAGCTTAGGTATGGATTTTTTTCATAAGTGTTATGCTACCGTAGACTATCAAACCAGGGTAGTGAGGTTTCAGTTGCCAAATGAGATAGGGTATAAAAGGGTAGGGCGTGGATTAATCCAACGAAGCCATATAATTTCAAATCTTAAGGCCAACAAGATTTTATCTAAGGGGTTAGATATACTCCTTCTAAGGCTGGTTTTGTTTATGAAACTCTAAGTTTTAGTGCAATAGTCGACTTGGTGTTGTAAGTCCATAATCGTATGAGTAATAATTGCACTATGTGAGTTAAAATGAATTCATGTTTGCATGTCATGTTGCTGTTTTTGTATAGCGTGGACATGATTTTTGTGTTGCATGAGTTGTGAGGTGCATCAAGTTAAGTGCGATTGAGAAGGAAGTTCCTCAATCTCAAATATGAAGCTTCAGATAAGATTGTGTAATATGCATTATCCAGAGTAAGTGTGAAACAAAAATTCACAAAGAGTAAAGTCTCAAGTATGTTTAGATATCTTCGAAAATCACCCTCTTTATCTTAAAATGATGTGTAGTGTCATTCGGGGACGAATGTTCCTAAGGGGGGGATAATGTAACAACCCTAAAAATAGATATGCTAAGTAATGCTTAATGTGCCAAGAATGCCTACGATTAGACCAGGGTTCACACGGATTGATGCGCGTAGAACCAGACCTCGGAACCCTTGGTACAGCCAAGCCAACTAACTTTGGGAGTTAGTTGAGCTAGGAAAGGTTGGGACCAACCATGTAGGGCTCTCGAATACGAAGATTTACTCGAAGGAGTCTTTACCGGACTTAAAGAGAGGAAATCTTAAGTTTTGAGGGTCTAGGGGTAAAATGGTCTTTTACCAGGCTAAGGGTAATATCGTAATTACCCTAAATATATATTTAATTAATTATTTAATAAGGTGGAGGGGCAAATTGGGGAGAGAGAGACGAAATGGAGCTCTTGAAGTTAAGTCTTGCTCCACCCGGGTTCGAACCTAGGTGGAAGCAATGAATTTATATTATTTTTATTTAAGCTATTAAATTAATGAAATTAATTAATAATTATTATTCATTAGCTGATTTAAAATAAAAAAAAAACAGATTTTTATTAATTAACTAAACCTTATTTGACGAAGTCTTAAACTAGACTCTTAAGCCTAATATGACTCTCACTCTCTCACGTCTATCTCTCAACTCTGAAGCTCAAACTCTCCCATTCTTTCATTCACGTTTTTCTCTGCCAAAATAACTTCAAAAACAGTAGGTAAAAAAGTTCTTCACACTTGAAGAACTCACAACGAAAATTACAAACAAACAACTAATCAAAAACGTTACGCAAGAGGGAGGATTATTCCGTCGAATTGGTGTTGAAGTTGAGGGGATTTGGACGAGATTTTTGGAGAAAGTTTTTGGGCAGCAAGTCAAGTTTTGAACTACATAAAAGGTATGGGTTTTCTTCTCTCTTGGTCCCTTTCCCAAGAGACCCCTTAAGATTCAGTAAATTCTAATCCGAAAACTAGGATTGTTCCCGTTGTATGTCCCTGTCACTAGCTCCCAATGAATCGTAGGTTGGGAATGTTTGCTGGTAGTTTAAGTATGAAGTGTGATTTTCGTGATAATGTGTTTATGATTATGTGTTTAGAATTGTAAGCATGTTAAGTTATGTCAACCGAAAGTATGTGAAAAATGATATGTTTTTATGGTTGAATTTTATGTGCGAATGTTTGTGTAAATCATGAGGTGTAAAAGTGGTGTAATGTTGCTGGATGTAATGGTAATTCTTGGCCGAATATAATCATAAAAATATTACACTTAAAGATGCACCAAATGATCCACGAAATGCCTTAAGAATTAACGTATGAATGATGGTAAAAAGAAGCTGAAAATAGTGAACAAATTTCCAGCATTTGGTAGGTTGGGTTCGGCCAAACAAAGTGGTACAAAATGCAATGAAAAATGAATGTAAAATAAATGAAATCACTAAGGATTGAATCCAAGACATCATTACATGAAATCTACAAGAAAATCAACAAAAGATAAAGACAAAAATGGATTGGAAGAGACTAAATTTCCAGCCTGCTGGAAATTGTAGTCTCGGCCAATTTTTAAGAAAATGAGCTTCGTTTAAATTTTTTTTTTAAATGTGAGGTCATTGTGGAATGAACCCATGACCTCACTAAATGAAAATTTCATAAAAATTTCGTGAGAAAAATGCAAGGAAAAATAGATGTGGTGAGTGGGGATTTAACCCACAACCTCTTGAATGGATGAGAGAGTTAGGAGAAAAATAAAGGAGAAAATAAATGTGGAGAGTGGGGATTTAACCCACAACCTCTTGGATAGGTGAGAAAGTTAAGAGATAAATTAAAATAAAAATAATGAGCTTGTGGAGGATTGAACCCACAACCTCCTTGACTTAAACGAAAAAGGAGAGGAGAAAAAGAAAGGAAATGTTATGAGGTTGATGGGAATCGAACTAGTGTCTCCCAAATCTGAAAAAGGCAATTATCAAGTTTAAAATAAGATTAAGTTTTGTCCAAGGGATTCAAAATAGGGTTCCCTTGCCCCAAATTCCGTATTGATACATAAGTCATACGTGAATTAAATGTTCAAGAATAATGTCACAAACTTAGATCGAAATCGAGATCTTGGCATACATACAAGATGCACAAGACTTGTATCACATAATCTTAGGAATATATGAATCACTTAGACGATATATGAATGAAGCCTCATGGCTTGTATGTATGGACATATAAGTCTAATATACGTTTAAAAGTAAGTGATCCTAAGATGGATGTAATGAAATGATGAAACATTAGAAGGGTTAAGTATGAGTGTAAATACACTAAATGGCCAAGTGCAGTGGCATATGATGAAATGAACAATGAAATGATGAAATGATCAATGAAATGATGAAATGAACAATGAAATGATGAAATGAACAGTGAAATGATTAAATGAACAACGATATGATGAAATGAACAATGAAATGACGAAATGAACAATGAAATGATGAAATGAAAAATGAAATGATAAAACCCTAGAAGGGTTAAATAAAAGTGTGAAACACACTAAATGGCCAAGTGCATTGGCATATGATGAAGTGAACATTCACGTAAAAATGGGTGAGTAATTATGAAGAGCAAATGTGCTAATGTTAATGAATGTGGTGACAACATGATATGAGGCTAATATAAAAGATGAGAGCAATCTCAAATGAGCCTAAGTAAATGTTACCAAAACGTACTCACCTATGAAAGTGTAAGATAATGAAGAGACCAGTCTCTATGAACACTCTAATGAAAGTATTGAGCTTAACACACTTAATACTAATGATGAGATGAGAAATCATCTAATGAGCTATGATGTCCTCATACTAGAAGCCAGCTTCCATAACGTATGAGATGAATGTAATGGAACTTTATACTAAGCACCGATAAACTAGCTATGAGCGGTGATGCCTTCTTTCGGAAGGGCAGACATTCACGTAAATCTCATGAGATGAGACTGTCCGGCATTCCGGGTATGGATCTCCTTGTATCTCCTAGTCTTCGAACCTATACTGCAAATATAGGGATCTGGCGGGGTTCGATCCCCATGTACGCTAGCATGTTTTGGGTCACTTTGGCCGGTGATTCCACCTCTTTTCGGTGTGGGGGAGACACTGGATTTCATGATGCTCACATGATCTATGTCGGTTAAAGTTAAAGTTCCCAATGAATGAATGAGGCCAGCCTCAAATGATGCACATAATGAAATGAATGATACCAAAGGTGTTAGGATAGGATAACCAAAAGGTGAGTTAGATTCAAGTAATGACATTAGGTCATTCTTGGTCATTGCACAACGAACCTAATGAAAGTCTTAAACTACATCCTAGGTATAGCTGGTGTTTACACTGGCCTATGAAGGAAATGAAATAGAGCACGCATGAATGAACGAAGCAGACTCTGTGTTTGCTAATGAAGACTCCCTAGTTGAGGTCCCATCTGTTGAGCCCTCATTTTTTGGAGGTCTTAATGTTAAGTCCATGATTCCAAGGTCTCATGGCATATGAATGAATGACATTAAAGAAGTTATGTTCTACATGCAAAAGGTGTTGTATGCTATATGATATGTGCTATGTGTAAATGTTATGTGTTGTGTGCAAATGTGAAAAGTATGATGATTTATGTTATTCTCTTGGCATAACTTTTCTATTCCAAATCTGGAAAGCTCACTGACTTTCCTAATCCAAATTTGGAAAGCTCATTGACTTTCCTAATCCAAATTTGGAAACTTTCCTAATCTTAATTTGGCAAGTCCACTGACTTGACTTCCAATAATCATGTTGTTAGGAAAGAGCTATATTTTCTCATGCATGTCCTTGGTGTGTGCTTGCATATACCCATACTTAGTACAAGTGTGTACTAACCCTATACAAACTCTACTATTTTAGGTGCAGGCACAGGTGGACGATAGAGCTACAGTATCATCGTTGCAGTTATCTGGACGTCCAGCATTCATCCGGAGTTGGTAGGTCCTCATGCTTTCGAGGATGCTACTGTTTTATATTCTACCTTAGATTTAGATTTGAACTAGTCGAGCATGTTCCACTAGCGTTTCTTTCCTATTTTTATTCAGACTATGTATTGGTGCCATTTTGGCAATTCTACACTTAATAAGAATTGATCTATTTCTTTCAGTTGCTTATCTCTTAATGTTAGATGGTTGATGGTGAACAATTACGTATTAATGAGAATACTTTTATAAGTATGTTAGGAAACAAAAAGTTTCAAATTTTCCGCTAAAATTAACATATGTAAAGTAAGAATGACGTAAGTAGGCTTGTCTGCGACCTGTGAGAGGTCAACGACGCCGGTCTCGTCTGGGGTCTAGATTACAGTCGTGACACTAACATACAAAGGGTTGAAACATCCGAGAATGATGCCCCGAGGACCATCAAAAGGGTCCCCGAGGAGGACCCAAACATGGGACATCAAAGCTTCCAAGCAGCCAAGAATTGGCATGCTGCTTCGCGATGCACAACTGTCACGCAGTAGGCAAAATCTTTGCCTTGAGATGCGGGGCTGTCACAAACCATTCTGTCCAAGAATCTTTGAAAAATAAGATTCGGAAGTGCCTCCGCGATGCGCAGTAAAGTTCCAGATTTCGTTGCGTCGTTTTTAAGTCAAATTTGAGTTGGTTAAATTGTCCAATAAGTTCAGGGGTATCTTGGGAAATTTAGGTATTAATTATGGGCGGTTATTGTAGGTATTTGAAGAGTATTTAAGTAGCACAATCGCCAATAAGACCCTAGACTCCAAATCAAAAAAATTTCTCTCCCAAAAATTCTCCCAAAAACACCATTGAAGAAGAAGGAAAATTGCAGCCGCTTTAGGAAGAATTGATCAAGGCTTAAAGCTGGTTTTAAGGATCTAATCTAAGGTATGTGAAGCTTATTCATTCATGGATTCTTCCATCCATGAAGCTCCCCTAGTTTCCCTACAATTTAGAATCCAAAGAACCCCATTCGAGAGAGGGTTGTGATTGCATTGTGGGTAAGGCTTGATTGTGATCCCAATCTAGTGGGTAGCATTCAATTATGTTCTTATGGTGATTATGTGATGTTATTATGAGGTTTTCATGGGGAATTGTAGTATATGATTGTTGACACCCAATTTTGACCCTCCACAAAAAAAGTTAATTAACGAGCTTCTTAATCCTAAACGATTTGAGATAATCCATTTTATAAAGTTTAAAGTGTTTTAAAATTATTTTAAGCTAATCTTGTCCTTTTTTATATACATATATATGTATATAATTTTTAGATGATATATATGTTTCGCGTAGTTATGTACACGGTTACTATATTTTATGATTATTCGAAAATCATCTGAAAAGATTTTATTTTGTTTAAATATTTACTAATTAGTTTAGTTATATAATAAGTTATTTTTTTATATTAGCTATTTTATAATTAATCCAGATATTTTGTTTCGTTAAAATTAAGAAGCTTATTAATTAATCTATATTAATTCGTCTTACTTAATTAGTAGTCGAGCTTATCCCAATTAATTATGTTCGGTTACATCTAAATTTTTTGATTGGCCAAAATTTATATTCATGTGCACAGAGCCTGGTCGAAATCTAGTCAATCGAATTTTATCCTTAACTTTGAGACCCAATTGGATCCTTTGCCAGCCCAAGTCTCTTTTATTCCAATTCCTCTAAATTTGGAGTAAGCCCAACACAATTCCCAGCCTAATATTACAGCAGACCATGCCTTTGCTAATCCATTCCGCGACCCGGCCCTAGCACATTTTTTTCTTTCTCTCTCTCTTCTAAGGAGAACCCAAAAGAGCATCAAGAAGCTGATGTGCAGCTCACGCATTGAAGAAAAAAGGGACGAAACAGTGTATAGCCTTCACAATAGACGACAACGATGCGTGAGCAAGATCCCAATGCGCCTCAACGTCTCCTTTTTCTTTTTCAGCCTCGCATCCTTTCGACTGTCGCAGCCCCTGCAAAATTATCCTCGCAGCAGCGTCCTTGCTCGTCCTTGGCTTGCGTGGATGGACGCCACTTCGAGCACAAGGAAGATGGATTCAATCCGAGACCTTTACTCTACTGCCTCATCTAGATTCCACAGGATTTGGGGTTGAATTTGTGCAAAGAACAGCTGCCTCGTCCTTTGGAAATTTTCAAATTTTTGGAATTGAAGTGATTGTCCATTTTTGCCCCTATATTTTTCAGAAATTATCCCGCCTTCCTCCTGATCTGGAGCCCTAATCTTTCCCCACTATAAATACCCCTCATCTTCATTGGTTTAGGGGTTGAGAATTTTAAAAGAGAAAAGAACTGGGGTAGAAGGAAAAATTATTAGCTTTTCCGTCGAAAGATTATATGCGAGAGGTTTTCGTTTAAGGATCTAGCCTCATTTTTCAGAGTAAAATATACTAATAGGGAATTGGGTGATTACTTGCCAAGTTCATTTGAGGTTCGAGATTTCAGTTAGTTTTCTTCGATGTTCCCTGTTGTCATTGCTGGTGTGGTGAAGTCCTCGTTTTCCTCTTGTTTGCTTGTCTACTTCGCTGCACCGGAAGAGGTAAGAACTCCGCTTTTATTCCGTTTATCGCATTCCCCTTCTCTGTTTTTGTGTATCCATTTGAATTCTCGAGCAGTATGTTTTTTTTAGATGTTTGGTGTCATTTTTTTGAAAATGATATGATGCTTCTTCCTAAATTCGGCTCATTTGTTCATTAAACGTTTTGTTTCTTGTTCAATCTTTGTTGGATGGGATAATCAGCTTGTCAAAGTTATATCATATATACTGGAAGTGGCAATAATATTATTATGTTGTTCCTTATTATATTTCCAGGCGTGATTCTGTTTCTATAGTTTTAAGCTTAGTTGTTTGGGTCTTTCCTTTCGACAAGATATCTTAAAGATGGGTTAAATTTCCATTTTTTGTTAAGTTTGTTGGTTGTCACCTTATCAGGTTTGCTCTTTTCCTTCCTTCGATTGTTTTTTAAAAAAAAAACTAATTGACATAGAGTCGTATGAAATGTTGAGCATTAATTGTAACGAATATGTGGTCTATTCTTTCCTTTCTCTTTTATGAAGTTGCAAGTTGTTAAACTTCCCCTCTCGTTTCTGTTGTCGTTGTCCCCTTTTGTGAATAAGAAATGCATATTTCGGTGAATTTCACTCATGTTCTCGTATCTGCATTTACCATATGTCGCAATTATTAGTCTTTTGAGGTGCAGAGTTGCTCTGAAGCTTCCGACTCAAACAGCAGTTTTTTTTCTATATAAATTTAGCATAAAGTTTTTATTTGATTTGAATGAAATGTCATCGCTTTATCGATTCATTTTTTTTTACTAACATATTACTAAGACAACCATGCTTGTTTTAAACTCGCAGTCGCTTGACTCCAATGCGAAGTTCCGATTTCTTAGATTATGATTTTGGTGTGGGACAACTGGACTCTTTCTAATATATTTGTCATTTTTTCAAGTTTGCTATTCAACCAATCTAATCGAACTTATAATGTTTTCATTGGTTGGGGGACGACTTAGAATATAAAATGCTTCTTTTTTTCTAAGTTGTTATGCCACCTGCTACAAGTAGTCACGAGTTGAGAAATGTCGGCTATCTTAATGGTGTGATTCCTCGATCTATTGCGTTTTGTATTTGATTTGTTCATTGTGTTTTGAATGTGTGTTAGTGAGATACAATTTATGGTTGCCTATGTGATTTAGACTAAGACATCTATCCCAATTGATTTTTTTAAAGGTTAAAAGTCATGCTTTTATTGTTAGTAGTTCCTTTGTTTTTTCTTAAGCTCCATCTTTACTATATTCCTCCTTTCAATTAACGAATTCCTTCTTACTTGTTTTATTATGTTTCTATCTTGCTATCGTTATGATTATGATAACTCTTCTTGTTTTACTTACGATCAAAAAATCTGTCATGAATTGCCTATTGATTTAATCGCTAGAAAGATTGTTATGGTCGCATATTATACGACAGTTCCTCACTCTTTGTTTTCTCCTCTTTTACATGAATCGGCGCCCAGTGCCATGGACTTATTCCTCAATTTTGCATTCCTTTTGGGCCACAAAAGCCAAAAATTTCCATTATTGAGTCGTCCTGTGAATCAAAGAATGAATTCTGAAAAGGAGTACAGGTCCCGAAGTAAAAGAAGTCGAGGCAAAACCAGTTTGAAGGGATTGGGCTAAAAGGCTCAATCTTATTTTCATATTTTTTGTTTTTGTTAAATTGGGCCTAAGCCCCTTTTGTATATTTTCCTTATTTATTCTTTACTATTTTTTCCTAGTCTAGGAGAGGTACATAAGTGATGAAAATGGGTCAAAACCCAAAAGAAAATGGGTCCAAATACCGGTCCAGGCGGACAGAAATTGGTTTGGACCCAACTCTCTCCCTTTTCTCTTTTACATTATTGTTTTATTTACTTGATAGTTAATTGCCGATAGTTTAGGGTTAAAAGAATTCAAATCCCCTGCAAACGTCGTCTTGTTTTAAAAAATCGAGCAAAATCAATTAAGTCAAAATGGTTTTGAAATCACAAAAATTTGCAAAATAATCAAATTTACTTAGCTAATAAAATTATTACTTCAATTTTCAAACAAATATTTCTTTATCTCAAAATAAGTTAGACGTTTTAGCCAAATAAGTTAGTTACCAGATAACCGCAAGTAAGAGGACGTCTTAGGTGCTTTCAAACCTTCCTAAGACGTTAATAAGAATCCCCGAACCTTTTAAAAAAACTCTTTCAACTTGATTTCTTGTTTTAAATCAAATTGGAAGAAAAAGTTTTCTTAATTTTCTCAAAATTAAGTGGCGACGCTAAAAAATCCAAAAACTCACAAATTATTTATTTTTTCTGAAAACGTATAAAACAGAAATGGCGACTATTCTGGGGATTTGTAGGATTCTAACCTTAAAACTAAAATTATTTGGCTATGTGAAATAACTGTCTATGTGTTTTTGTCGTATTATATCAACTGTTGCATTCATGGCATATCATAACTCCGTCAAACGATGATTATTTTTATTTACCATCTAAAGGACGATTATGCGGGCTCACAGTTGTTCGTTAACCAAATCTTTCTCGGGGAACCCTGACGAATGTAGTTGGCTACTTGATAGTCAATGGTCGTTAACTGTCCCATCCCAAGTAGTCCACTTGGGTCACCCTTTTCACTATAAATACAACCCACTCCTAGTCAAACTAAGATAGAGCGAAAGCAAATCCCAAAAGTAGCGCATTGGCCTAAGATGACCTAACACCCAAAGAGCGTTGGGCCCATTAGAAATACCGCCCTCAGTCAAAAGAGCCCACGGCTCCATAAGACGAGCATAATTATGTGTTATCTGAAGGATGTTTGTGTGTTTGACGAATTGTTGTGTCTTGGGGGGTGGCAACTAAACAGTTGTATGTTTTAATAGATGTCAAGTTAATTTCTCAGTTTCAATATGGTCACTGAGACACCATATATTCTTCGGAACAATCTCAAATACTGTCAAAAGAAAGAAATCTCGATTCACTTGGGCCACCTACCTTCGATAATGAACTTCAAGGTTTGGCCCACGTTTATCGAGGTAATTACTCAATTTTGGGATGACAAAAGGATGGTTTTCCGGTTTGGAGACGTCGAAATAACACCAACAATAAAAGAGATAAAGGATTGTTTGGATTCCATCAGAACATGTGGCAAGAGGAAAAAATATCCAGATCATCATATCCTTCTACCGGATAGGCCGACTAGTGAGAAATTTAAACACATGTTAATGTTAGTGAAATCGGACTGGTTGGATGCTCAAAATATACCACTAATGAGATTTTTTGAAAGGTGGGGGCACGACAACTATTTAAGATTATTTCTGAACAAGTTCCATAATCATAGTACTTGAAGACAAACTCAGACTATCGCGTTCTCCGCATGCCTTTAAGGAATGATGGTGTTCCCTAGGGATGAAGGAAAAGAGATCGATACTCGAGTCGTGATTGTAGTAGATGCCATCTTTCGACGGATTGGAAAAGAAGAAGAAGCAAATAAACACTATAGTTTGGCCCCGATTATTCTGGCTGATATCTACCGAGCTCTAAGTTTATGTAAGAACGGATTACAATTTTTCCAAGGGTGCAACATCCTGCTTCAGTGGTGGATGACAAAACATTTATGTAAAAGATACGGCGCCCAGCAACAAGAATTGTCCAAACCGAGCCAGACGAGTCCCCTTGACAATTACGAGTTCTATCTAAGCGTCCACAGGTTCCCAATTAACACCACAAGGGATGCATGGGCAAGATTATTTTATGACATAAGAGAAGGAAACATACAGTGGATGTTGCAGAACTTAATGTCAGAGAAGATAGTAGCTCGGGAGGCAAAACGTCCCTTTTTGGTCCTTCCCGGCATCAGTGGAATGCGACCCTACAACTCAACTAGGGTGATGCGGAAATTTGGTAGCAGACAAACCACACATGTCCAAGGGGTTTCTAGCTCCTTCGTCATCGATTACAATGGGTGTATTAAAATACCTTTCGCCAAAACCATCCTCCAAGCGTGGGCCGAGCGCGTCAACATGAAATGAAGTATCGCTGAAAATAGGTACGAAGCCGGGTATGTCGATGAATACAAAATGTGGTTGCAAAATGATTTGCGTGGTGTAGTGAACCCGAAACCACGTATGGGTCGAGAAATTGAAGACGTCCAAATGAGGATCCGGATCAACGCATACCATTTTCAGCAAGAATGGGACCAAAGGGAACAGGAATTTCGACGAAAGGAGCAAGAATACCAATCCAGAGAATTCGAAAGCCAGAGGCCCTCAAATGTGATGTCACATGATTTAGCCGACACGAGGGCCTGTTTGATGCGTCTAGATGCAACACTGGACGAGGAGATCTACACTCTTCAGGCCTTGTCGCCATCTTCCAAAGTTGTGTTTGCTGAGCCGTACATGGTAACAAGCAAGTAAATCATGCGAAGTAAGTTGAAAAAGCAATAGGAGGAGCAGGACCGTCAACTTTCTAATTCCCCTGCGTGGGATTGTTTTCTATTGTCTTTGCAATGTATTCCCTTTCCCGAAAATGTACCCCCTTTTTGATTAAAACTCTGTAATGAATTCTATAATTGTTTGTGAAGATTATTTGGGGGGGTGCAACAATCTGTGTTAAATGACGCAATACATCCTTCAGATCTTTAGGCCTACCCTTGGAACAAAAGGACTACATGCATAATTAGGATGCGATATATATGTTTTGTAACTGTTTATGTGCTACGTTGCTGTGAATGAGGATATCGTAAACCCACTCCCTGTCAGATTTTAAATATATATATATATATATATATATATATATATATATATATGCAAGTCACTATTACAAAGTCCGACCAAATTTTCCGAGTCTTGAGTTTCTCAATCAAAAGAAAAATCCTATCTCCAAATCCTAAAACACTACTCTATCGTCTCATGACAGGCAAGATCACAGCTATGGGAAAGGGTAAGAATATCAGGATGGAACTTACCGGAGAAGAGTTACATAGAAAAATAGAACAAATCATGCAGGAGATTTAAGAGGTTAAAGAAGAAGACTCAGGGTCAAAATTTCCACAGTGGTCTACAAAGCCGTAACTGCAACGCTAGATGAAGATTTGGTATTCAAAATGAAGAAGAAGAAAGACATTGAGATAGAGAGAGAGGACTTAAGTAAGAAGTTGGATATGCTTCTACAGAGGATTCAGGAAAGGGAAGCAAGTGAAGCAGAGATAGATTCAAAAACCACAAGTATGTTAGCCAGAAATGCGGCACTTGATGAGAAATTGACGGCGGAGATGGTGTACGTAACTACCATGAGGGAAAGAATGGCCGAAATGAGGAAGAAGAACAAAGCTTTCAACGAAAACATGATCGTCAAACTTCAGAAGATGCGTGGAAAATACTCTATCCGCGAGCAACAAGCTAATAGTGGTCCCGATGATCCTCACCGTGGAGAAACTGGGAGGACAACGACGAAGAAATTGTCTACAGGCCTCTTTTCCTGGGTCGTCTAAAAGGGGGAAACAAATGGATCACCCTTCCGGCTTATGAGCCCATAAATCGTGTGGGAGCAAGGGTTGTGTCGTGCGCTCTTGTGTATGAGCATCTTAAGTGGAAACCTCGTGAAGGAATATCTTCATACTTTGAGCATGAAAACTCTCCAAAAGAATGCGCCTTCCACCCAAATCAGCGTGGACACACTACAGAGGAATGTGTGCAGCTTAAGGCAAGAATTCGCCGCCCGATCGACCTTGGGAACATCCCGCACATGTGGGGTGATAATACCATTCTCACATATGACCAGCCGGAGCCAGTTGATCACATTTGGTTTATTTGTCATTATTTCACACCGTTCAGAATGTCAATGTTGCAGATGTACAGTTATTTGGTTCAGAATGGTGTATTAGCCTCTATCCACGAGGACGACAGAGGTCTCGATCCCGTTGGGGCAGAAATCTGGAACCTTGTAATTACCACGACGCTGCATATCATAGCCTCTCAAGGTGTCTCAGTTTTTGCTACGACGTCGAAGCTCTCGTCAACATGGGAAAAATTCGAGTCGAGTTTGTTACCCGTGGCTGAGATGACGTTGAGAAGAGGAATGACTAAGATGTGGTCATTATTTATCTTTAAAGCTTTGTTGTTATCTTTCAATTTCCATGTAACCGTCCAGAATGAATGAATGAAAATCAATATTTATTTTCCACTCGAACTACGTTGGGCCTAAATTCTCCTTGTGTGATACATAGGCAGCCTCCCAAGACCCGACCCCTATCTTTAGAATTTTCATTCTCCCCCTTTTCATGCTACAAGGAAATGTGAAGACCAGATCAACGGACACCAAAGAACAGTTGTAAGAAGACCTTAGCTCAACATGATTTAACCTTTATGAGATTGTGTCAAACTAAAAAAAAAGAAAAATCCTGCTGGTTAAAAATTTGTTTTCCTCCTTACTCGTAGGTTAAAAATATCCTCAAACAAAGCAACATGTGTGTTTATCTGCTCTTTGTGTGATATTATGCATTTTATATTCTAAACTTAAACTGACAAATTTGCCTTTGAATTGTTTTCCTCCTCAGGTACTTTGAAACTGATTTGTGTCGATTAAGCTGGCTGATCATCCCTACTTCACCAGATCCAAAGGGCCTGTTGATTCCTTCCCCAGACAAGATTCAGACAAAGGAAAAATAGTATTGGGAGACAATAACGAAGAAATCAGTCTCACTGATGTTGTGGTGGCTCAACCCACCATAGCGGATCAGAAGGAGCTGATTATGCAATTAATGCAAAAGATTGCGGAAATGAGGGTGGAGATGAAAATGAGACATGATCTTCCTCCATCAGGTTTTACTTCTAACGCTGCTGATGGAAGACCTCCTCTCTACTTCCCCTCCGTCATCAATTTGACTACCCAAAATCCTTAGTATGCCTCCGCCTCCTACAAAACTCCACCACCTCCTCAAAACAACCATTCCCAAATGCCACCACATCCTCAAAATACCCAACATCAAACCGCTTCGACACTGCAAAACCAGAATCAAAACCAAAACCAAAATACTTTCAATCCTCAAACAATCCACAACCCCTTAAACCAAAATACCAATCCTCAAAACTATCCGCAAAACTACCAAACTACCCAGTATGCCGAAAGTCCTTCCGTAGCTCCAGCCCTACCTAAAAGAACAACTTTCCAAATTCCCGTCCCGACTTAGCACGATGTGCATGGTTCTGAGCTGGACCATTACGAGGAATAGGAAAGAGAATGGTGGGAAAAGGAATAGGCGAATGTGGATATAAAGGAATAGATCAGGAAATCAATGAAGGAGTTCCAATGCATTCCCGACGTCGTTGGTCTTAACTATGAGGATTTGTGCATTCATCTAATCTGGACCTCCCAAAAGGGTTCAAGATTCCAAAATTTGACAATTTTGGAGGAGTAAGGAATCATATGGCCCATCAGAGAGCCTATTGAGAATAACTTTTCGGAGTTGGTAGAGATGAAGCCTTGTTGATGTAGCTCTTTAGGCGAATTCTTTGTGGGGAGGCTCTAGAATGGTTCACCTCCCATGAGACCAGACAATGGCCCAGTTGGAATGCCCTGGCCAAGGATTTTATCGATCGGTTTGCTTACAATGAGGAAATCGTTCCCGATCGCTACTCCCTGGAAAAGATGAAAAACAAGTCCACAGAAACCTACAGAGAGTTTGCATACAGATGGAGGAAAGAAGCAGCTAGAGTAAGGCATCCCATGTCCGAGAAAGACATAGTTGAAGTGTTCGTACGTGTCAAAGAGCCTAATACTATGATAGAATTATGTTGCTCGCTGGAGCAAAATTTGCTGAGATAGTCAAGATTGGTGAGACTATTGAAGATGGTTTGAAAACAGGAAAGATAGCCCGTGTAGCTGCGTTACCAGGATCATCAGGTCTGTTGAAGAAGAAAAGAGAAGATGTTTCTGTTGTCTCTTACGAGGGGAGAAAGACCCCCAGAAAATCATCATCCTACCAAGGTCGTCCTCGACCTTCCCACAATTCTTACCAGGCTCGCTACACGCAAGCTAGCTACCCAAATACTCCTCCTCCCGTCTACCAAAATGCTACCTCCACATAATAAAATGCCCCCCTTCAAATTACCGAAGTACATCTCCTGTTTAGCAAAATCCTCATCCACTTTACCAAATTCCATCCCCTCACTACCAAAATGTTGCTCCTAACTCTGACAATGTGCAGTATAGCTACAGAGTACCCCCTCAAGACTATCAATTCCAAGATCCACTCTACCATAATACCCCTTCGAATTACCAAGATCCATCGACAAATTATCAAACAATCCTTATCCAACAAACCAAGATCCCCGTCCAAATACCAGAAGTTATCAACATATGCCTCCTCCTCAACAAGGCAGTTATGATCCACCTCGACCCATATTCTATAAGAAGCCTCCAAGAAACTTTACCGCGCTCGCCGAAAGCCGAACAAAGCTGTACGAGCGACTGGCTGCGGCTGCATATATTCACCCGGTGGGGCCCAAGCTGGTGGATACTAGTTCCAAATTCTACAGACCCGATCAAAGGTGTGTGTATCACTTCAATAGTGTTGGACATGATACTGAGGACTGTATCAACGTCAAACACAAGATTCAAGATCAGATCGACCAAGGAGTGGTTTCTTTTCAAGATGTCGCGCTCAATGTCAACACCAATCCTTTCTTGAATCATGGAGGCGTCAATATCAATATGATAGATACAGATGAAGACTGGTGCGTGACTAAGGTGATAATTCCAATTATCCATTATGAGTTAGAAAGTGTTGTGGCCTCGCTAAGCGTTAAAGAGAAAAAGAGTTTGTGATCCTGATACCCGCAAAGGTTGTTGCCTTGGTGCCATTCGAAGCTCCTACTAGGCCGAAGTTTGTGATTGAAACTGTTGCAGCTCAGGGTATGACCCGATCTACGAGGTGTTATACCCTCGAAGAGTTGACTTTTGGAGGATTGAAGAAGGATCAAAGGAAAGGTACGATAAGTCACGGTGAAGCGAATGAATTCTGCAGAAAGATACAACCAAAAGACTATTCAATTGTTAAGCATCTGAAGAAAACTCCAGCCCATATTTTCTGTGTGGGCCCTGCTGATGAGCTCCCAACTGCATAGACAGGCTTTGATGAAGGCTATTGATCATACGTATGTGCCCGTGGGCACAAGCAACGATAATGTTGTGGCTATGATCAACCAAGTTATCCGAGGGCATCGGATTAGCTTCTGTGATGAAGAATTGCCCTTTGAAGAGCGGTCGCACAACAAAGCGTTTCATGTCACTGTCATATGCCATGAAAGGGTCATAAACCGTGTCCTGGTGGATGATGGGTCTGGTCTCAACATTTGCCTGTTGACGACTCTGAGGCAATTAAGGTTTGTCTTGGGGAAGCTGGAACAAAACCAAGTCAATGTAAGAGCCTTCGATGGAGTACAGAGAGATACGTTAGGAGCGGTGAATTTGGTCATCCAAAAGGTTCGGGTAGAGTTTAGTGCACAGTTTTAGGTCTTGGACATTGACACCAACTATAAGCTTCTTCTGGGAAGGCCTTTCATCCACATGGCTGGAGCTGTGCCTTCTACTCTTCACCAGATGATGAAACTCGTTTGGAAGGACCAAGAGCTGCTTATTCATGGCGAAGGGAGTCACTCCAGCTTACAGGCGCCAATTATTGATGAGGTATCGCGAGGTACCAATTTCTACACGGTGGAGCTGGTAAATGCCATCGATGATGATTTGGCCCCACAACATCCCATGCCTGTTGTGTACAAAATGATTGCCATTGTAATGTTGCAAAATGGGTTATTGAGCCTATTCAAGTTCCCGTCAAATGAGCGAGATATTGCTTGGGGTACATCCCAATAGATGATGAGATGAAGACGAAGAAGAACAGTCATAAGGCCTTGGCTAAGCTAATACCCCATATGTATAAATCATTTCCAGTCCGAGAGTATGCCGATCATGACGACCTTGGGGAAGGGATCTGTGGCCTCTTCGAAAAGATCGATGTTGTCATTGAGGATGAGGTCGAGCTGGCAGGAATCTGTGATGCTGAGCCTAGGGAGATGCTGCAGAATTGGACCTCCACGCCGATTTTGATTCCCCGAACACCTTGGTAGAAGGGTATCATTCATGCATATTTAAATCGGTGGTAGTCGGGAAGAGACCCAACATTTTGCTTTCCTTTAAATTAACTGAACTTTTAAATTTTCCTGTGATGTTTAAAACGGAAACATGGCTCTTTCCATGGCCAAAGTTTGCGATGTTTTCAAATTTAATTGAAAGCCTCCTTTATTGAAAATTTGCTTAATTATTTATTTGCTATTAATTTCTCTAACTTTGTCTGTTTATGATTTCAATTATTTTAATTTAAAATCTTACAATGTCATGTCATGTCACGAGCTAAATGAATAAAATGAGGCAGGTGATGACGAGGGTGATGAATACGAAGAGGAAAATGAGGTACCGGAATATTTCGCTGAGGAATTTCGACAGTTTGAAAATCAGCATAAGCCAAATTTTGAAGAAAAAGAAACTGTGAACCTTTGAGACCAAGAGTGTGTCCAAGAGGTTAAAATAAGTGTCCATTTGAACGAGGCTCAAAAAAGTGATCTAATTCATTTGCTTACTGAATACATTGATGTGTTCGTTTGGGAAGTCAGCGACATGCTAGGGCTGAGTACCAACGTCGTGTCTCACACACAAGTTGCCAATTAATCCAGGGTTCAGTCCAGTGAAATTGAAGGATCGGAAGTTTAAGCCTGAGTTTAGTTTAAAGATTAAAGAGGAGATCACCAAGCAGATCGAGTCTCGATTGTTGGAAGTGATGCAATACCCAACTTGGTTGGCCAATGTTGTTCCGGTCGCAAAGAAGGATGGGAAGATCATTGCGTCGATTATAGAGATCTCAATAAAGCTAGCCCAAGGATAATTTTCCATTACCTAACATTCACATTCTGATCGATAAATGTGCTAAGCATGAAATGCAGTCATTTGTGGATTGTTACGCAGGTTATCATCAGATTCTGATGGATGAGGAAGATGCAGAAAAGACAGCTTTTATTATGCCTTGGGATGTATATCATTACAGGGTGATGCCATTTGGTCTCAAAAATGCTGGTGCTAGTTATATGAGGTCAATGACAACCAGATTTCATGACATGATTCATAAGGAGATTGTGGTGTATGTGGATGATGTCATAATCAAGTCCCGCGAGAGTTCAGATCACTTGACGCATTTAAATAAGTTCTTCGACAATCTTCGTTGGTATAACTTGAAGTTAAATCCCGCCAAATGTGATTTTGGGATTCCAGTCGGCAAGTTGTTGGGATTTATAGTTAGCAGAAGGGGTATTAAGCTTTATCCTTCCAAGATCAAGGACATTCAAGAGCTACCTCCTCTGAAGACTAAGAAGGAAGTGATTAGTTTCTTAGGGAGGTTGAACTACATCAGTCGATTCATAGCTCAATCAACTGTGGTGTGTGAGTCTATCTTCAAGCTTTTGAAGAAAAATGCTTAGAGAAAGTGGACTGAAGAATGTGAGACCGCTTTTGATGCAATCAAGAACTATTTGTCCAATTGACCGGTGTTGGTTCCTCCGCGTGAAGGGAGTCCTTTGTTATTATATCTATCTGTCTCGGATAACTTATTTGGATGCGTACTTGGTCAACATGATGAGATAGGGAAGAAAGAGCAAGCCATCTACTACATAAGCAAGAAATTAACTCCATACGAGTCTCATTATACTCTTCTCAAAAGAACTTTTTGTGCTTTGACTTGGCTTGCCTAGAAGTTCAGACATTATTTGTCTTCTTATACTACATATCTCATTTCAGAATCGACCTGCTGAAGTGTATTTTCCAGAAGGCAATGCCGACCGGAAAGTTAGCTAATTGGCAAATGCTTTTGTGTGAATTTGATATTGTATATGTAACCCAAGGCGATAAAAGCACATGCCTTGGCTGATCATCTTGCAGAAAATCCTGTTGATGAAGAGTATGAACCGCTCAAGACTTATTTTCACGATGAAGAAGTATCGTTTGTGGGTGAAGATATTTCTGAATTATATCCTGGATGGAGATTATTCTTTGATGGAGCGGCATATCACCACGAAAGAGGTATTGGTGCAGTTTTGGTTTAAGAATCTGGTCAGCACTATCCCATGGCAGCTAAACTCAGATTTAATTGCACAAACAAAATGGCTGAATATGAGGCTTGTATTCTCGGTTTAAAAATGGTGATTGACATGGATGTCCATGAGCTATTGGTTATTGGAGAGTCAGATTTTTTGATTCATCAGTTTAAGGAGAATGGGCTGTGAAGAACCTAAAGATCACACCGTACGTGCAGTATGTACTGGAGTTGTGCAAGAGATTCCACAAGATTGAGTTCAGACACACTCCCAGAACGCAGAATGAGTTGGCTCATGCTCTTGCCACCGTCGCGTCAATTATTAAGCATCCAGATACTGATTATATTGATCCTCTGGACATAGTGCTAAAAGAACATCCAGTTCATTGTTCACACGTTGAAGCAGAACCAGATGGTTTGCCATGGTATTTTGATATAGAGAAGTACTTAGAGACCGGGAGTTATCCTGAAGATGCAACATTCCACCAGAAGAAGTCGATACGCCGTATGGCTCTCAACTTCTTTCTAAGTGGAGAAATCCTTTATAGGAGAACTCCATATTTAGGTCTTCTCAGATTTGTTGATGCTGCTTAGGCTGCAAAGCTTATTGAACAAATACATGCTAGAGTTTGTGGCACGCATATGAATGGGCTTACATTGGCAAGAAAGATCCTTCGAGCCGGTTATTTTTGGATTACTATGGAGAATGATTTTTGCAAGTTTGTGCAAAAATGTCATAAAAGTCAGGTGCACGGTGATTTGATCCGAGTGCTGCCTCACGAACTCAATGTTATGAGTTCACCTTGGCCGTTTGTAGCTTGGGGCATGGATGTCATCGGTTCGATAGAGTCAGCCGCTTATAATGGACACATATTTATTTTTGTTGCCATTAATTATTTCCCAAGTTTGAGGAAGCAGCTTCGTACAAGTCAGTGACTAAGAAAGTTGTAGCTGATTTTGTCGCAACAATCTGATATGCAGGTTTGGAGTACTGGAATCCGTTATTTCTAATAATGGCCAAATCTCAACAGTCATTTGGTGAAATATATTTGTGAACAATTTAAGATCACTCACCAAAACTCAACCGCTTATAGTCCTCAAAAGAATGGAGCTGTAGAGGCCGCAAATAAGAATATCAATAAGATTCTGAGGAAAACGATTGTTAATCACCGAGGTTGGCACGAGTTGTTGCCATATTGTTTGCGAGGATATCGAACAACTCTCAGAACATCGATTGGAGCTACTCCATATTTTCTAGTGTATGGAATAGAAACAGTCATACCTACTGAAGTTGAGATACCGTCCTTCAGAATAATCCAAGAAGCAGAATTGAGTAATGCTGAGTGGGTCAGCAAGCGGATTGACCAATTCACATTGATTGATGAAAACATAATGATTGTCGTTTGTCATGGTCAACTATATTGACAGAGAATGATTCGTGCTTTCCACAAGAGAGTCAGAACCTGAATTTTCAAAGTCAGTTAGTTGGTCCTTAAGCGCATTTTTCCTCATCAGGATGAGTACAAAGGAAAATTTGCACCAAATTGGCAAGGCCTTACATGGTGCGCAAAGTATTATCTGGAGGTGCTTTGGTACTGTCAAGATGTATGGCACCGCATGTCCAAAACTGATCAACTTAGATGTTGACAGGAGATATTACTCATGAAATCAGTTTGTATTTCTGTTATTTCCCTGTAATCGTTTAATTTGCTTGTATTTGCTTTGTTTAAGATTTTATCCCTTTTGTATAATAAACTACGTCTCACCTGAATTCTTAAGAATGAGATACGTAGGCGGCCTATGTCAGCCTCGGTCACCCCATTTATCCCTTTTAATATTTCATTTATTTTGAACTACCTTCGACCTGAATTCTCAAGAATGAGATATGTAGGCGGCCTATGTCGGCCTCGGTCGGTTTCTTTGTAAATTTCTTATTGTCGTTAACCTTTGAGGGGGAACTATATTTGACCTGATTCCTGCCTCAACGAAATACGTAGGCGCCACAAGGGTTCGGTCATATCTCCCGTAAGATTTCTATTCCCCTTTACAATAGAAACTAGGACAGAATTTTTGAGAGGGACTAAAAAATTCTGAAAAAGAAGATTTTTCCTCAGCAAGTCAAGACTGAAGATATTTCAAGATTTGCATCTGGGACAGAATTTTTGAGAGAACCTAAAAAATTTCGGGATTTATACACCAACAATAAAAAATAAACCAAGGCAGTTAACTGGGACACAAATTTCGAGGACAACCTCAAAATTTCAACATGGTTTTATCGGCATTCTAGAGAGACTTCGAATACTCCCCAGCGAATAATCACATAGATCTCCAAGCATCAGACTTAAAGAAGTTCACTATGCCTGACATGACATGATACTTGGCAATAATATTTTTAAAAAAAATACTACTTTTTCAAAATTTATTTTCTTAAATTTTCCCTTTGGTATTTCATTTGTTATGGCATAAACCATTTTGTCTTATCTTTCAAGAGTTGGGAGATCAGAAAAATCAACCGGAGATAGAAGGATAAAGATTAGATAACTGAAAAATCGAATTAGAGCAGTTAATTTTAAAACTAACGATTTTTTTGTGAACGCAGGCTTATAATTTTGCTCTAAAATCACCAGATTCCTCTAATCTATTGAATGTGGAGAAGTCAAGGGGGCAAAAAGCTCTCCCCAAGTTTACGATTTTTCTGTGGATGCATGAATTATTTTATGTTTTACATATCGAAGACATGGGAACGTTACATTATTGTTTCATTCAATTCGCAGCAACTTGAAGTCTATAATGAATATATAACTGTGTTCAAAGGTGAATCAAGTGAAAATCTTAAGAAAAACAGTCTACGGTTTTTTCGTCAAGGACGTCATCTGCATCATATTATCAGATATGATATTATTACCACCCGGAGGGGTCATTTTATTTCTATTGTCAATTGAGACGATACACTACCAGAAGGGTCATTTTACGGTTGTTTTCAATTGAGACGATATGATTATCCAGAAGGCACCCAGACTATAACTATATTTCTCGATTGAAACACTATCTTCGTTTGGTACCAAGGGCAGCATCAAGAGTTAATATTCATGCATTGCGGAAGATCATGCATTGCAAGTTAATATTTACGCATTGCAGGAAGATATTCATGCCCCGCAATAAATCACGCATCGTGGGAAGATATTCATTCCCCGCAAGAAATCATGCATCTCGGGAAGATATTCATGCCCCGCAAGAAGTCATGCATCGCGGAAAATCATGCATCGCGAGTTAATATTCATGCATCGCAGAAAGTCATGCATCACGAGTTAATATTAATGCATTGCGGAAGATCATTCATCGCGAGTTAATATTTATGCATCGCGGAAGATCATACATTGCAAGTTAATATTCATGCATTGCGGAAGATCATGCATCGCGAGTTAATATTTACACATCGTGGGAAGATATTCATGCCCCACAAGAAATCACGCATCGCGGGAAGATATTCACTCCCCGCAAGAAATCACGAATTGTGGGAAGATATTCATGCCCCGTAAGAAATCATGCATCGCGAGTTAATATTCATGCATCGCGGCAGATATTCATTGCAAGAGAAAATTCATGCATCGCGGAAAGTCATGCATTGCGAAAGAGAAATCATGCACTGCGAGAGAAGGAAATCGTGCATCTAAAGAGAAATATTTACTCATCAACATCAACTACATCTTTTATTTGGCAATAGTAGACTCCGAGAGAATTATCAAAGACGACATCAAAAGAAATATCAGCACACTGCATCAACTTTTATTTATTTTCACATAAAATGAAGAGTATACTGAAGATTATATTGCAATCATAATACATAAGCTTTACTTGCTTTATGTCAAACCGATCGAGTTGACATCAAATTAAGAAGGAAAACAATTAAGTGTCATAATGGTAAAAGACATTGTCTCCCATTTCAATTGCATTTCTATGCTAATGAGGTTTATATCAGTCTTTGTCGAGAGCATCCGTAAGGATGAATCCTCCAAAAAAAACCACAGATGCGGACAAAATCAAAATGGATGCAGCACAACGTGGAAATTTTTCTTAGCAGCGAACTGGGACACAGTCCAAAGAGGAGTTTCAAACTTTTAGGACGCGAGCTGAGGAGCGACTTCCACCACAATCAAACCACACCCCTATCAGAAGGAATGTGGGTTTTTCTTTAGTCTCCTTGATTTCAGTTTTGCATCCGGAAATTTTGGTATCTGTCGGAGGCAAGTTTCCAATCTAAGTGATAATGCCCCGATAGTTTTGGAAATTATGTCCGTGTAAATTCTGAATTATGGGTGTGAAGCGCGCCACATTCATGGATATGAGGTTACAAGCCTCCTTTACATACTCAAATTAATTGGTCACTTTTCCCGAAACCGAAGGTTATCTAGCATAATAAGTTTCCTTCTCAACCGATCGATTCGAACTACAAGCAGCCTGATTCCTAAGGTTTAAGGATATGTAGGTGAGCTCAATGTCGGTAACTCGTTGTATTCGAACATTCCTTCTTAAATCTAACACCCGAGCATCGGATCCCTTCATAATTCGGTGTCAGGATGACTTTTGAATTATTTAAAAATCGTGCCATAAATCAAGCGTACTGAACTACAAGTGGCCTGAATTCTCATATAGCCTGAGATATGTAGGAAACCCGCCACAAGGGCTCGGCCATAATTCCTAAAAGTAAGCCAAATCTCTTTCTCCAAGAGATGAATATGTGGTCGGTCAAAATTGTATTAGTCAATTTTATTTTCCTCGAATTTCTTGCATCAATCCAAGTAAAATGAGGGACATTTGTTGACACCCAGTTTTGACCCTCTCCAAAATAAGTTAATTAACGAGCTTCTTAATCCTAAGCAATTTGACACAATAAATTTTATAAGGTTTAAAGTGTTTTAAAATTATTTTAAGTTAATCTTGTCCTTTTTTATATACATATATATATGTATATAGTTTTTAGATGATATATATGTTTCGCGTAATTATGTATACGATTACTGTATTTTATGATTATTCGAAAATCATCTCAAAAGATTTTATTTTGTTTAAATATTTACTAATTAGTTTAGTTATATAATAAGTCATTTTTTATTAGCTATTTTATAATTAAGCCGGTTATTTTATTTCGTTAAAATTAAGAAGCTTATTAATTAATCTATATTAATTCATCTTACTTAATTACTAGTCGAGCTTATCCCAATTAATTAAGTTCGGTTACATCTAAATTTTTTGTTTGGCCACAATTTATATTCATGTGCCAGATACTAGTCCAAATCTAGTCAATCAAATTTTATCCTTAACTTTGAGACTCAATTGGATCCTTTGCCAACTCAATTCTCTTTATTCCAATTCCTCTAAATTTGAAGTAAGCCCAACACAATTCCCAGACTAATATTACAGAAGCCCATGCCTTTACTGATCTATTCCGCGACCCGATCCTAGCATATTTTTTTCTTTCTCTCTCTCTTCTAAGGAGAACCCAAAAGAGCATCAAGAAGCTGATCTGCAGCTCACGCGTTGAAGAAAAAAGGGACGGAACAGTGCATAGCCTTCACAATAGAGACAACAACGACGCGTGAGCAAGATCCCAATGCGCCTCAATGTCTCCTTTTTCTTTTTCTGCCTCACATCCTTTCGACTGTCGCAGCCCCTGCAAAATCGTCCTCGCAGAAGCATCCTTGCTCGTCCTTGGCTCGTGTGGATGGACGCCAGGTCGAGCACAAGGACGATCTCTCTCTTCTAAGAAGAACCCAAAAGAGCATCAAGAAGCTGATCTGCAGCTCACGCGTTGAAGAAAAAAGGGACGGAACAGTGCATAGCCTTCACAATAGAGACAACAACGACGCGTGAGCAAGATCCCAATGCGCCTCAATGTCTCCTTTTTCTTTTTCTGCCTCACATCCTTTCGACTGTCGCAGCCCCTGCAAAATCGTCCTCGCAGAAGCATCCTTGCTCGTCCTTGGCTCGTGTGGATGGACGCCAGGTCGAGCACAAGGACGATGGATTCAATCTGAGCCCTCTACACTACTGCCTCATACGGATTCCATGGGATTTGGGTTTGAATTTTGTGCTAAGAACAGATGCCTCGTCCTTGGGAAATTTTCAAATTTTTGGAATCGAAGTGATTGTCCATTTTTTCCACAATCTTTTTCAGAAATTCTCCCGCCTTCCCCCTGATCCGGAGCCCTAATCTTTCCCCCCTATAAATACGCCTCTTCTTCATTGGTTTAGGGTTTGGGAATTCTAAAAGAGAAAAGAACCGGGGTAGAAGGAAAAACTATTAGCTTTTCCGTCGAAAGATTATATGCGAGAGGTTTTCGTTTAAGAATCTAGCTAGATTTTTTAGAGTAAAATATACTAGTAGGGAATTGGGTGATTACATGCCAATTTCATTTGAGGTTCGAGATTTAGGTTATTTTTCTTTGTTGTTCCCTATTGTCGTTGCTGGTGTGGTGAAGTTGTCATTTTCCTCTTGTTCGCTTGTCTAGTTCGCTGCACCGGAAGAGGTAAGAACTCCGCTTTTATTCTGTTTATCATCTTCCCCTTTTCTGTTTTTGATGTCCATTTGACTTCTCGAGCAGTATGTTTTTTCTTAGATGTTTGGTGTCATTTTTTTGAAAATGATATGATGCTTCTTCCTAAACTCGGCTCATTTGTTCGTTAATCATTTCGTTTCTTGTTCAGTCTTTGTTGGTTGGGATAATCTACTTGTCAAAGTTATATCTTATATACTGAAAGTGGCAATAAAATTATTATGTTGTTCCTTATTATATTTGCAGGCGTGATTTTGTTTCTGTAGTTTTAAGCTTAGTTTTTTGGGTCTTTCCTTTCGACAACATATCTTAAAGATGGGTTAAATTTCCGTTTTTGTTAAGTTTGTTGGTGGTCACCTGATCAGGTTTTCTCTTTTCCTTCCTTCAATTTTTTTAAAAAAAAGCTAATTGACATAGAGTCGTATGAAATGTTGAGCATTATTTGTAACGAATATGTGGTCGATACTTTCCTTTCTCTTTTATAAAGTTTTAAGTTGTTAAACTTCCCCTCTCATTTATGTTGTCGTCGTCCCCTTTTGTTAATAAGAAATGCATATTTCGGTGACTTTCACTCATGTTCTCTTATGTGAATTTACCCTATGTCTCAATTATTAGTCTTTTGAGTTTCAGATTTGCTCTTAAGCTTCCGAATCAAACCGCAGTTTGTTTCTATATAAGTTTAGCATAAAATTTTTATTTGCTTTGAATAAATGTCATCGCTTTATCAATTCGTTTTTTTTAATAGCATTTTACTTAGACAGATAAGCTTTTTTTAAACTCGTAGTAGCTTGACTCCAATGCGAAGTTCCGATTTCCTAGATTATGATTTTGGTGTGGGACTGCTGGACTCTTTCTAATATATTTGTCATTTTTTCAATTTTACTATTTAACCAATCTAATCAAACTTATAATGTTGTCATTGGTTGGGGTACGACTTAGAATATAAATTGCTTCTTTCTTTCTAAGTTTTTATGCTACCTGCTACAAGTAGTCACGAGTTGAGAAATGTCAGCAATCTTAATGGCGTGATTCCTCGATCTATTGCGTTTTGTATTTGATTTATTCATTGTGTTTTGAATGTTTGTTAGTGAGATACAATTTAAGGTTGCCTATGTGATTTAGACTAAGACATCTATCCCAATTGATTTTTTTAGAGCTTAAATGTCATGCTTTTATTGTTAGTAGTTCCTTTGTATTTTTTGAAGCTCCATCTTCACTGTATTCCTCCGTTCAATTAACAAATTCCTTCTTACTTGTCTTCTTATATTTCTGTCTTGCTATGGTTATGACTATGATAGATCTTCTTGTTTTATTTACGATAAAAAAATCTATCATGACTTGCCTATTGATTTAATTGCTAGAAAGATGGTTATAGTCGCATATTATACGACAGCTCCTGACTCTTTGTTTTTTCCACTTTGCATCGATCTGTGCCGAGTGCCATGAACTTATTCCTCAATTTTGCATTTGTTTTGGGCAGCAAAAGCCCAAATTTCCGTTATTGAGTCGGCCTGTGAATCAAAGAATGAATTCCAAAAAGGCATATAGGTCCCGAAGAAAAAGAAGTCGAGGCAAAACCAGTTTGAAGGGATTGGGCTAAAAGGCTCAATCTTTTTTTCATATTTTGTGTTTTTGTTGTATTGGGCCTAAGCCCCTTTGTCGACTTTCCTTATTTATTCTTTACTATTTTTGCCTAGTCTACGACAGGTACATAAGTGATAAAAATGGGTCAAAACCCAAAAGAAAATGGGTCCAAATACCGGTCCAGGCGGATAGAAACCGGTTTGGACCCAACTCTCTCCCTCTTCTCTTTTACATTATCATTTTATTTTCTTGATAGTTAATTGCCGATAGTTTAGGGTTAAAAGAATTTAAATCCCCTGCAAAACGTCATCTTGTTTTAACAAATCGAGCTAAATCAATTAAGTCGAAATGGTTTTGAAATCACAAAATTTTGCAAAATACTAAATTTCACTTAGCTAATAAAATTATTAGTTCAATTTTCAAACAAATATTTCTTTATCTCAAAATAAGTTTGACGTTTTATCCAAACAAGTTAGTTATCGGATAACCCACAAGTAAATGGACGTCTTAGGTGCTTTCAAACTTCCTAAAACGTTAATAAGAATCCCCGAACCTTTTAAAAAAAAAACTCTGTAAACTTGATTTCCTGTTTTAAGTCAAATTGGAAGAATAAGTTTTCTTAATTTTCTCAAAATTAAGTGGCGACACTAAAAAATCTAAAAACATATAAAAATTATATTTTCTAAAAACCGCTAAAACATTGATAATGAAGGTGATCATGGTGATTTAAGCTATTAGAGGTAAGTTTGAAGGTTTAGATAGATCTTCTTAATTCAATTGTCTTGCATGATTATTGATAATAATAGGGTAATCGATATATGAACTGAATTAGACTTGATTCATAAGATTGGTCTTGATGGAATTTAACCTTAAAGAATGAATTATGGCTATATTGACCTTGTAAAGAAGAATGTGAAAAGAAAACTAAGGCTAGAAGATCCTATAATCTACATATGAATGAAGATATAATGAATGGATATATAATGAACCTTAGGATGGTTGTGTTGGCTGTAGATTTAAGATGATTGAATGAAAGTGATAGATTCACTGGAGCATGGGGAGATTGTCTAGGACATCCCTCCATCAGAGAAAAGGTTGAGCAAGGCTTGACAATAAAACCTTGGAGTAGATGCTTGACTCCAAGTGGATATGCAAAGTGAGACGTATAGTGTAGCAAGGGTCCGGACACCAAGTAAAAAGGGGAGACGCACCTAGTAGTTTTGATGACTATCCACTTAGGTCTCCTGAGGCGGGAGTCCTTCACGTAGTAGAGTCAACGTATCCTAGTAGAGATCTCCATATCCTATGAACTTAGACATAATTGAGAAGCATCTCGTAGTGTTCAAAGCAATTGATGAACTTAGACATACCAAGGGGTATCTCGTAGTTTTCATAATGTGTGAATGAACTTAGACATGCCCAAGGGGTATCTCATAGTTTTCATGATTAACGGATCAAGACATACCTTATAAAGTATCTCTTAGGATCCATATGATTAAGGAACTTAGACATACTTAAATAAGTCTCTCGTAGTATTCAAAAGATAAAGATAGGGGCTACACTCCAAGGTAAGAGGTAATAAAGAAAGGATCCAAAAGTAGTACATTGCATGAATGGTGGTGTGGGACATCATGAGTGCATTGCACAAGGTATAACCTAGGGTCACTAATGAAGAATATATTGAAGATAGGATTGGACTAGAAGTTTCCTTTCCTAGTATAGTAGACTAAGAATGAGAGAATCTTAGTAAATGAAGTTAAGTAATAAAGAAGCTATGGAGAATGAACATGTTAAAAATGGCTTTCAAGATAAGGCTTCGTATGTAGGGTAGTATGGGCTGCCTTATGTACATTGCACAAACATGTTTTGAGAGGACCATAAGGGTATAGTACTCTTTAGTATGAAGAACTTAGGTCCTAATTATGATAGTGGATTACGATCAAGAATGACCAAAGAGAGGTATTTAGCTTTTTTAGTAGTATGGGATTCTACCTTAGCCTTGCACAAGTATACTTGAAAAGGTAGCTTGTGGTGTAGTTCAGTTGAGTAAGAAGGACATGTAAGTAAGTATGAACTTTTATATGATTTATGATGCTTTATTATGTTATGATATACATGTTATGCATATGCCTTTATCTCTTATGATTATGTCTATTATTGACTAACCTTTTGAGATATCTTATGTTGGTATGTAGTTCCATACTTATTACATATCGTACTAGCACATATTGCCTACATGTTGTCCATGTAGGGTCTTGATAAGATTGAGTTACTTGAAGGGTAGAGTTTCCAAGGTTTCCAAGAAGAGAAGAAGTGGTGAGTCCTCATAGCTTCGAGGACAAACATTTATTTTCCTTTATGACTTTCTTTATGTTTTAGATTTTATGTGGGCTGCATCCCAATGCTTTTCATTCATGTCAAAGTTAGATGGTTTTTGAGACAATATTATTAGAGATGCTTCCGCGTTTACGAAATATATATTGGTTTATGTTTAAAGAAAGTTTTAAAACTCCCTCCATTTATGCATGATGTTATGTAATGAAGTCAAGAGGCTTGTACAATACCTTCGAGAGGTCGAGTACGCCGTGTCGCTATTCGAGGGTTGCCCTAACTTCTAGGGTGTACTTGCAATTCGTGACAAAGCTTGGTAACAGAGCATAAGGTTATGAAAATGGTCTTAGGATGTCTCAAAACTACGTCTAATAGAGTCTTATTCATCCGTGTGATTCGCGACACACCTATGAGTAGGAGGCTATGGGATGCTACAGAAAGTTCCACTTCTTCATTTTTCAAGTTGTGCCGTTGAGTTTGTCTTTGTTAGGAACTTTTCTAAATGTTTGCCTATGAATTTTGTAGGTTATGGCTAACACTAGGGGTAATGGTAGAAGGTAAGGATATGGCAATGGGGAGCAAGAGATTCCTCCCAAAGTTCAAGAGCAATGGCCTCCCCAAGTGAAAGAACAAGTTCCTTCTCAAGTTCCTAATGATCCTCCAATAGGGAATGCTATGTTTGAGGAATTTATAGTTTCTATGACTTTTTTGGCTCAAGACATAATGGCACTAGCTAATAGAAGAGAGGTGCTCTGGCTAATCCTATAGGAGGAATGGGTGCTACAAGAGTAACGGAGTTCTTGAGAATGAATCCACCGGAGTTCTATGGCTCCAAAGTTGGTGAGGATTCGTATGAGTTTAATGAGGTGTATAAGGTGCTTGAATTCATGGGAGTGTCTTCCATTGAAAAGGCGGAGTTGGCTGCCTATCAATTGAAAGATCTTGCACAAATTTGGTATGAATAATTGAAAGATTGTAGACCAATAGGGGCGGGTCCTATAGAGTGGGAGACTTTTAAGTTGGCTTTCGTTGATAGGTTCTGTCCTAGGGAATTGAGGGAGGCTAAGATGGAGGAGTTTATAAACCTCAAGCAAGGTAATTTGAGTGTAAAGGAGTATGCTTTGAAGTTCACTCTTTTGTCTAAGTATCCTCCAAGATTGGTAACAAACCCTAGAGACCTGATGAATAGGTTCATGACGGGAGTGTCCGACTTAGTAGAAGAAGAGTGTAGAACAGCCATGCTTGTGGATGACATGGACATCTCAAGGCTTATGGTTTTTGCCCAACAAATAGAAGAGTCAAAACTAAGGAAGGAGAAGGCTAGAGAAAAGAAGAGGTCTAGGTTTGATAATAATAAGTCTTTCCATTCTAAGTCCGAGGGACAAGATAGGCCTACAACTAAACCAAGATATTTCGGCCATGATTCTTCCAACACCTCTAAGCTTGATAAGGATAAGGGGAGTGGGTCTTCCAGATCTACTTGCCCTAAGTGTGGAAGAAGTAACTATGGTAAGTGCCTAGCCGGCATGGATGGTTGCTTTCGGTGTGGGGAGGATGGGAATAGAGTGAGTGATTGTCCAGATCTTAAGTCTAAGGGAAGGTAAGAAAATCAAGCTGCTCCTAGTAATGAGGAAAACGTTCCTAAATCAAGAGCTAGTTTCTATGCACTCAAATCACACGGTGATCCAAAGTGATCTCCTTATGTCCCTTTCCGGTATGTGCTTCTTTAATGATTTATGAAAATTTCCATATTTTCTTATGATTATGATTTGCGTTACTGAATTTGCTGCTATTAATTATGATGAGTTAATGTTAGAAAGACATGTGTAGCTTATTCCAATATTGGGGATAAGGAATCCCTTTTATAAAATCTCTATATAATTATGTGTAGTTATGTTTAGCATGGAATTAAATTGTTTCCTTGATTTGGGTATGTTCATTTAGGTAGAATTCATATACGATGGGCTGCTCTTCTGGAGTTGTTCCTATCGAGAAGTGTTTAATAAAGTGTCATTCGAGGACGAATGTTTCCATGTGGGGGGAGTATTGTTACACCCTCAAAATGAGATAGGTGAAGCTAGAGCCTAACATGAGTGTCATGATATTATAAGGTCTTAAAATGACTAAAAATAGTGTTAAGATCCAGTATAAAAAGTTTGGAAGTGTTTGGAGGTCAAACGTCCAAGAACGTTCAAGACGTTTAGAAACTAGTCGAAGTTGAACTAGTGTTTGTAGTGATGTTTTGGGGGATGGTTTGAAGGTGAAATTTAGTACCGAGAGTTCCTACGTGTATCCTGAAATACAAAAGGTCAAAACATCCGAGAACGACGCCCCGCGGACCATCAAAAGGGTCTCCGAGGAGGACCATAACATAGGACAGTGAAGCTGCCAAGCAGCAAAGAATTGGCATGCTACTGCGTGAGGCGCAGAGGTCACGCAGTATGAAAAATCTTTTCCTTACGATGTGGGTCTGTCACGAACCACTCTGTCCAAGAATTTTCGAAAAATAAAATACATAACTGCCTCCATGATGCGCAGTAAAGTTCCAGATTTTGTTGGGTCATTTTTAAGTCAAATTTTAGTTGGTTAAATTGTCCAATAAGTTCAGGGGTATTTTGTGAACATTAGGGATTAATTATGGTCGGTTATTGTAGGTATTTGAAGATTATTTAAGCATCACAATAGCCAATAAGACCCTAGACTCCAAATCAAAAACCTTTCTCTCCCAAAAATTCTCCAAAAACCACCATTGAAGAAGTAGGAAAATTGCAGCAGCTTTAGGACGAATTGATCAAGGTTTCAAGATGGTTTTAAGGATCTAATCTAAGGTATGTGAAGCTTATTCATTTATGTATTCTTCAATCCATGAAGCCCCCCTAGTTTTCCTACAATTGAGAATCCAAAGAACCCCATTCGAGAGAGGGTTGTGATTGCATTGTGGGTAAGAATTAATTGTGATATCAATATAGTGGGTAGCATTCAATTATGTTCTTATGATGATTATGTGATGTTATTATGGGGATTTTATGGGGAATTTTATTAATTGATAATGAAGGTGATCATCGTGATTTAAGCTATTAGAGGTATGTTTGAAGGTTTAGATAGATCTTCTTAATTCAATTTTCTTCCATGATTATTGATCATAATAGGGTCATCGATATATGAACTGAATTAGACTTGATTCATTAAGATTGGTCTTGATGGAATTTAACCTTAAAGAAAGAATTATGGCTATATTCACCTTGTAAAGAAGAACGTGAAAAGAAAACAAGGCTAGAATATCCTATAATCTACCTATGAATGAAGATATAATGAATTATTGAATAATGAACTTTAGGATGGTTGTGTTGGCTGTACATTTAGGATGATTGAATGAAATTGATAGATTCACTGGAGCATGGGGAGATTGTCTAGGACATCCCTCCATGATATAAAAGGTTGAGCAAGGCTGGACAAGAAAACCTTGGAGTATATGCTTGACTCCAAGTGTATATGCAAAGTGAGACGGATAGTCTAGCAACGGTCCGGAATCCAAGTAGAAAGGAGAGCCACACCTAGTTGTTGTGATGACTATCCACTTATGTTTCATTAGGCAGGAGTCCTTCACGTAGTAGAGTCAATGTATCCTAGAAGAGATCTCCATATCCTATGAACTTAGACATGCTTAAGAAGCATCTCGTAGTGTTCAAAGCAATTGATGAACTTAGACATTCCCAAGGGGTATCTCGTAGTGTTCATAATGTGTGAATGAACTTAGATATGCCCAAGGGGTATCTCGTAGTGTTCATGATTAAGGGATCAAGACATACCTTAAAATGTATCTCATAGGATCCATATGATTAAGAATCTTAGACCTACTTAAAGAAGTATCTCGTAGTGTTCAAAAGATAAAGATAGGGGCTAGACTCCAAGGTAAGAACTAATAAAGAAAGGATCCAAAAGTAATACCTTGCATGAATGGTGGTATGGGACATCATGAGTGCATTGCACAAGGTATAACCTAGGGTCACTAATGAAGAATATATTGATGATAGGATTAGACTAGAAGTTTCCTTTCCTAGTATAGTAGACTAAGAATGAGAGAATCTTAGTAAATGAAGTTAAGTAATAAAGATGCTATGGAGAATGAACATGTTAAAAATGGCTTTCAAGATAAGGCTTCGTATGTAGGGTAGTATGGGCTGCCTTATGTACATTGCACAAACATGTTTTGAGAGGACCATAAGGGTATAGTACTCTTTAGTATGAAGAACTTAGGTCCTAATTATGATAGTGGATTACGATCAAGAATGACCAAAGAGAGGTATTTAGCTTTGGTAGTAGTATGGGATTCTACCTTAGCCTTGCACAAGTATACTTGAAAAGGTAGCTTGTGGTGTAGTTCACTTGAGTAAGAAGGACATGTAAGTAAGTATGAACTTTTATATGATTTATGATGCTTTATTATGTTATGATATACATGTTATGCATATGCCTTTATCTCTTATGATTATGTCTATTATTGACTAACCTTTTGAGATATCTTATGTTGCTATGGAGTTCCATACTTATTACATATCGTACTAACACATATTGCCTACATTTTCTCCATGTAGGGTCTTGATAAGATTGAGTTACTTGAAGGGTAGAGTTTCCAAGGTTTCCAAGAAGAGAAGAAGTGGTGAGTCCTCATAGCTTCGAGAACAAACATTTATTTTCCTTTATGACTTTCTTTATGTTTTAGATTTTAGGTGGGTTGCATCCCAATGCTTTTCATTCATGTCAAAGTTAGATGGTTTTTGAGACAATATTATTAGAGATGCTTCCGCGTTTACGAAATATATATTGGTTTATGTTTAAAGAAAGTTTTAAAACTCCCTCTATTTATGCATGATGTTATGTAATGAAGTCAAGAGGCTTGTACAATACCTTCGAGAGGTCGAATACCCCGTGTCGCTATATGAGGGTTGCCCTAACTTCTAGGGTGTACTTGTGGGTCGGGACAAAGCTTGAATACAGAGCATAAGGTTATGAAAATGGTCTTAGGATGTCTCAAAACTACGTCTAATAGAGTCTTATTCATCGGTGTGAGTCGAGACACACCAATGAGTAGTAGACTATGGGATGCTAAGGAAAGTTCCACTTCTTCATTTTTCAAGTTGTGCCGTTGAGTTTGGCTTTGTTAGGAACTTTTCTAAATGTTTGCCTATGAATTTTGTAGGTTATGGATAACACTAGGGCTAATAATAGAATGGAAAGATATGGCAATGGGGAGCAAGAGATTCCTCCCAAAGTTCAAGAGCAATTGCCTCCCCAAGTGCAAGAACAAGTTCCTAATGATCCTCCAATAGGGAATGCTATGTTTGAGGAATTTATAGTTTCTATGACTTTGTTGGCTCAAGACTTAATGTCACAAGGTAATAGAGGTGAGGTGGCTCTGGCTAATCCTATAGGAGGAATGGGTGCTACTAGAGTAAGGGAGTTCTTGAGAATGAATCCACCGGAGTTCTATGGCTCCAAAGTTGGTGAGGATTCGTTTTGGTTTATTGATGAGGTGTATAAGGTGCTTGAAATCATGGGAGTGTCTTCCATTGAAAAGGCGGAGTTGGCTGCCTATCAATTGAAAGATGTTGCACAAATTTGGTATGAATAATGGAAAGATTGTAGACCAATAGGGGCGGGTCCTATAGAGTGGGAGACTTTTAAGTTGGCTTTCGTTGATAGGTTCTGTCCTAGGGAATTGAGGGAGGCTAAGATGGAGGAGTTTATAAACCTCAAGCAAGGTAATTTGAGTGTAAAGGAGTATGCTTTGAAGTTCACTCTTTTGTCTAAGTATCCTCCAAGATTGGTAACAAACCCTAGAGACCTGATGAATAGGTTCATGACGGGAGTGTCCGACTTAGTAGAAGAAGAGTGTAGAACAGCCATGCTTGTGGATGACATGGACATCTCAAGGCTTATGGTATTTGCCCAACAAATAGAAGAGTCAAAACTAAGGAAGGAGAAGGCTAGAGAAAAGAAGAGGTCTAGGTTTGATAATAATAAGTCTTTCTATTCTAAGTCCGAGGGACAAGATAGGCCTACAACTAAACCAAGATATTTCGGCCATGATTCTTCCAACACCTCTAAGCTTGATAAGGATAAGGGGAGTGGGTCTTCCAGATCTACTTGCCCTAAGTTGGAAGGAGTAACTATGGTAAGTGCCTAGCCGGCATGGATGGTTGCTTTCGGTGTGGGGAGGATGGGAATAGAGTGAGTGATTGTCCAGATCTTAAGTCTAAGGGAAGGTAAGAAAATCAAGCTGCTCCTAGTAATGAGGAAAACGTTCCTAAATCAAGAGCTAGTTTCTATGCACTCAAATCACACGGTGATCCAAAGTGATCTCCTTATGTCCCTTTCCGGTATGTGCTTCTTTAATGATTTACGAAAATTTCCATATTTTCTTATGATTATGATTTGCGTTACTGAATTTGCTGCTATTAATTATGATGAGTTAATGTTAGAAAGACATGTGTAGCTTATTCCAATGTTGGGGATAAGGAATCCTTTTTATAAAATCTCTATATAATTATTTGTAGTTATGTTTAGCTTGGAATTAAATTGTTTACTTGATTTGGGTATGTGCATTTAGGTAGAATTCATATACGATGGGCTGCTCTTCTGGAGTTGTTCCTATAGAGAAGTGTTTAATAGAGTGTCATTCGAGGACGAATGTTCCCATGTGGGGGAGTATTGTTACACCCTCAAAATGAGATAGGTGAAGCTAGAGCCTAACATGAGTGTCATGATATTATAAGGTCTTAAAATGACTAAAAATAGTGTTAAGAGCCAGTATAAAAAGTTTGGAAGTGTTTGGAGGTCAAACGTCCAAGACGTTCGGAAACTAGTCGAAGTTGAACTAGTGTGTCGTAGTCTTTTGTAGTGATGTTTTGGGGGATGGTTTGAAGGTGACATTTATTACCGAGATTTCCTACGTGTATCCTAAAATACAAAGGGTCGAAACATCCGAGAACCACTCCTCGGGGACCATCAAAAGGGTCCCCGAGGAGGACCATAACATAGGACAGTGAAGCTGCCAAGCAGCCAAGAATTGTCATGCTACTGCGTGAGTCTCAGCGGTCACGCAGTAGGAAAAATCTTTGCATTGCGATGTGGTGCTTTCACGAACCATTTTATCAAAGAATTTTCGAAAAATAAAATTCATAAGTGCCTCCACGATGCGCAGTAAAGTTCCAGATTTCGTTGGGTCGTTTTTAAGTCAAATTTGAGTTGGTTAAATTGTCCAATAAGTTCAGGGGTATTTTGTGAACTTTATGGACTAATTATGGGAGGTTATTGTAGGTATTTGAAGATTATTTAAGCACCACAATAGCCAATAATACCCTAGACTCCAAATCAAAAACCTTTCTCTCCCAAAAATTCTCCAAAAACCACCATTGAAGAAGAAGGAAAATTGCAGCAGCTTTAGGACAAATTGATGAAGGTATAAAGATGGTTTTAAGGATCTAATCTAAGGTATGTGAAGCTTATTCATTTATGTATTCTTCAATCCATGAAGTCCCCCTAGTTTACCTACAATTGAGAATCCAAAGAACCCCATTCGAGAGAGGGTTGTGATTGCATTGTGGGTAAGAATTAATTGTTATCCCAATCTAGTGGGTAGAATTCAATTATGTTATTATGATGATTATGTGATTTTATTATGAGGATTTCATGGTGAATCTTATTAATTGATAGTGGAGGTGATCATCATGATTTAAGATATTAGAGGTATGTTTGAAGGTTTAGATAGATCTTCTTAATTCAATTTTCTTCCATGATTATTGATCATAATAGGGTCATCAATATATGAACTGAATTAAACTTGATTCATTAAGATTGGTCTTGATGGAATTTAACCTTAAAGAAAGAATTATGTCTATATTCACCTTGTAAAGAAAAATGTGAAAAGAAAACTAAGGCTAGAAGATCCTATAATCTACCTATGAATGAAGATATAATTAATTATTCAATAATGAACTTAAGGATGCTTGTGTTGGTTGTACATTTAGGATGATTGAATGAAATTGATAGATTCACTGGAGCATGGGGAGATTGTCTAGGACATCCCTCTATCAGAGAAAAGGTTGAGCAAGGCTTGACAAGAAAACCTTGGAGTATATGCTTGACTCCAAGTGTATATGCAAAGTGAGACGGATAGTCTAACAACGGTCCGGAATCCAAGTTGAAAGGAGAGCCACACCTAGTTGTTGTGATGACTATCCACTTATGTCTCATGAGGCGGGATTCCTTCAAGTAGTAGAGTCAAGGTATCCTAGAAGAGACCTCCATATCCTATGAACTTAGACATGCTTGAGAAGCATCTCATAGTGTTCAAAGCAATTGATGAACTTAGACATGCCCAAGGGGTATCTCGTAGTGTTCATAATGTTTGAATGAACTTAGATATGCCCAAGGGTATCTCGTAGTGTTCATGATTAAGGGATCAAGACATACATTAAAAAGTATCTCATAGGATCCATATGATTAAGAAACTTAGACCTACTTAAAGAAGTATCTCGTAGTGTTCAAAAGATAAAGATAAGGGCTAGACTCCAAGGTAACAACTAATAAAGAAAGGATCCAAAAGTAGTACCTTGCATGAATGGTGGTATGGAACATCATGAGTGCATTGCACAAGGTATAACCTAGAGTCACTAATGAAGAATATATTGAAGATAGGATTGGACTAGAAGTTGCCTTTCCTAGTATAGTAGACTAAGAATGAGAGAATCTTAGTAAATGAAGTTAAGTAATAAAGAAGCTATGGAGAATTAACATATTAAAAATGGCTTTCAAGATAAGGCTTCGGATGTAGGGTAGTATGGGCTGCCTTATGTACATTGCACAAACATGTTTTGGGAGGACTATAAGGGTATAGTACTCTTTAGCATGAAGAACTTAGGTCCTAATTATGATAGTGGATTACGATCAAGAATGACCAAAAAGAGGTATTTAGCTTTGGTAGTAGTATGGGATTCTACCTTAGCCTTGCACAAGTATACTTGAAAAGGTAGCTTGTGGTGTAGTTTACTTGAGTAAGAAGGACATGTAAGTAAGTATGAACTTTAATATGATTTATGATGCTTTATTATGTTATGATATACATGTTATGCTTATGCCTTTATCTCTTATGATTATGTTGATTATTAACTAACCTCTTGAGATATCGTATGCTGGTATGTAGTTTCCATACTTAGAACATATTGTACTAACGCATTTTGCCTACATGTTGTCCATGTAGGGTCTTGATAAGATTCAGTTACTTGAAGGGTAGAGTTTCCAAGGTTTCCAAAAAGAGAAGAAGTGGTCAGTCCTCATAGCTTTGAGGACGAACCTTTATTTTCATGTATAACTTTCTTTATGTTTTAGATTATATCTGCGCTGGGTCCCAATGCTTTTCATTCATGTCAAAGTTAGATGCTTTTTAAGACAATATTATTAGAGATTCTTCCGCGTTCATGAAATACCTTTTTCTTTATGTTTAAAGAAAGTTTTTAAATTCCCTCCATTTATGAATGATGTTATGTAATGAAGTCAAGAGGCTTGTGCAAGACCTCCGAGAGGTCGAGTATGCTGTGTCGCGATTTGAGGGTTGCCCTAACTTGTAGGGTATACTTTCGGGTCATGACCTAAACTTCTTATATTATATGTGAGATATCTATGTATACCTCAATAAGTAAAAAGTTGTAATCTTTCCGCATTTTTACTAGTGATATTTTATGAAAAAAGCTATGGGCTTGTCAAAGTCCTCTCCGAGGACGATGACGCTTGTTATGTCTAGAGGGTTCTCCCCGGTCCTGGCAAACATTGTATAAGAGCATGAGGTTAAAGAAATATTAGGATTGATATCTTACCAAACCTTGTTTACGTAGAGTCTTGTTCATGGGTGTGAAGCGTGCCACACTTTTGAATAAGAGGCTATGTGATGCTTAGGAATTTTCACTTATTGGTAATCTCGAAAGTCGTGCATCAAGAGTTGTAACTCTATATGTCCCTTTTTCTTCTAATACTTTTCTTGTGGATATATCAGATGACTACGAGACAGGAAGCCGCAAGTAGAGTGGAGGAAGATTTGGCTAATGCGGGAGTTCATCCACAAGGAAACCAAGCTCCTCCACAAGTAAATAAAGTTCCTCCGCAAGACCAAGCTCCGTTATTCCTCCACCTATGACGGATGGAGAGATAAGGTCAGCATTTGTGATTTTGGATCAATCTATGACTACTCAAGCCCAAGCGGTACCTACTAAATCTCAATCCATGATGGCTCAAGAAATTCGGGAAGTTGGACCTCGAGTTCAACAAAATGCAAGTACCATGGCTTCTCGCTTGAGGGACTTCACAAAGATGAATCCTCCAATGTTCTTTGGGTTTAAGGTGAATGAAGATCCTTAAGACTTTCTTGATGAGTCTACAAGCTCATATATGCTATGGGAGTGAGTTCTAATTAAAAGTTCGAGCTAGCCTCCTATCAACTCAAGGATGTGGCTCAAACTTTGTATACCCAATGGAGAGAAAATAGGGCTTTGAGAGCGGGTCCTATAACTTGGGAGGTGTTTAGAAAGAATTTCTTGTTAGGTTCTTTTAAAGGGAGAAAAGAGAGGTCAAAGTAGAGGAATTCATCAACCTTCATCAAGGAGGTATGAGTGTGCAAGAGTACTCCTGGAAGTTCACTAAATTGTCCAAGTACACTCTTTCTTTGGTGTTCAATCCAAGGGATGAGATGAGTGGATTTATGACTGGAGTGTTCGATGATCTAGTTGAGGAGTGTTGTTCGGCGATGCTTTATGATAATATAGATATTTCTCAGTTGATGGTGCATTCTCAACAAGTTGAGGACACTATACTCAAGAGGAAGAATAAGGAGTTTACGAGGTCAAAGTCTTATGAGGGAGGTACTTCGAAGGGTAGTCTTGATATCCAACACAAGCCTAGGTTAATGAAGAGGGTCTCCAACCAAGTTCCTTCCAATTTCCCCAAGGCTAACAAGGATAGGGTGTCTAACCCTAAGTCCCAAAAGGGAAGAAGCGGGAATTCACCTAGGAAATAACCTACTTGTGCCAAGTCTAGTAAGAAACATTGGGGTGAGTGTCTAGTTGGGAAAAAAATTGCTTTGGGTGTGGCAAAAGTGGCAATAAGGTTAGGGATTGTCCTAATGTGAGGATTCGAGGGAAGGGGCGTAGTTAAGCTCAAGCAAGCGGTCCTAGTTCTGAAGCTCCAAAGAGGAACCTCTTCTATGCTCTCCACTCTAGGGGTGAGCAAGACGAATCTCCCGATATGGTCACCGGCATGTTACAAGTTTTCTTTATTGATGTTTATGTTTTAGTAGATACGGGTGATACTTTATCATTCTTTACTCCACTAGTATCTAGAAAGTTTGGTGTTCTACCCGATGTGTTGATTGAACCTTTTTCGCTTACTACCCTGGTGGGTGACTCTGTTGTTGCAAGAAGAGTCTTTAGGAGTTGTCCTATATCATTGCCCAATAGTGTTACATGGGCGGATTTGGTAGAACTTGATATGGTTGATTTTGAGATCATTTTTGGAATGGATTGGTTGCATTCTTGTTTTGCTTCTATTGATTGTCAAACAAGGGTAGTCAAGTTCAATTTTCCTAATGAACCTGTCTTACAGTGGAAGAGGGGTAACTCAATTCCTAGAGGTCATTCATTTATTGTTTAAAAGCTTTTAAAATGATCTCTAAAAGGTTTATTTACCATATTGTGAGGGTTAAAGTTCTTGAGTCTGACATTCCTTCTATAGAGTGAGTCCCTGTAGTGAAGGAATTTCCGAAATTCTTTCCCGTTTACTTGCCCGGAATTCCTCCCAAACGGGAAATTGATTTTGTGATTGACTTATTAACGGATATAAATCCCATTTCGGTTTCTCCTTATCGGATGGCTCCGGCCGAATTGAAAGAATTGAAGGCTCAACTCAAGGATTTACTAGAAAAATGTTTCATTCAACCTAGTATTTCTCCTTGGGGTGCTCCGGTATTGTTTGTGAAGAAGAAGGATGTCTCCCTTAGGATGTTCATTGATTATCGTCAACTCAATAAGGTCACTATTAAGAACAAGTACACTCTCCTTGAATTAACGACTTGTTTTATCAATTGCAAGGGGCAAGCTACTTTTCCAAGATTGATTTGAGATCGGGGTATAACCAACTTAGGGTGAGATGTGAGAATATACCTAAAACGTCTTTCCGAACTAGGTATCGTCACTATGAGTTCCTATTGATGTCTTTTGGTCTTACTAATGCCCAGTATCTTTTATAGACCTTATAAATAGAGTGTTATGGAATTACCTTGATTCCTCTGTGATTATCTACATCGATGATACCTTGGTATATTCGAAGAATGAGGGTGAACATATCGACAATTTGAGGGTGGTATTTCAAGTCCTTAAGGAACACAAACTATTTGTCAAGTATAGTAAGTGTGAGTTTTTGTTGAGATCGGTGGCGTTTCTTTGTCATGTTATCTTAGGTGAGGGTATAAAGGTCGATCCAAAGAAAACCGAGAAGGTTCAGAATTGTTCTAGACCATTGACTACAACCGACATTATAAGTTTCTTGGGTTTGGCCGGGTACTATAACAGATTTGTGGATGGGTTTGCATCCATTGCTTCTACTTTTACCACCTTTACCCAAATGAGTTTTACGTTTGAGTTGTCGGAAGATTGTGAAATAAGCTTCCATGTTTTGAAAGATAGGCTTACCTCTTCTACAGTGTTAACTTCATCGGAGGGTACCAAGGGTTTTGTGGTATATTGTGACGCTTCCCCGAGTGGGTTTTGCTTTTTTCTTATGTAACATGAGAAGGTAGTAGACTATGCCTCTAGACAACTAAAGGTGCATGAGAAGAATTATCCAACTCATGATCTTGAATCAACGGCACTAGTGTTTGCTTTGAAAATATGGTGGCAGATGCTTTAAGTCGTATGACCATGGGTAGTGTGTCTCCTCTAGAAGAACGTAAGAAAGATCTAGTGGAATATGTTCATAGGTTGGCTAGATTTGGTGTTGGTTTGTAAGATTCCCCAAATATTTGTTTTATGGTTCATAATAACTCTGAGTCATCTTTAGTGGTTGAGGTGAAGTCGAAGCAACATCTTGATCTGCTATTGATGGAGTTGAAAAAGTCTGGACTTAGCAAGTTCAATGAGTCATTCTCCCAAGGGGGGGATGGTGTGCTAAGGTACTAAAGTATATTGTGTGTACCGGATGTTAATGATTTGAGGAGAAGGGTTCTGGAAGAAGCTTATGGTTCCCGATATTCTTTTCATCCAGGATCAACCAAAATGTATCGTGATCTTGGAGAGGTATATTGGTTGGATGGCTTAAAAAGGGACATAGCTGAATTTGTAGCTAAGTGTCCAAATTTCCAACAAGGGAAAGTCGAGCATCTAAAGCCGAGTAGTTTGTCACAAATAATGGAAGTTTCTACTTGGAAGTGGGAAGAAATTAATATGGACTTCGTTGTTGGATTGCCTCGAACACAAAGGTAAAAATACTAAATTTGGGTTATTATGGATACATTGACAAAATCGTCTCACTTTATCCCCGTCAAGTCTAATTATTCTACGGAGGATTAAGAAAGAATCTACATTGATGATATTGTGAGTCTTCATGGGATCCCTTTGGCCATCATATAGGATAGAGGTGCACAATTCACTTCTCGTTTTTGGAGGTCTATTAAAAAAGGGTTGGGTACACAAGTGAAGCTTAGCACTGCTTTTCATCCTCAAATGGATAATCAAGCGTAGCGTACCATTAAAACCCTAGAAGATATGTTAACAACTTATATAATGGACTTCAAAGGGAATTGGTACAATAAGTTGCCGTTGATTGAATTATCCTATAATAATAGCTACCATTCGAGCATCTCCATGGCACCATTTGAAGCTCTTTAAGGTAGGAAATGTAGGTCTCCGGTTGGATGGTTTGTGGTTGGTGAGTCTTCACTCCTTGGTCACAAAATAATTTATGACGCTTTGGAGAACGTTCGGGTGATAAGAAATATGTTGAAAATGGCCTATAGTCGGCAAAAGTCTTATTCCGACAATAGGAGAAGAGACCTTGAATTTGAAGTGGGCGATAAGGTGTACTTGAATATTTCACCTATGAAAGGGGTGATGATATTCAGCAAAAAGGGGAAGCTAAGTCCCTGGTATGTGGGTCCCTATGAGGTTTTTCAACAAGTCGGAAAAATTGCATATGAGTTGAGACTACCTAGTTAATTAGCTTCGGTTCATCCGGTGTTTCAAGTCTCCATGCTAAAGAAGTGTATTGGTGACCCCGTGTCTATTCTCCCTATTGAAGGGTTAGGTGTGGATGAGGACCTTTACTATGAAGAGGTTGAGGATGAAATTCTAGATCATCAATTTAAGAAGTTAAGGAACAAAGAGGTGTCCTCCGCAAAAGTATTATGGAGAAACCACCTAGTTGAGGGTGCTACATGGGAGACTGAGGCGGACATGAAGTCCTGTTATCCTCATCGCCTCCTAATTAAAGTTATTTGTTCCTATTAGTAACAAAAATAATGGATAAATATGAATTTGTCTTGTTTTCTAAGCATGTGCACATTTATGGTAAAGGTTAAAACTAAAAAAAGAAGTTTTTCAAGTGAAACACTCTTTTTCTTAGTTGGCACTTATTTGTGTTTTGTGTATTGTTCCCTTCATGAAATAGTATTGAGCATGTTAATGTTTTTTGAAAGAAGATTGACATAAGTGAGTCTTGATGTTTATGTGATTTCATGTTGTCATTAAGAAGGTAGTTCCCCATGTTGTGATATTGAGTCTTATATGTGGTAAATTGTGTTTTGAGTTACTATGTGTAAATTCCATGTTTATGTGTTGAATGCAGTTTTGAAGTACTCCTTTGAGTTGTAACTCATGTTTATTGTGTTTTGTTTGTTGGGATTCTACTATTAAGTCTATCATATCACTATAAAAATGTTTTAGTGTCATTCGGGGACGAATGTACTAAGGAGAAATAACGTAACACTCCGAAAGTCCTTGACTTTTCCTAGAGACTCACATGGTGAACAAAGACTTGAAACAATGTTTATAGGCCTAAAATAATGTATTTAAATCAATTAGAAAGTGTTAGAGTCAAAACGTCAAGAAACGTCGATGACGTCCAGAGACTAGTCAAATTAACGTTAATGTGCCTTGGCATGTTTCATTGGGTTTTAAGAGTCAAAAATTAATTAAATTTTGTAAAAAGGTGTTAAACATGTGTTAGATTGTGTTTAGGGTTGAAACATCCACGTACGACTCCACAAGTACCACCCTAAGGGTCCTAGAGGAGGACCCTTCCGTTTTGACCATAAAGTTATGAATTGACAGTGTGCTACCACGAGCTAATCGATGAGCCGTCGATTGATCTACGCTCCGTGAATGTACACGTAGGTTGAAACTTAGTCAATTTTCAAGGAAGGTACATAAGACCCCCCTCCGATCAAAACGACGACCAGCAGCACGGGACCATCAATGGACCTATGGGGTGTCAACGTGGTCTCGTGGTTTGTGGTCTGTTTTTACTACATTGTTTTAAGTTAAGTAAAATAACTAGTTAATTAGTTAGGTGATTAATTAGGGGTTAAGGTAAGGTTAATTAAGTTATTTGAGGGACAATATAATACGTAAACCTCATTAACTAACCTAAAACCCCATAATTCCCAAACCCAATTCTCTCTTCTTTCTCTCTCTATTGCAAGACCCCATTTAAGAACAATTCAAAGCTTGAGTAGGACTTTCATACTTCACATTTTCACCATCAAACACTAAGGAATCCTAAGGTATGGAAGCTATTCACTCTTGGGAACTCTTTCTCCAAGAGTCTCTTCAATGTTGATTTCTAAAGTTGATAAAATCATGGGTTTTCTTCTAATTCAGAAATTGATCATTCAAATTGAATTTTTGTTTGTTTATTTTGATAATTATTTATATATTATGATTGATTATGGGTTAATTATAGTAGTTCATGGTATTTGACTTAGTTCTATGGAAGAAATCTTGATTGAACCCTTTTCCCCTAACCCTAGGTTGTGAATTGAAGTTGAATTTATTCGTGATTATACAATTGAGTTAGTCCTTGTATAGAGTAGTTATTGAGTATATTGATGGATGAATATGGTTGGATTGATGATAAGATCTTAAAGGAGAATTATGAAGGGGAATTGGTACGACTTTGTGTGTATGAGTTCTTTACTTCATAATGATGCCTTATACTTGATGATGATGTTCGATTGAGGTATTACCTGTGATTATATTAGGAAGGTGATGGAATTATGAATGTGATGAAATGTCTTGACTATATGAATTGTGAAATTTTGATTAAGAGTATGATGATACGAGGTTGATTGTGAATCAATAATGTGCCTTACTATAACATGATTATGACGTGTTGATCTCACAAATGAAGGGTTATTATGAAAGGACATTCTCATTCAATGAGGTAATGACATGATATACAAGGGGTTAGTCTCCTATGGCCTAAAGTAAGTTATGATGATTAAGAATGACTTAAAGACATTTAATAAAGGGATTTTAGCTTAGCACCTAGTGAACTAGTTATGAGAGGTATCCCTTCCCAATATGGGAAGGTAGGTTAATAATGTTACTCATAAGATTGAGATTACAATGCAATTGTGCATAAAGAGGGTCTCTAGCATGTCTGCCAGTTCTTGAACTATGTTGCCCCCATAGGAATACTAGTTAGTGGATCCACCTAGAATGCTATGTTCATGTTTTGGTACTACCTTGACAAGTAGACCACCTTCTTTCGGTATAGTGTTTCATGACACCGGATTCCATGTTTAGCTCACATGGTCTATGTTGGTTAAGGAAATTATTGTCGAAAGTAAAATGAAAGTAATAAAGTTAACACTAACTAGGGTGACTTAAGGGGTTCTACTTAGTGTAGGTAGGGGTATGGGACTCTACTTATACATGTTACAAGTTGACCTTGAGGTACGTCCTAGGAGGTATTTCTTATTTACTTATGATATGAATGAAATGTATATGATGACCTTACGTGCTTATGATCCTATATGTTGTTAGTTTCATTAATGCACATGCTATTGGTCTAAATTGATATATATGATGAGGAACATGCATGATATGAAGATACAAGAAATTTTGACATTGCTTATGATCCTTTGTTTGGTTTACTTGATTATGTGGGGTTATGGGACTTCACATAAGCATTGCACATGTAGGATTGGGAAGGGGTTTTGAGTTGTGGTCTTATATGTTGTGATGCTTATGAACTCTTGTACATGAATTATTGTTATAATGTTATGTTGGAGTTATTCATGCCTATATGATCTTATTATGATGCTATTCATGTTGATATGACTTATATCGATCATATCCATGTTGACTTGACTTTATTATGATGTTGGTCTTGTATTGATTATGGACTTGTCTTATAGGATATTTTGTCTATTGACTTGTATATGTTTTTGATTGGGCATAAAGGCTTTTAAAAGTGACTTAGTATGGTTTTGAAATAAATGTCATTTTAAGCTGATTTTGATTGTCTTACTTGCATATGTTTCCATTCTTAGTTCATGTGGTTGTACTAACCCATATTCTTTCCCTTTTTCCACAAAAATGTAGGTTCGGGCCGTTGAGGTATCAAGGTCATTTTGCACGAAGACTTGGACTTTTCCCCAAGTTTATATAGGTCCTCTTGTTCGTGGATGGTGCCACGTATTCTACCCTAGTAGTGTTGCTATTGTCTAAAGACATTCATTTCTTTCCTATTGTTGAAGATATTGTTGTAAGCCTATGTGGCAAATATGAATTTGTATAAGGGATATGCCCAATTTTTTTATTTTATTTTAGATGGTTCAATGTGAGACAAAGTATTACATAATTAATACCGACAAGGTCATGTTCTTCACATAATCAACACATAAACACCGCCACCACAACTGGACCATACCAATCAATATAATCTAATGCCAATTCTACACAATATAGAGAGATTAGGTCATCTTACAACCATTCCATCATCATCATTAACAATCCTTAGCCATTTCAATCAATTCACTTCATAAAGGCTCTTAACAATAACCATCAACACAATTACAAGGCAACAATTCAACAATATATAATATTTATTTAATCAATTAAGGGAGCATATAAACCATTCAATCATGAATAGATCAACAGCCCAAAGCAATCTACACATGATTCACTATTATCAAGCCTTGAACAATTCACCCACATTATAGTGAAATTTAAAGATGTTAGAAGGTCAAGGGTTCATGGAGAATTTCATTGGAAATATAAATTATACATCAATAACATCATCTTAATGTTTGAAGATGTTTCTGCAAGAACCCATGAATTACAATAGAATTTGACATTTTAATCTTTTTGAAATCACTTTGCAATTGACTCTAAGGAGATAGCAAGCCTTATATAAATAACTCCTAACTTAGTAGAATAAGTTAAGAGATTGATGCATAAACTCCATTGAAAATACATCATCAACCTCCATCTTCACCTTGAGCTCCCGGAGGTTTTTGGAGAGAGTTTGGGAGGGAAAGGGTTTTGACATAGATGTTAGGGTCTACATGAAAGTT
>CM040625.1:26067521-26137521 GCA_022817965.1 Solanum lycopersicoides
AGTCATCTCAATCCAAATATAACACAATATTTTGTGCCAGTCATCAATGCTTTTGTCTCTCCTATCTAAGTCCGTCGGATAGACCTCAACCACGACGAAGTCCTCCATCATAATGCGCATCCTCCACTATCCCATCAAGTTGGAAACCTCAATAATCTGAGTAAGACCGCCTGGCTTAAGAGTTCTGCCTTAACCTGCTGACAATTAGGACACTTGGGCACATATTCTGCAATGTCCTTCTTCATGCTATCCCCCAATAAATATGCTTAAGATCATGATACATCTTGGTGGTACCTGGATGTATGGAATATCTGGAACCATGGGCCTCTGTAACAATCCTGGTCCACAAATCATCCACATCTGGTACACATACCCTGTCCTAGTACCTAAGTACGTCGTCACCTCCCAAAGCAAAAGCCTCATTCATCTTTATCAACACTGAGTCCTTCAGCTCCATCAACACAGGATCGAGATGCTCTGACCCTGCTTGACTTCAACTACCAAGGGATGATTCAAGAACTAGGATGAACTAAAACACCCCCACTAGTAGAGTAAAACCAACCGCACACCCAGTCTGGCCAGTCTGTGTACATCTTTCATCAACTTCTTTTTTTCATCCTCAACGTGGGTTGTACTTCCCATGCTCATCCTGCTCAAAGCATCAGTTACAACATTAGCCTTACCTGGATGGTAGTGGACATTCATATGATAGTCCTTCAAAAACTCCAATCATCTCCGCTGACGTAGATTCAACTACCTGCGTGAACACGTACTGGAGACTTTTGTGGTCTGTGAACACATCCACATGCACTCCATACAAGTAGTGCCTCCACAGCTTCAGTGCAAACACCACAGCTGCCAACTCCAGGTCGTGAGTGGGATAATTCTTCTCATGAACCTTGAGTTGTCTTGACGCATAAGCTATCACCTTACCACCCTGCATAAGAACACAACCCAAACCAACCCTAGATGCATCACAATAAACAGTGTAATTCTCACCACACTTAGGCAAAGTAAGCACCGGGGCTGAAGTGAGTCTGTCTTTGAGCTCCTGGAAACTCTTCTCACAAGTCTCCGTCCATTCAAACTTGGCCTTCTTTTAGTCAAAGTTGTAAGTGGGCAGCAATGGAGAAAAACCCTTCACGAACCTGCGGTAGTAACCAGCCAATCCCAGAAAGCTACGGATATCGGTGGGAGTAAGAGGTTTTGGCCAGTTCTTCACACCCTCAGTCTTCCTGGGGTCCACCTCCACACCCTGATCGGACACAACAGGACCCAGGAAGGTCACTGATCTAAGACAGAATTCACACTTGCTGAATTTGGCGTACAGCTGATGTTGTCTAAGTACCTGCAAGGTTAGTCTCAAATGTTGTTCATTCTCTTCCTTGGTCTTAGAGTAGATGAGGATGTCATCAATGAATACTATGACGAAAGAATCAAGGTATTCACGGATGACTCGGTTCATGAGGTCCATAAATGCAGCTGGTGCATTAGTAAGACCAAATGACATGACTAAGAACTCATAATGACCATAACAGGTGCGAAAGGCTGTCTTTGGGATATCTCCATACCTAACCCTAAGCTGATGATACCCTGAAGGAAGATCAATCTTAGAGAAGAAACTAGACCCTTGGAGCTGATCGAACAATTCATCTATTCTGGGAAGTGGATACTTATTCTTTATAGTGACTTTGTTGAGCTGCCGATAATCGATACACATTCTAAGGGTTCCATCCTTCTTTTTCACAAACAACACTGGAGCGCCCTAAGGGGATATGCTCGGCTGAATGAAACCTTTATCAGTGAGATCTTTTAACTGCAGCTTCAACTCTTTGAGTTTAGCTGGAGCCATTTTGTAAGGAGAAATCAAAATTGGTTTAGTATCGGGTTCTAAGTCGATACCAAAGCCAAATCTCTCAAGGGGGAGGAACTCCAGGCAAATCATCGGGAAATACATCTTGGAACTCATTCTCTACAGGCACTGAGTCTATGGAAGGAATGCCATGATCTAAATCATTAACACTCACAAGATGACACAATAACCCATTGGACATCATTTTATTGGCCTTAAGGTTCGAAATCAAGGGATTAGGACGACTCGAATTGTACCCCTCCCAGACCAGCTCTACCTTATTAGGGAAACAAAATCTCACAACCCTACTAAGGCAATCCATACAAGCATAACAAATATGAAGCCAGTCCACGCAAAGAATGATGTCAAAATCGTTCATAGGTAACTCAACCAAGTCTGCACACATAGTCCTACCACATACAACTATTGGGCAATCCTTGTACACTCTATCAGCTCTTACATTTTCTCCTAAGGGTTTACTAACCACAATAGGATCATGCAAAACTTCAGGCAATATCTCAAAAGTGAGAGCAAGTAAAGGAGTTACAAAGGAAAGCGTAGACCCTGGATCAAGTAAAGCATAAACAGAAGTTGAGAATACTTGCAGCATACCTGTGACCACATCAGCGGACTTCTCCTGCTCCTCCCTGCCTTTCATGGCATAGAATATGTTCCTCTTAGGAGGCTCGGCTGCTGCACCACCCTGTGGATTAGGCCTAGGATGAGCATTACCTCCAGCCTTACCCCTGTTCTGTGGGCAGTCCTTAAGCATGTGCCCGCTCTTACAGCAACCAAAGAAGGCATTAGTGCCCTGTCTGCACTCTCCACTGTGAGCACGGCTACACTTAGCACAATCCTTTCTGGGACGCTGCATATCACTTCCATTTCCCTTCATGGTCTCGGGTCTGCCTCCTCTAGGTGTTTTACTCCTTTGAAAGTTATAGTTCCCTGAACTCTGTTGCCCCTTTTTTAACCTAGGCTACTCACGGACGCGAAAATTGTTCGTGTTGCCTCCATTGTTAGGACCTTCCTTATCATGAGGCTTAGGCCTCCTAGCATCACGGACGCCCCTCTTCTTCCGGCTGTCCTCCACCTGCTGGACATGCACCATCAACCTGGAGAGGTCCATGTTATCGTGGAGCATCGCAGCCCGACACTCTTCTCCAGATCTCCGGTGATTCCTGTGAGGAACCTACTCATCTCATCCCTGCTGTTAGATACAAGGGAAGTAGCATACTTGGATAGTTTAACAAACTTCAGTACTCATATCACCCTGCTGTTAGATACAAGGGAAGTAGCATACCTTGGTAGTTTAACGAACTTCAGGAAATACTCCCTAACTGTCATTGATCCCTGCTTAAGGTTTCTATATTCCTCAACCTTGACCTCCCTCATCTCCCTGAGGAAGAATCTCTCCATGAAGGCTGTCTTAAACAGCTCCCAAGTGACCGGAACTCCGCCTAAAGCTCGGCTATCCTGCCACATCTTGCAACAAGTCTGTACAACATCCTTGAGATGATAGGAAGCCAGCTCAGCCTTTTCAGTATCTATAGCCCCAATGGCCACCAAAATCTTGTGTACCTCATCCATGAACTCCTGGGATCCTCTGAAGTCTTGGACCTTGTGAAAATAGGAGGATTCATCCTCGTAAAGTCTCGTAGCCTGTCAGCTATGCTACATAACGGTGGATTCTCCCTCTTAACATTCTATCGGTTGACCTGGGCAGTCATGGCCTGGGCCTTCATAGTGATGGCCTGTGCCATCTGGGCCAGAGATGCCCGCACCTCCGCATCAGTCAACCCAGCTGGTTTAACCGGCATAGCAATTCATTCAGCTAGAACCTGGGGTGGAACCTGATTGCCCCCAGCAGTTGCTCCTCCTCTCCTCTCACCAACGTTCCTCCTAGTATTCATTCTCTGAAAACAATAAGAATTGATGTTAGACACGTTCATAACACCAAGAAATCATACATTAGGAAAAGCACGATAAGATCAGAAGCAAGGAAATTTTCCTACGCATCATGCAGTCTCTAATTCAAGATAGTGGTGCACTTCACTACCATGACGTAGAAACTACTCTATGTGGTTGATGTGAACTTATTATCCTCGGAATTTAACATAGTACTCTGATACAAACTTTGTCACGACTGGAATCTAGACCCCAAATGAGACCGGCTTCGTTGACCTCTCAGAGGTCGCAGACAAGCCTACATACGTCATCGTTACTTCATCTAGGTTAATTTTAGCGGAAAATTTGAACTATTTGTTACTTAACATTCATGTAAGACATTCTACTTAAAATCATAAACGTTCACAATCAACCATCTAATATTAATATCATCAAATGAAAGAAATAGTTCAATACTGCATTAAGAGTATACTTGCCAAAATGGCACCAATACAATGTCTGAAATAAAATGAGAAAGAAACACTAGTGGAACATGCTCTACTAGCTAAAGCCTACATCTAATCTAAATAATAACAGTAGACATCCTCGAAAGCATGAGTGCCTACCAAATCCGGATGAAAGCTCTACGTCCGAATAGCTGCAACGTCGTACTGTAAGCTTTAACGTCCACCTGTGCCTACACCTAAAAGTAGATATTGTATGGGATTAGTACACACTTGTACTAAGTATGGGTACATGCAAGCACACACTAAGGACATGCATGAGTATGAATAGATCTTTCCTAACAACATGATTTATGGAAAGTAAAGTCAGTGGACTTGCCAAATTTAGATTAGGAAAGTCATGCCATGAGAGTAACATGCATCATCATACGTATCATATTGCACACAACACATAACATCTTACACATAGCACATAACATATTGCATATAGCACATAACATATTGCATAAGGCACATAAATCTTTCATATCGTTCGTTCATATGCCATGAGACCTTGGAATCATGGACTTAACATTAAGACTTCCCAAAATGAGGTCTCAACATATGGGACCTCAACTAGGGAGCCTTCTTTAGAAAGCACAGAGTCTGCTTCATTCATTCATACATACTTCATTTCATTCATTCATAAGCTAGTGTAAACACTAGCCATACCTAGGATGTAGTTTAAGACTCTCATCGGGTTTGCTGTGCAATGACCAAGAATAACCTAGTGTCATTACTTGAGTCTAGCTCACCTCTTGATTATCCTATCCTAACACCTTTGGTATCGTTCATTTCATTATGTGCATCATTTGAGGCTGGCCTCATTCATTCATGGGGAACTTTAACCTTAACCGACATAGATCATGTGAGCATCATGAAATCCAGTGTGCAATCCCCACACCGAAAAGAGGTGGAATCACCGGCCAAAGTGAACCAAAACATGCTAGCATATATAGGGAGTCGAACCCTGGTAGATCCCTATATTGGCAGTATATGTTCAAAGACTAGGACATATAAAGAGACCCATACCCGGCATGCCGGACAGTCTCATCTCATGAGAGTTACGTGAAACTCCGCCCTTCCCGAAAGAAGGCATCACTGCTCAAAGCTAGCCTATCGGTGATCAGTATAAAGTTCCATTACATTCAACTCAAACGTCATGGAAGTTGTCTTCTAGTATGAGGACATCATAGCTCAATAGATGATTTCACATCTCATCATTAGTATTAAGTATACATTAATCTCAATACTTTCATTAGACTGTTCATAGAGACTGGTCTCTTCAGTAGCTTTACACTCTTATAGGTGAGTACGTTTTGGTAACATTTACTTAGGCTCATTTGAGATTAATCTCATCTTTCACATTAGCCTCTTATCATGTTGTCACCATATTCATTAACTTTAGCACATTTGCTCTTCATAATTACTCACCCCTTTTTACGTGAATGTTCATTTCATCATATGCCAATGCACTTGGCCATTTAGTGTGTTTCACATTCTTACTTAACCCTTCTAGGGTTTCATCATTTAATTACACACATCTTAGGTTCACTTACTTTAAACGTATGCTAGACTTTTGGGTCTATACATACAAGCCATGATGCTTCATTCATAGTTCGTTTAAGTGATTCATATCTTCCTAAGATTAAAGGTACAAGACTTATGCATCTTGTAAGTATTCCAAGATCTCGATTTTGATCTATAAAGGCAACATTATTTTTGAACATTTATTCACGTAAGACTTATGTATCAATACGGAATTTGGGCAAGGAAACCCGATTTAAAATCCCTTGGACAGCACTTACATTTTTATTTATTTAAACTTAACTCATTCGTCTTGGGGAACACGAGTTCGAGCCCCAACATACACGCTGCTTTTCTCTTATTTTCTAATTTTTTTTCTTTTATTTCGTTTTGGGGACCTAGAGCATGGGGGATCGAACCCCCACACCTCATTTTCTTTTATTTTCCTTTCTTTTAATTCTCTCCTTGTTGGCCGAGAGGGTGTGGGATCGAACCCCCACAGCCCCACTTTTAATTTTCTCCTTAATTTTCTTTATTCTGCCTAGAGGTCATGGGTTCGATTCCCACATGCTTCAACCTTTTATTTTTCTTTTAATTCTTCCTTAAATCTGACTGAGAGGTGGTGGGTTCGAATCCGACTCCTCTCATTTCTTATTTTTATTATTTCATTTTCGGTCAAGGCACATGGGTTCGAATCCCACATGCCACATTCTCTTTTTCTCACATTATTTCAATGATTTTTAACATGGTGAGGTCACGGGTTCGATCCTCAGTGACCTCACTTATTTTTCTTTATTTTACATAGCTTATTAAACAACTTTACTTGGCTGAAATTAACCAACAAGGTGCTGGAAATTTGAGTTACATTTTTCAGCTTCTTTTCATCAACATTTAGAGTTAATTCTTAGGGCATTTCGTGAATCATTTAGCTAATAGTTTTTCACTCAAATCAGCCACATTATACTTCACATGAACATAACGATTTATACAAGTTTGTGCACGTGAAATACAACCATAAAACATGTCATTCCATGCTCCAATCTGTGTCCAAGAGCTACGGCAACACACACTTTACACACATACTTATCACGTAGTATTGGAAAAACATACTTTAATAATCACATAAATTCGAACACACATACATGAACATGATCATCACGAAAACACATTACATCCCTAATTTCTACCAGCAAACATATTCAACCTACGAATCAATGGGAGCTAGTGACAAGGACATGCAACGGGGAACAACCCTACTTTTCGGAATAGATTCGTCTGAATCTTAAGGGTCTCTTGGGAAAGGGACCAAGAGTAAGAAAACCCATACCTTATTTTGACGTTTATTCAACTCACGACCTGATGTCCAACACCCTCTCCAAATCACGTTCAAGCTTTGAAACTACAACACCAAGCTCGACGAAACTCTTCCCTTTCCCTAACGTTTTTGCTTATGTTTTGAATATATTTTTTTTCGTGTGAGTTCTTCAAGTGTGAAGAACTTCAGTAATTTTTCTGCTTTAGTACTTTTGTTTGGCTGAGAAACGTGAAACAGAAGTGGAGAGACGTGAGAGAGATGAGCGTGAGAGAGTAGTTTAAGATTAGGAGATTTAGTTTGGGAATTAGTCAAACTAGGACTCTTTCAAATCTTTAATAAAAATTTGATTTTCCTTTTTCTTAAATCAGCTAATAAATATTAATTAATTAAATTAATTTACCAATTAAAATAAAAACAATTTAAATCATTGCTTCCACCTAGGTTCGAACCCGGGTGGAGCAAGACTTCACTCAAAGGCCAATTTTCTGCCCTCTCTCCCCAAAATACCCCTCCACCTTATTAATTAAATAATTAATTGCATATTTAGGGTAATTACGATACTACCCTTATACTGGAAAAAAACCATTTTACCCCTAGACCTTCCAAACTTAAGATTTCCCCTTTTTAAGTCCAGTAAAGACTCATCCGAGTAAATCTTCATATTCGAGAGTCCTACATGGCTGGACCCAACCTTTCCTAGATCAAATAACTCCCCAAGTTAGTTGGCTTGGATGTCGCAAGGGTTCAGAGGTCTGGTTCTACGCGCATCAATCTATGTGAACCCGGTCTAATCGTAGGCATTCTAAACACACTAAACATTACATAGCATATTCATTATTAGGGTTGTTACAGTTTTACAACGAGTCAGAAAAGTTGCATATGAGTTGAGACTACCTAGTGAATTAGCTTTGGTTCATCCGGTGTTTCATGTCTCCATGCTTAAGAAGTGTATTGGCGACCTCGTGTCTATTCTCCCTATTGAATGGTTAGGTGTGGATGAGGACCTTTCCTATTAAGAGGTTGAGGTGGAAATTCTATATCGTCAAGTTAAGAAGTTGAGGAACAAAGAGGTGACCTCCGTAAAATTACAATGGAGAAACGACCTAGTTGAGTGTAACGACCCTAAAAATTAAATATGTAAAACTAGAGCTTCACATGTGTTTCATGAGTTGATAATGTATTAAAATAAAATATTTTAGCATTAGAAATCAGTTCGCAAAGTTTGGGAGCGTTTGGAAGTCAAACGCCCAAGACATCCGGAAACTAGTCGACGTTGAACTAGTGTGTCGTAGTATTTTGTAGTGAAGTTTTGGGGGATGGTTTGAGAGTCAAATTGAGTGTCAATATTTCCTATGCATGGTCTGACATGTAAAGGGTCGAAATGTCTAAGAACGACGCCCTGGGGACCACCCTAAGGGTCCCTGAGGAGGACACAAACATTGGATAAGGAACTGCCCATGGCAGCGTGCAAGGGGCAGAATCTGAAGCACACCTCTCATCGCGCCCTTGACACGAGGTTCACTGCCTCATAATTTTTGAGAGGCAAGATTTTGGAGCTTTCGTCGTGACGCGCAGCCAAGTCCCAGATTTGGCCGCGACGTTCTTAAGTCAAATTTCAAGTTGGCAAATGGCTCAAATGGTATGGGGTTCTTTTGGGATCATTGGGGACCATTTGTGGACTTATTTAGGTCATTTTAAACCTCATTTGACCCATCATTTCCAACCCTAAATATCAAATCAAATTTCTCTAAAAAACTCCATTCAAGAAGCTTCAAGCTCCAAGGAAGAGGACCAAGTTCTTCACGTTTTCTTCACCAAATTCTCGTGGGTTTCTTCATATTAACGTATGGTAGTCATCCTTGAACCTTCTTTCATTCAAGGAGCCCTTTCAAAGAGATTTCAAAAAGGATTTCGAACTTCAATCTTCTTTATTCTTTGACTCTAAGTATGGGTCTTTGCTAGAAAATGTTTTAATGGTTAAAATGAGTTGTTCTTAGTTTTAAATAATATTTTTCATGTCAAAACTCCAATGGAATCATATCTATTATTTTATCAACTTTCCGCTTATGAAATGGGTTGTATGAGCATGATTATATAATATTAAATTTAGTGTTTTTTAGAGGTTTTATTAGTTTTTAGCTACTGACCTAAGGGCTATTTCATGATGAATTATTCCATAAATTGTGAGTAGATGATAATGTCTTGGATGAAGGGTAAGTTGTTCTATCTTTTTTATGTTATGTTGAAATGTTCTTGAGTGGTATGGTCCACCTTTGGTGGCGGTGTTTACTTGAATTATACGAAGTTATATGAGTATTGTTAGAATGTCCTTGAAGGCATGATATGTAAAGTGATGTGATAATTTTGATATGTATAGGTATGGTATGTGTTGGAATGTTGATATGAGCATCTTGAAGGTTAATATCTAAATTAAGTATGCATTTGATATGTGAAGTATGATAATGTATGATTTGTGATAAATTTGAGTTGAGCATGTCTAGAAGTCAATGTTATGAATAGTGGTCATTATGTGAAAGGTGTGCTCACATGTGCTCACACACACACACTTGAATGCATGAATGAAGTCAATGAATGAAAATGGGGGATTGTAGGGTAGACACTCTTCGTGAGTAGAAATGAAGTGTATAGACCATCCCTACTATTCCTAAGTATGAAAAAGGTTTTTTTTTGGGTGAACACTCTTCGTGAGTAGAGATGAAGTGTTTAGTAGCAACCTCACTATCCCCAATGAGATTTCCAAGATAGGTTGGAGGTTGGATACCCTTCGTGAGTTGAGATGGGGTGTTCAATAGTTATGTCCTAACCTATAGTCAATAAATGTTTAAGACTCCGCGGGGGAGTTATGCTTAGCACCGAGAGGATTTGAAGTAGGGGTGGGTACACTTCGTTAGTAGAGATGTTGTATCCAATGTACCTCTTGAAATGGGTTCTCCTCGTGAGTAGAGAGTGAGTTACTTAGTAGCAATCTCCTTATCTCTTAACTAAGCGCCCGCGTAGGTGTAGCTATTGGAGAACCCATGTAAAGGCTAAAGAATATGACCCTACCTTAGGCAAGTAGGGATCCCTCATCCGGTAAGGGTAGTACCGGGATTCCATGCCAAGATCTCATGGTCTATGTCAGTTAAAGCTAGCCCCCACAAATGTATGCAAATAAACTAAGTCTTCTTAATGGTGTACTATTTAGGGTAGGTGGTGGAATGGGACATTACCTATCCATTGCACAAGTAGACATTTAGAGGGAGTCTTGGCGTGTCCTTATATGAAATGTATGAATGGGTCATGATATGATGTAAATGAAAGTGATGTGACTTTATGTATAATGTTAAGAAAACATGTTAAATTATGTCTTGTATGATTAAACTTATGAATGATGAATGTAGTGTATCTAATCTCATGGAATCCTCAAGGAGCACATAGTGGGGGTAGTAGTATGGGATGCTACTCTCACATTGAAATTTGTGTGACGTGTAAGTCCACTTGAGAGGGGTACTTTTGTGAAGTTCTTAAATGCAAGTATGTTTCTCTAGTATCTTTAGTATGGAGTGTTGATTTGTAAATGAAATGAAGTAAGCCTACCCCTAGTAGTCTTAAGGATCTCTTGAGTAGGTATTGAGGAGGTTATATGAGCGATCTCCTTATGACTTACTTAGGGAAGCCTTTGGAAAACTTAGGATAGGAGTAGTTCATATGTGATTTTGGGTTCACTGTAAGTACACTTTTATGTTGAGAAAAATGGATGTTTTGCCCTATGTTCTAAATGATGGTTTTCAATGATGTCTTGTGACTTAATTCATGAAGGATTTTATCAAATAAGCATGACTTGTATGTTTCAACTATGTTGTCCCTTTTTGCATGATTTTGCATATGCCATACTTAGTACATTGTTTTACTAACCCCATACGTTTCTATATTCTATAAGTATCGGTTTGAAGCGAGTGGAAGGTTAGAAGGCAAGCTTGGGAATCGACTCTCTCAAGACTCGGTATGTCTTCATATATTCGAGGGCATAGTATATGTTTTCATTAGTTTCTTATTTTAAGACTTGTAAAGACTTATTAAGTATTTTCCTTTAATGTAAAGGGAGGTTTCCCTAAGATATTCATGTTGGGTCATTATGTTGGCTTGTGACGATGAGACAATCTTTAGTATTTATAAAAGAAGTTTCTTCATTATTGTTTATCGTGAAAAGTTTAAATTTCCGCACTACTTTTCATGTCTTATGCAATGAATTATAGGTAAGAGGCTTGTGTAAGACCTTTGAAAGGTCGAGCATGCCTTTTGACGGCCTAAGGGTTTCCCTAACTACTAGGGGGTACTTGCGGGTCGGTACATTAAGGGTGCTACATGGGAGGCTGAGGCCGACATGAAGTCCCGTTATCCTCATAGTTTCCTAATTAAAGTTATTTGTTCCTACTAATAATGAAAATAATGGATAAATATGAATTTGTCTTGTTTTCTAAGCATGTGCATATTTAATGTAAAGGTTCAAGATTAAAAAAATAAGTTTTACAAGTGAAAAATACTCTTTTTCTTAATTGGTACTTATTTGTGTTTTGTGTATTGTTGCCTTCATGAAATAGTATTGAGCATGTTAATGTGTTTTGAAAGAAGATTGGCATAAGTGAGTCTTAATTTTTATGTGAGATCATGTTGTCATTGAGAAGGGAATTTCAAATTCTTCAAATTCTATTAATAATAAATATTATCTAATTAGAATTCAAATTCTTAATTTAATTATAATTATTACAAGATATCTTTATTTATATAATAACATAATAACAGATACAAATAGTAAATCGAGGTACCCCTTCTATGACAAATTTGAACCTTCCATCTATTTTTGTGCCGTTAGTAGGCCTAGTCTTTCCGGCAATTGCAATGGCTTCTTTATTTCTTCATGTTCAAAAAAACAAGATTGTTTAGATCCGCTGGGACCCAATCTCATCCATTTTTTTTTTTGAAAACGTGGACTTGTATCCCCCATGTTGTGATATTGAGTTTTATATGTGGTAAATTGTGTTTTGAGTTGCTATATGTAAATTCCATGTTTATGTGTTGAATGGAGTTGTGAAGTACTCCTTTGAGTTGTAACTCATGTTGTTTGTGGTTTGTTTGTTGGGCTTCTAGTATTGAGTCTATCATATCCCTATAAAAAGGTTTTAGTGTCACCCCCCCCCCCGACGAATGTTACTAAGGGTGGATAATGTAAAACTCCAAAAGTCCTTGACTTGTTCTAGAGCCTCACATGATGAAAAAAGACTTGACACACTGTTTATAGGCCTAAAATAATGTATATAAATCAATAAGGAAGTGTTAGAGTCAAAATGTCAAGAGACGTCCATGACGTCCGGAGACTAGTGAAATTGAGGTTAATGTGCCTTGGCATGTTTAATTGGGTTTTAAGAGTCGGAAATTAATGAAATTATGTAGAAAGGTGTTAAACATGTGTTAGAGTGTGTTTAGGGTTGGAACATCCAGGTACGACTCCACAAGGACCACCCTAAGGGTCCTTGAGGAGTACCCTTCCGTTTTGACCCAAAAGCTATGAATTGACAGTGTGCAACCACGAGCTAATCGACGAGCCATGCATTGATCGACGCTCCATCAATGTACATGTAGGTTGACACTTTTCCGATCAAAACGACGACTAGTATACCCCTCTCCGATCAAAATGACGACCAGCAGCACGGGCCCATCGATGGACCTATGGGGTGTCGAAGTTGTCTCGTGGTTTGTGGTATGTTTTTACTACCTTATTTTAAGTTAAGTAAATTAATTAGTTAATTGGTTAGGTGATTAATTAAGGGTTAAGGTAAGGTTAATTAAGTTATTTGAAGGACTATATAATACCTAAACCTCATTAAACTAACCTAACACCCCACAATTCCCAAACCCAATTCTCTCCAATTTCTCTCTTCTTTCTCTCTCTATTGCAAGACCCCATTTAAGAACAATTCAAAGCTTGAGTAGGACTTCCAAAATTCACACTTTCACCATAAAACACTAAGGAATCCTAAGGTATGGAAGCTATTCACTCTTGTGAACTCTTTCCCAAGAGGCTCTTCAATGTTGATTTCTAAAGTTGATAAAATCATGGGTTTTCTTCTAATTCAGAAATTGATCTTTCAAATTGAATTTTTGTTTTGTTTCATTTGATCATTATTGATAGATTCTGATTGATTATAGGTTAATTATTGTATTTCTTGGTATTTTGACTTAGTTCTATGGAAGAAATCTTTATTGAACCATTTTCCCCTAACCCTAGGTTATGAGTTGAAGTTGAATTGATTAGTGATTATACAATTAACTTAGTCCTTATATAGAGTAGTTATTGAGTATATTGATGTATGAATATGGTTGGATTGATAATAAGATCTTGAATGAGAATTATGAAGTTGAATTGGTACGACTTTGTATTCTTGAGTTCTTTACTTCATAATGATGACTTATACTTGATGATGATGTTCAATTGAAGTATTACTGTGATTAGATTAGTAAGGTGATGGAATTATGAATGTGATGAAACATCTTAACTATATGAATTGTGAGATTATGATAAAGGGTATAATAATATAAGGTTGATTGTGGATCAATTATGTACCTTACTATGACATGATTATGATGTGTTGATCTCACAAATGAAGGGCTGTCATGAAAGGACATTCTCATGCAATACATATAGAGATAATGACATGATATACAAGGAGTTAGTCTCCTATGGCCTAAACTAAGTTATGATGATTAAGAATGACTTAAAGACATTCAAAAAGGGATTTTAGCTTAGTACCGAGTGAACTAGTTATGAGAGGTGTCCCTTCCCAATATGGGAAGGTATGTTAATAATGGTTCTAATAAGGTTGATATTACAATGCAATTAAGCATAAAGAGGGTCTCTAGCATGTTTGCTAGTTCTTGAAACATGTTGCCCCATAGGAATAGTAGCTAGTGGATTCACCTAGAATGATATGTTCATGTTTAGCTACTATCTTGACAAGTAGACCACCTTCTTTCGGTATAGTGTTTCATGACACCGGATTTCATGTTTAGATCACATGGACTATGTCAGTTAAGGCGATCGTTGTCAAAATTAGAATTAAAATAATAAAGTGAACACTAATTAGGGTGACTTAAGGGGTTCTACATAGTGTAGGTAGGCGTATGAGACTCTACTTATACATGGCACAAGTTGAACTTGAGGGAAGTCGTAGGAGGTTGTTTTTATTTACTTATGATATGAATGAAATGTATATGATGACTTTACGTGTTGATGATCCTACAAAAAGGCCCAAAAGCAAAAAAGGACGTATGGCTAGGGGAGGAGAGAAAGAACGCATACATGGAGATTCTGTTTGTCGGAGGTTCGAGAATGTATATGATGTTAGTTTCATTAATGTACATGCTATTGGTCTAAATTTATATATATGATGAAGAACATACATGATATGAGGATACATGAAATTTTGACATTGCATATGATCCTTGGTTTGGTTTAGTTGATTATGTGGGGTTATGGGACTTCACATAATCATTGCACTTGTAGGATTGGGAAGGGATTGTGAGTAATGGTCTTATATGTTGTGATGCTTATGAACTCTTGTACACGAATTATTGTTATAATGTTATGTTGGAGTTATTCATGCCTATATGATATTAGTATGATGATATTCATGTTGATATGACTTATGTCGATAATATCCATATTGACTTGACTTTATTATGATGTTGGTCTTGTGTTGATTATGGACTTTTCTTATAGGATGTTCTGTCTATTGACTTGTATATGTTGTTGATTGTGCATCAAGTCTTTTGAAAGTGACTTAGTATTTTTGAAATAAATGTCCTTTTAGGCATGATTTCAATGGTTTTACTTGCGTATGTCTCCATACTTAGTACATATGGTTGTACTAACCCATATTCTTTCCATTTTCCCCAAACAATGTAGGTTCGGGCCGTTGAGGTATCAAGGTCGCTTTGAACGAAGACTTGGACTTTTCCCCAAGTTTTTGTGGGTCCTCTTGTTCGTGGATGATGCCACGTATTTTACCCTAGTAGTGTTGCTATTGTCTAAAGATATTTATTTCTTTCCTATTGTTGAAGATATTGTTGTAAGCCCTATGTGGCAAATATGAATTTGTATAAGGGATATGACCGAATGTTCTATTTCGTTTTAGATAGTTCAATGTGAGACAAAGTATTAAATTAAATTTCTATGTATTGGCTATGTTATCTAAACGAGAAGCTTATGTAAGCTTTATATGCAAAGAGTCTAAGTAAACTCCGCATATGATATGTGAGAGGTCTATGTATACCTGAATATGTAAAAAGTTTTAATTTTTCCGTATTTTGACCTATGATATGTTATAACGAATGCTAAGGACTTGTCCAAGTCCTCTCCGAGGACGACGACGCCACTTAGATCTAGGGGTGCTCCCTGGTCGTGACAATAAACCAAGTTACTAGGAACTCTTTGTTTTAGGCTTGAAATAGCACATAAGGAAAAGATGAGGATATCCCACTCCCAACAACCATACTATTCATCATACTCCCCGACTTAGGAGAAACCCAATCTAAGGTCAAAATAAACATACTACAAGGAAGCTTAAACCTTACTAACACCTTCTCACAAACTCTGCATTATACTAGACTCTTGGCACAACAACCTAAAGTCTATCTCCATAAAACTGAAGATTCTCAAAAGTCTCACCATCTAATCAGAACATCCCCCCTTACTAGGTGAAACTCACTTTTACTCTTTCTAACATCACCTCCTTCGTTTCTAAAGTCGGATCTAAACAACTTCAGACCATCTCAACTGTCACTCCACCACCTTTTTAACATCATTTTTCACAACTTCATTTAACAATATTCCCCCTTCATAAGGTAACTCAACCAACCTAAGGTAATCATCACAACCTTCCATATCCCACCTAAAAAGTCAAACCTCATCTTTTTCTCTCCCTCAACCCAAAGTTCTTAACGGTCACTCTATGAGGACCATCATAGAAGGAACAAGGGAAGATACCACATAACAAGATCTTAGGCATAATTAGAAGAAATAAGAAGTGAAACTTTCCTAGCACCCAATATCCTCCTATTCATAATGTGGCGCGCTTCACATTATGAACAAGACTCAATGTGATGTGGTTTATGGGATAATCTAAGACACTCCATAACCTTATGCTTTGATACCAACTTTTTAAAGACCCGAAGGATACCCTAAAAGAAATAGTATCCTCAAGTCACGACATGGCAAATAGGACCCCGAGAAGTCCCACACAAACCACTCATATCAATCACCGCATAATATACTATCGAAATAAGTAAAAATTTAAAACTTTCTTCACACACAAAGAATACTTTCATTAATACGCAAGCGAAAGACTTCTTTAAAAGAATCTACCTTTACAATGTCTCTTTAAACCATCTAATACTTTGAATGAACAACATTGGGACTAAGAACATACAAGACTTAAAATAAAGACTAAGACATAAAGAAACATGTGGGTCTTTTCGTCAAATCAATGAGGACTCACCAACACTTCTTCTTCAACCCTTAGAAACCTATCAATCCTCCATGGAATATCAAGACTTCCAATTCCCCACACTTTTTTCAAAAAGGGAATATATGGGGTTATCACATTGAATGCACTAAGTATGAAAGCCATTCAAAAACCATGAAAAAGGGACATTTAGAGTATGAGCATGCTTTCATGACATTTTCATAAAAACCTTTATAAAAGAGTTTAGGAGACAATCACATATAAGACATATCAAAGTAACATCAACCACATAAGCATATTCACATGGACCCTTCTACTAAAGGTTATCCTAAGACCCACCTAACTAAGATATCAAGTAACTGCCCATACGACCCCTTCACACACACCTAGATGGTCCTAAAGACTACCTAAAGTAAATTTATTCCAACACGTCACATATCACATCGTTCATATTCAATAAGACAAGACTTCACATTATTTAAACTCCCTACCTAAGGTTACTCTAAGACTCACCAAAGTAAAACATGAAGAGACCACCCATACACCTTCTTTAATCCTACCTAGCAATCCTCAAAGCTACCCTAGATAAGTACCCTTTCTATAAAACATACTTCATTCAGAAGCCATATTTTCATTAAAACCATTTTAAGAGAAAGCCATACATTTAGAGGACTTCACATAATGGTCTTGGAAAAGACCTATGGAACTTACATCCTAGAAACTGCAAAGCCTACTCGTGCCATGTCTCGATAGCATCTCATTCCACTACCTAAAAGTTGTATAACTTGTCCAATACTATAATATATCCCACATTATCAGAATAGGCATTAACCTACATAGACCATACTATCTAGGCATGGAATTCGGAGTCTACCCTACTCCGATGGAGGGTGTTCTACATGCTTAAGGTAAAAGTAGGACACCTCTCATGTAGGCACTTGGTTGAGGAGTATCAAGGGTTTCATTGTACTCTAGTCTCATATTAAGTAGAGTCACTCCCAAAGCATACTCACTCGGTGCTAGCCTTGGTTATCATAGAGTAAGTTCAATCACTAGACATATGAAAAGGCAACACTTCTAGTCTTACCTCCCGATAATGCCTCAACCAAATATGGGTCCAGTAGGGCTGCCACTCAATGGTCAATAAGGATATCTCAATGACTTTCTTAGAGATGGTTTCATGTCGTTCCATCCAACCTATCCCTAAGTCCATCATTCATACGAGAAGGATACTATTACATCTTCCAACATCAAGACAAGGGTGTTTTGTCCATACAAGACAAGGGTGCTTTATCCTACCAAGTCAAGAGATGACATATTAACATAACTTTCATACATCAAAAGAAGGGACTTAGGTCTACCAACTCAAGACACACCATTCATCATATCACTAATACAATGTCATTAAAGTACCAAGTAGGGACACTAATTTTAGAACACAAGCTACCACATCAACACATGTAGAGACTCACCATAGTGTATCCTAGCCACATATAGTCATTTAAATGGCAACATGCTTTAACCTCACCCATACATACACAACATTACCAAATAAGAAACGTCCTAGTCTTCTATCACCATATACCATCATTTAAAAAATGAATCATAACATTAGCATTCATATAAGACCACATAAGCATCATAAGTGTACTTTACTTCATATATTCACATTATACAAGATTCACACCTACATCACACCATACTTCAATTCACATGTTCATACAAGCCATAAAACCTTATACATGGTCACATTACTTCAAATAAACATCTTCACATTATACCTTCATATAAGCCATAAACATGATACTACTACAACATGCATAATTAATACCGACAAGGCTATGCTCTTCACATAGTCAACACATAAATACCGCCACCATAAGTGGATCATACCAATCAATACAATTCAATATCAGTTCTCCACAATATAGAGAGATTAGGTCATCTTACAACCATTCCATCATCATCATTAACAATCCTTAGCCATTTCAATCAATTCACTTCACAAAGGATCTTAACAATAACCATCAACACAATTCCAAGGCAACAATTCAACAATATATAATATTTAAATAATCAAATTAAGGGAGCATATAAATCATTCAATCATGATCTATACATAGATCAATAGCCCAAAGCAATCTACACATGAATTCTCTAATATCAAGCCCTCAACAATTCACCCACATTATAGTCATATTTAGAGATTTTAGAAGGTCAAGGGTTCATGGTGAATTTCATTGGAAAAAAATAAAATATACATCCATAACATCATATCTTAATGTTTGAAAATGTTTCATGCAAGAACCTATGAATTAGAGTAGAAATTGGACATTTTCATCTTTTTAAAATAACTTTCAAATTGACTCTAAGGAGATAGAAAGCCTTATATGAAGAACTACCATAACTTAGTAGAATACTCCAAAGAGAATTGAAGCAGAAAATCCATTGAAAATCCATCATCAAGCTCCATCTTCACCTTGAGCTCCCATGGAGGTTTTTGGAGAGAGTTTGGGAGGGAAAGGGTTTTGACTTAGATAGTAGGGTGTAAATGAAAGTTAAATCATTTTAATACTCCTAAAATACACAAATACACCTAAAAACCCATCCTCTTAATTTATAAGACTTAAAGTTAATTTCCCAAAACACCCCAAGCTTGGCAGAAAAATTACGGGCACTCAAGGTCCAAACCACGCCCTACCAACGACGGTCTGTTGATAGGACCATGCCCCATCGATGGGGGTCTCATATTTTTGTTCAGAGGATCCAAAGTTGCAGACCATAAGGATCCATTGACGGCCCAAGTCGACGAGCCGTCATTCAAACGACTAGCAATCGTTTGGCACTGCGTGCAGGCTGCCCTGCAGCTTCAAGCCTTGAGTTGATGTCCTCCTCTAGGTCCCCTTGTGAGGTTGAGTCATAATTGGACGTTAAAACCCTCAACATGCTCATCTAAGTCATAGGAACCTCCCCTATAAACTTCAACATCAAACAAGTCTCGAAACATGCAGAGGTACACATAAACACATGCAAGCACATAAGGACTAGTCTTCGAATGTCTTGAACATTTGACTTCAAAGTCAACCGGAATGACTTCAAAACTCACATCAACATTAAATTAGCTATTTAACAGGCCTTAGATCACTAGTGAAGCTCTAGATATGCCTAGTTCAATATTGGGTCGTTACAATTAAAGAAATATCTATTGTCCCCGAAGTATGAGTACTCACCACTGAAGCTATTGAATATGTATAGGAAACCAATCTATGTGTTACCTAGATATTGAACACCTTAACCTACATCATGAAGGGATGTAGCACAGAGTATGTGTTAGTACTTGAATGTACTAAGGATGTAGGATATGAAATATACCTGAATAATTATATAAGCTGAACAAGAATACTGATCAATGATATAATCTGAACTGAGTGTAAAAATTGTAATATATGTAATGACTAAGTAATAAACATTAAACTAACTTGTTGAGATTTAATATTGAAGAATAACTAAAAACCTGGTCAAATACACTAGAGTCTGACTTAGGGAGATACTATCAACAGACATAAAACCACTTAACTAAATATTGAGTCTGATGTATATGCCCAATCGAGATAACCCAATATTCTTTGCCAGAGGTATAGAAGCATGACTTCCATGACAACTAAATTTGATGCCCACCAAGGGTACTTATAATTCTACGGGGGCATGTAGTTCTAGGACAACGAGGGTACGATGAACCCTAGTCCAACTCGGTGTTAAGTCTACTCCTATCTATAAATGTGTAAGCCACAACATAAATTAAATATTGGATAGCTCAATGTTATGACATGCAAATCTGAGAATGTAACATTTAGGAACTGACACTGGAACATTTGAAAAGTGGAGCATGTTTATTATTTTAATTGACCTAGCAAGTGTAATTCCTGATCTAAGAGAATCTACAGAACTAGGGTTCTGAGATTCATTTAAGGAATCATGATAATGTAATTAGGAAAACTATAACAACTAATTCACAAAAAGTCTCCAAGGTTTTAGAAACCCTAGGTCTAAACATGAGATAGAGAATCAATAATCTGTCCTGAATTCTAGGGACCTAGTAAAATAAAAGAATCCAAGTGAAATCCCACATACTTGGTGACAACACTATGGAAAAATCATTCTATTTTGGGGTTGGAATTTAAGAAAACATGTTGCGTGTTCTTGAGCGGTTGGTCAACTCTTTGTCATCTTTTTCACTCTAATTTCTTTTGGTTTTTTTAGAATAAGGGTTCTCAGTAAGCCTGACTATGTTATGGCTTAGACTAAGGAAAACAATGTAGTTTAGACATTAAACGATATAGTTTAAGGGCCCCAACGTACAGGAAAAAGACCTAAATGACCCTAAATTAAAAGATGAAGAAGGTCATCCACGGAGGGACCTACGGACCATCGTTTGACCTACCAACCGTAGGTAGGGTTCGTTGATAAAGTCTTCCCAATAGGACTTCACTAAAATGAACATAACATTTTACTTGGATATGAGATTTTAGAAAACTCAATGGAGTTGGAAAGACCATTCAATTATCTATTATTTTGTAGGTCCTGATCAACCTAATTTCTTTTGTCATAAATATTATGACTGTTTGAAGTTGACCCAGCAACAATTTCCCTATAACTGGTTGTAGACCCTCACTACGGTCCGTAGGTTCAACCACGGACTGTACTAGTCGATCGTGGTTGGGATCAAAGACTATTAAGTTTTGGGCCTTAACAACGGAACCCTACCTATGGTCCGTGGTCTACCTTACGATCCGTGGGCGGTTCCGTCGATATTGGCACCAATTTTTTTAAAAACTAGATTTTTCTTCATTTTGAGATCTGAGGTGTTATAACATCTAAACTAATGTGTGACATAATTGGTGTTTCTTTAGGAGTTGTGCTAAGGAAGAAATGTAACAAGACCTTTCACTTTATATACTACGCGAACAAGGAATTGAATGGAGCTCAAAAGAATTACACTATTACTGAGCAAGAATTGGTTGCAGTTGTGTATGCCTTTCAGAAATTTAGAGCATATATGGTAAAAATTGAAGTTGTATTTAACTCTGACCATAAAGCATTGCGACGTGTGATAGAGAAAAAAGATGCTAAGTGGAGATTTATAAGATGGGTAATGTTGTTATAAGAATTCCACTTTGAGGTCAAAGACATAAGTGGTTTTCAAAATCAAGTAGCAGATAACTTATCCAGAGAGGAAGCAGAGAAGAAAGGGTAAGTTGAACTTCATATTGATGAATCATTTAAGCATGAGAAGGTATTATCCGCTACTGTTGATCTTATTCCTTAGTTTGATCATACTCTCCAATTTTAACCTTTCAAACCTTTCTAAGTGTTATATCGGTCCTTATTCAAACATTTGATCCCACTTTGTTGTTGGCTATTTTAGTTAGAAACTCCTATTTGGTATCCTAAGTATTGAACTTCATCATTGTATTATGCCTTAAAGTCTGCATCATTCGAGCAATGCCAAAAGTTTGTGCCAACCGCATTTACATATTTAAGTCTTCCACCCATGACATGTTTAGACTACAATAAACTTAGGTATTTTTTTTTATCATGCTTTCATATTGTTCATTTTCGTTTTCAATGTGTTCTTTGGTCATGCTCAGTTTTAGAATAAATAATTGGTCTTCTCTAGTATGCCATGCTCGGTTAACCTTGGTCATGTCATCTAGCAACAACACTGCTACATCATACAGTTGTGACATTAATCCTCTTTGGAAAAATTATATAGACAAATCTTTACTTACCAAATAAAGGATGCAACAGAAGTATTGTAACCGAAAATTGTCTGGCACACCATGTGTTTTACATTGTAAGAGTAATTTCTTGAGCCACAAGCAAGTCTTGTGTACTGGTTGACCTCCAATTCTTTTAATTTTTTGTTTCCAGTTTGAAGTTTAACGATCTTTTAGGGTGGGTGGGGGTAATATCTCAAAGAAAGCTTCATTTAACTCCTCCCAACAAGTTATAGAATCATTTTGTGATTCGCCAACAATCTTGTACCCGCCAAATAGAAAGGAAATAACCTAAACCTTAAAAACTGTTGTGAGATGTTTTTGAAAAGAAAAGGCCACATACCTTCACAAAATTTCGAAGGTATTCATGGGGATCCTTATGAGCTAAACCACCAAAAATTCCTACTAATTGGAGAATTGTAGCATTGTTCCCGTTACATGGAAAACTGTCTCTTCGGCTGTAGGAGGTATTGGAATTGACTATGTAGCTTGAATGATGTTCACATGAATATCATTAAAATTACCCATGTTACCATTTTTCCCGTATTGACTATCATTGTCACTACCATGGTCACATATTCTAAACCTTCAAATCATCATATCACAACACCAAACAACAATCTACTACATCTATATAACTTTACAAACTATTTCTCAAATAGAATTTCTAGCCATAATTCCCCTGTGGTGGCACCATTTTTTATAATGCTAAAATTACTCCTCAAAATTAATTAAAAACTAAGTGTTTGTTGTCAATAAAAATACCTAACATAGAATCGCGATTGAATCCCACTGAGAATGATACATGTCAAAAAATTCTATCACCAAATTTGGATTGTAAATTCATTCATTTGCAGAAATAAAACAAGTGAGTGGATCATTCCACAATATATGTTAAAAAGAATATGTTATCCAAAGTTAAAATTAAGCTAAGATTTCAGAAAATCGAATAGGTACAAGTAATCTAGTGGTGCAGGGATTCAAAATCAATGTCACAAATGGGTAATTGTGTTGCTCTATAGTAATGAAATTTCATGGATAGGCTAGGTTATCGTCAATCACACTAATCTTCTTTCGATCTAATAGCATCATTCCATAGAATCTTCTTTCAGTCTCTTTTATGTGCTATATTAAACAGCCAAATATCTTACACTATTCTCTCTTATGGTTCAACAGTAGGGAAAATAGATCTGACCCATAACCTCTATTTTTCAAGCAATTTCCACATATCAAACCTAAATTTCAAGTATCAAACTAATTATCCACTCCATGTATCTCTTTCAACAACCAATCGGAGATCAGAAATAGGAATTAAGTTTACTATCTTAATTCATAAGTTAACTCCAATATAATTAAATCAAATCCTTGAATGAACAGTAGAAAAACAGAGTATCACACAAGAGTCACTACATTAAATCAACACCCAACCCCATAATTGCACTCCTAGATTTTGGGGTTTCCACCACCCATAAAAAAGAGTAAGAAAATTATATGTTTTATGAAAGCAGCAATGCATAAAATGGAACTAAGCAATTACAAGAAAAAATACTTTTGATTCTCATTCAATCTATTAATTTCAAGAGTAGAGTCAATAAAATCCTAAAAACTAGAAATGTTCTTCACAAAGTTAAGTGTTTCTCCCTCTAAGAATAAATATAGAATTCTCTACTATTTTCCTGGATTCAAAATTTCCGAACAATCAATTTTTCTCTTCTTTGGGCTATTTATAATTTTCCAAAACTTAGACTAAAACTCAATGTTTGAGACATTGGGTGACGTTAGTCGGGCTCGTCTATCATAGTAGTTTATCCTCCAACTTCTCTCCGGCTCGCTTTTCTCTTTCTCTAGGCTTCAATTATTTTAACCTTATTGGTTAAGCTCGTTCAAGTTTTCTTATCTTATTTTGTGTATCAACTAGTACAACCCTTGTTCACCTTTCAAGACTATTTTTTTTCATGTATTGTTCTTTCTGGTGATGGTCATGATGTTCTACATTATCCTTAGGTGAGCCCCAATTTCAATTTTTATTAGCCGACCTACCTCAATTAATTAAAGTATTATGCAATATCTATTTGGGAAAAAACATACCCGTTGGGTGATCCTCTCCTCTCTCTAGGCGATCAAAAATATGAAGTTTACACTTCCTTTCATATTTTTGGCAATTTTTTGGACATTCACCCTTGCATTGTCCTTTAGCCTTCATAGATTCAAATAATCAAAACATCAATAGAATAGGACATAATTAGGCATTGGGATGCTAATTGTTGAGATAAATTAGTATCAGATGAGTGTAAATCTACCATTCATCATAAAACATTAGTTGAGGCAAAAATATTGAGTTTATTCTTTTTAGACTATTAATGTCTCAATTTTTACAAGATTTAAGCTCTGAGGGAGCATAACACAAATGTTATTATGGAAACGTGGTTATATGAAAGATATACTTGTTTCATGAGATTTTGAGTTTTTCAGGTGATTTACACTTAAATTCACCAGGTTTTTAAAATGTTTTTGAGAGATGTGATAGTTTTACTTACGATTTGCGGTGACTCCATCGAGACTCTTACATTGTGTATTTTCTGTTACGAGTCCATGTCACATTTTTTATGGGCAAAAAAAATCCTTTCATGTTTTTTTTTCTATTATGAGTTTGACGGATCATTTTGGGTCTTACTCCATTCCATCTATAGTTGAACTCTAACAGGTCAAATGAATGTCTCAAGAAGTATATGGGAAGACATCAAGGAGATTTCGAGACTTTTTACTTTTCCACATTAACCACAAATGCATTGAACCATCTCTCAATGCATGGAATTCACTAATATTCATACATGAAACGTGATTTATTTACTGTTATTATATTTATTGTATATTATATTGTCTAGTGTCTACTGATCTTTGTCGTCCATGATATACTTACTTAGTACCCATATTTTGGTACTCATACTACACTTCTACATCTTTTTGTGATGCAACACCTAGTTCAAATCATCCTTGTTGATCATCTCTCAATAGAGGCCCCATTGTTCTTCTTTATGTGAGCTATTCGTATCTACTGGATTGATTCATTATTTTTTTAATTTTTTGTCTATATTTTGTATTTCGTTAGACAATTATATTATGTGTACTCATATCCTCATACTTTACGTGTTATTGTACCAATAAAACCTAGTCCGCGGTATGGTGCTTGTGTATATTTATCTTTCTCAATCTCTTTAGGGCCCATCTTTTATTTTTATGTCAGTTTGTATATATCTATCAAGGGCCCCATTATTATCTAATTATTCCTTCCACTCTAGTTGTTTCAAATTTTATTTATCGTATGTTATCTTGGGTTTTTCTTTCATGCTGGGGTTTATGCTAGTCGCTGTCATGATTCAAATTTAGAGTCATTACAATTCTCAAAAAGTCACCCCAAATGAACATTTGATTGTTCTTCTTTATCTAGGATAAAATTATTTTCTCACACATGGCCATTGGAGTCTTCGAAATCAAATATAATTTTTTTCGTCATTTAGATGCACTTTATGGAATAAAATCAAGTGTGTGCTTCTAATATATCATGATTCCAATAGACTTCCTAGTTGTACCATTTAAATCATGTTGTTTATTTCATTACGTTTTCCCTGGGATAATTTCTTTCATTAACTGCATAACATTTTCCAAGGTCTCTACTGAGAGGTTCAAATTGTATTCTTAATGCTTGTCCTTTGGTTGATCTATTAGGGATCTAGTTAGTTTTCTTTGGACCTTTTGTTGTTATCAAAAATGTGTTGTTGAGTAAAAGTTCTAATTAGAGTCTTATTCAAAGACTAAAAGTATATACGTACGAATTATATATGTATAGGCAAAACTTTAGTGTTATCTAATAAGAATAAATTTGATAATTTTTTATTTTTTTTTTGCTGATTTGAAGGTTCTCAATATTAGAAAACCTAACATTTGAGGTGGTAAAATTCTATTTTACGCCCTATGCTACCTAGTTAAAAATGATTTAAATAATGTAATAGATATTATATGATGGTCATATTTCTTACATATTTCAAATAAGGAAGTACTTAGTATAGAAAGATTCAATGTATTTAATAGTTCTAAATATAAAGAAAATAAGTAAGTGACTATTATGTCTACTGTGAATTATAATTTTTAAGGTGAAAAGAGAGAAATAAAGTTTTGGTAAAAGCCTTGCATTAGGTGCATTAATGCCTTATTTTTTCAAGTTTCTCTAGGTTATATCATCATAAACTTAAAGGAGTAGCCAACCTTACAAAACTTCAATTGAAGGTTTTACTCCATGGAAATACACAGAAGAATAATGGTGGAAGGATGTTGTAACACCCCGTATACTAGAACTACCACAATATAGGTTTATGAAGTTGTAGGTGCCACCGATGGACAGCACCCACGGACCGTATGGTGACCCAAGATCCATGTTTTAGGTTCGTGGATGAACACCTTTAGCTTTCCTAGGAAAACCCAAAAAAAATGGCAAAGGGTAAACCACGCCAGGACCTACGGACCGTAGGTCTGACCACGGTCCATGGTCTAGGGCCGTCGGTCGGACCCTTAGCTTTCAGCTCCCAGTAGTAAACGATGGCCTACCAGCACGGACCTTCGGTCAAGCCACGGTTCGTTGGTCCCGATAGAATTTAAGTCAGGGGTAGTTGGGTCTTTTCCCTATGTGTTACACCCCTAAACTACGTAGTTTTCATCAGTTTAAGCCTATTAAAATAATTAGAATCTACCCTAAGCATATCATTCATAAAATTTTAGAAAACTAGAATGAGAAGAGGAGAAAGAAGTCGACCAATCCCTCTCCAACAACCCAACAAGGTTTGTCCATTCCAGCCCCGAAAGCGAAAGATTTCTTCATGGAATTCGTCACCAGGTATGTGAGATTTCACTAGTTAGTTCCTTTCACCCATTAGGTCCCTAGAGTTTAGTCAGATTCTTTATTCCCTTAATTGTATCTACACCTAGGGTGTTTAGAATTTCATCAAATCATTACGAATTAGTTACTTTAATGTTCTTAATCAGATTATCATGATTTTAATATGGTTCTGCTTAGATTCTTTCATAAATTCTAAACTCTATCTATGTAGTTCTTTTAGTTCATGAATTACACATGCAAGGTCAAATATTTCAGATATACATGCCTCCGATTAGAATGTTTCATTATATGTACATTAATGTTTTATTTTCAATTAGCATGTCCGTATTTTGAGATATTTAATATTACAGAAATACAGTCAAATTTTTACTCACATAATCAATAGGGAGAATCTTAATACCGAGTGGACTAGGGTCAGTCGCCCTCAAGTCCTAGAACTATGTGTCCACAAGTTGTAAGGCATGATTTTAGTGATCACATCTGTCAAGCCTCTATACCTCTATGAGGGTATATTGGGTCTTCTCTGTAGGGCGTATACATTGGACATTACGTTTCGCTTATGTGGTTTTATGCCGATCATTAGTAACTCCCTTTCAGCCAGTTTTTATTGTATTTATTATGTTATGAGTTACAGTCAGATTTCAGTCTCAGCACGTTATAATCTTGGTCATTGCATTTAGCTACCTCATGTTTAGTATTTGCAATATAGCATCATGCTTATCTTATATCATTGCCCAATTATATTCTTTTTTCATATATGTTATGATTCAGTTTTACGCGATATTGCATGCTAAGTACCTCATGTACTGACGCATACTCTAGGCTACATATTCTCTTGATTTTGGTTCAGGTTCTCAACTTCCATATCACGCATAGATTTGTTTCAGATCTTCTTCTCAATTGTATGACTGGTGAGTCCTCATTCTTCGACGACGATATACATGTTTCCTTTTCTTTTAGAATTAGTTTCAGTCTTTGCTAGATTTAGATGGGGGTATGTCCCAACACTTCTAGTTAGTTAGAGAATATTTTCAGACATAGTTAGATTCAGCTTTAGAATTTGAGTTTGACATTTTAATTTTTGTTACAATTTGAGTTTGACATTACAGAAATACAGTCAAATTTTTAATCACATAATCAATAGGGAGAACCTTAATACCGAGTGGACTAGGGTCAGTCGCCCTCAAGTCCTAGAACTATGTGTCCACAAGTTGTAAGGCATGATTTTAGTGATCACATCTGTCAAGCCTCTATACCTCTATGAGGGTATATTGGGTCTTCTCTGTAGGGCGTATACATTGGACTTTACGTTTCGCTTATGTGGTTTTATGTCGGTCATTAGTAACTCCCTTTCAGCCAGTTTTTATTATATTGATTGTGTTATGAGTTACAGTCAGATTTCAGTCTCAGCACGTTATAATCTTGGTCATTGCATTCAGCTACCTCATGTTCAGTATTTGCAATATAGCATCATGCTTATCTTATATCATTGCCCAATTATATTCTTTTTTCATATATGTTATGATTCATTTTTACGCGATATTGCATGCTAAGTACCTCATGTACTGACGCATACTCTAGGCTACATCTTCTCTTGATTTTGGTTCAGGTTCTCAACTTCAAGATCACGCCTAAATTTGTTTCAGATCTTCTTCTCAATTGTATGAGTGGTGAGTCCTCATTCTACGACGACGATATACATGTTTCCTTTTCTTTTAGAATTAGTTTCAGTCTTTGCTAGATTTAGATGGGGGTATGTCCCAACACTTCTAGTTAGTTAGAGAATATTTTCAGACATAGTTAGATTCAGCTTTAGAATTTGAGTTTGACATTTTAGTTTTTGTTACAATTTGAGTTTTGTATATTGAGATAGTTTATCGGTATTCCCCATTATTTTAGTTTATCTCATGATTTAGCTTCTGCATGGTATTTTTTTAATTCAGTATATTTAGAATGCTTATAATAATATGCCAGCAGGGTTAGCTTGGGAACACTCGTGATCCTAGGTTCTGGGTCCGCATCCTTAGGGTAGCCTCGTGGAGTGACAGATACTTACTTAGTGATTTGTAGGAGTCAATCTTACTCAACATTCTCTGAATGTTGCCAGAAACAACACAAGTTGTGAGATGTAGCGTAATATCAAGGTGATGTAGGCTTCATTCTAAGTACGTTGAGGTATCTTTAAATTTTGTATCCTCTTATTTAACCCATTCTAGTGAGCAAAAGAAATTAATTTCTAAATTTCGTGACTTTCACTTAAGAAAGCTTCAATATTGTATGTCTTCCCTAAAATTTCAGAATTTTAGTTTGGTTTTTTATATTTGCAGGAGAGATTTCTTAAAGATTTTGGAATTATAGGTATATTTTACTACGAACCTTCTATTGTTGAGGAATTTACTCTGGACTTTTTATTTAGAGATACATATGAGTTTCATCTATTTCCAGATAAGAATGCATCCTTGAAGAGTTTGGTTTTAGAGTATTTCAAATTAAACTCTTCCACTAATGTGAGCTTGAGTGGTCTCCACCAAATACATATATATCAAATATTGTTCTCTACACCCTCCATAAAATACATGTATATCAATGAAAGAGGAACGAGACCACTCTAGTTCACATTAATGGAAGGGTTCAATTCGCTACACACTAAAACCAAACTCTTCAAGGCTGTATTCTTATATACAAATTGAAGAAACTTCTATCCAACTGTAAATAAAAAGTCCAAAGTAAATTCTTCAACATTAGCATGTTTCACTGTAAAAATATATCGATAAATCAACATTTTTAGGAAATCCTAGAAAATATAAATAAAAAAAACTAAAATTGTGAATTTTTAGTGAAGACCTCCAATAATGAAGCTTTGTTTAGTGGAAGTTGTGAAATCTAGAAACTCGTTTTCTTTTGCTCACTGGAATGTGCTAAATAAGAGGATTCAAAATTGAGTGATACCTCAATGTAATTTGAAAGAAATCTTCATCACCTGGATATACACTTCTTCTCAAAACTTGTTTTGCTTTTTGAAGCATTGAGAGGATGTAGAGTAAGATTGACTCTGAAAAATCACTAAGTCGATAGCCTCCCACCATTATTCTTCTTTGCATTTCCTTTGAGTAAAACCTTCAATTGAAGTTTTGTAATGTTGGCGACTCTTATGAGTTTATGATGAAATAACCTAGGGTTGTTCAATTTAGACCAACTTGGACAAATAAGCAATTAATCTACGATATTTAACTAAATTTATTTGTCTCGTTTACCCAAAAAAATAGATTTCACAGTAGACATAATAGTCATATTTTTATTTTCGTTATATTTAGAACCATGAAATAAACTAAATCTTTTTATACTAAATACTTCCTTATTTGAAATGCATAAGAAACACAACTGAGTGATACCTCAACGTAATTTGAAAGAAACCTTTGTCACCTAGATACTACACTTCTTCCCGCAACTTGTTTTTCTTCTTGAAACATAGAGAGGATGTAGAATAAGATTGACTGTGACAAATCATTAAGTCTATATCCTCCCACCATTATTCTTCTGTGCATTTCGTTTGAGTAAAACCATCAATTGGAGTTTTGTAAGGTTGGCGGATCTTTTGAGTTTATGATAATATAACCTAGGGTTGTTCAGTTTAGACCAACTTGGAAAAATAAGGCATTAATCTATTGTATTTAACAAAATTTTATTTGTCTATTTTACCCTTTAAGAAAAGATTTCACGCTAGAAATAATAGTGATATTTTATTTTCGTTATATTTAGAACTATGACATAAACTAAATCTTTTTACACTAAATACTTCCTTATTTGAAATATATAAGAAATCTTACCATTATGTAAAACTAGAAGGGTAAGGTCGTGCCTCGCACTAGCCCAACATGGCTAATTTACTTATCTAATGCATTTAATTCAAAATATGGGTTAAAAAAATGAAGTAACGAATTATCAAAACTAATTTTGTTATTTAGTTTCTTCAATTAAATTATTTTTTCAGCACACAATTATAGAGTAATTTCAGTAATAGATAGTAAGTGCTCCGTTAATTGATTTGAACTATTTTTAGGCAATAAACTAATCTATTGGCATGCGAATAAGAAACCTCATGTCTCTACTGAAGAGGAGTATAGAGCTATAGCCTACATTATTTCTGAAACTACTTGGATTTGGCATCTTCTTTCTGATCTTGGTGTATGTCTTTGTGAACCAGTTCATGTAATATGTGACAAAGTTAGCTCTATGTATATGATTCCCAATCCAGTATTTCATGATCAGACCAAATTGTAATGACCTAATTCTTTCATTGTGGAAAAGTCAATGAAGAAAGAATTATGGGCAAAAAAACTCTTTCGTAGTAACTTGAAATTACCCAACCTAGTCCAGATTTGGAAGAAATCAGATTCATTAAGGTGCAGGTAAATACAGTAATAAATAAGAGATCTAATTGTGAATTTTATTACATTAGTGGATAGGTAGGATGATAACGAACCCGTAGCACTTTAAGGAATCAAATTCGGACGAGTAGAACACCCGAAATTGATCTTTTCGTGAATGACTACATTCTGCCTCTACCGGGGCAGCTAGAGCGGGATTCTAACCTCTAGAGCAGCGCCGCTGCAGCTGGATGGTTATTATGGAGGGGTAAAACGTGTTTTAAAGTCGTTTATAAACTCTAAGATGACTCTATTTTGTATTTTTTGACTTTTAAGACTATGAAGGCGACCCCAGACGAGTTCTTAACAGTTTTTCACAAATTTTTAGGCTAAAGGTAAACTTTTAACTCCCCAAATCTATTTTTTAATCCCTTTTTTGATCCGTAGAACCTATTTTTGATCCATGAGAGGACCAACTACGTGAAAGCATGTGAATTATTTTGTTGTTCTTAATGTTGATAATTTTGAGTATGCGATATATATGCATGTGATTATAACGTTGTATTGATTTGTTTGTGTTACACTAGTGGTATAGCCGTGTGATCCTATCAGTACACGGTGGTTGTGTATTAATTCTGTATTTGCTCTTATTTTTTTTGAGTACAGGGAATCTTCACGCGAAAGTTAACACACCTCGCTTAAGAGATCGACAACTTATGAAAATTCAAGGGTGAGCTGGTTCTTTAGGGATTCCTTGAGTTCTCTTTGCTTAAGTCCACTCTTTCGGACTTACACTATTGGTTAAGTTGTTGTTAGTTTCAGGATTTTATCCTTTGTTCTTAGACTTGTAATTGTTAGAGTTTTGGTACATAGACTTTCAGACTGTAGGCGTATTTTCCGCATTGTTTTAATTTATTTAACTTGCTTCCATAACCTAGATATCTTAGATTTAGATTATTTTCTTTAGTTTGATGGTAGTAGTGGTTCTCCAATCGCAGTGTTAGTGTGGGTGACAATCATAACGATTTAGGTCATGACAAAGTTTATCTCAGAGCCTAAGTTTGTTGATCTCATTATACCAAAACTAGTCTAGTACAGTCTTGCTAAATTGTACGAAGACATCCATACTTTTCTTCGAGAGGCTATAGGACTTTACAAAAAATCACTTCTTGTTACTCCTTCGTGCAATGACTTGAATACAATTCGTATCTGGGTGATTCAAATTGGTATCTTTCCTCCTTCACTCTATGGTCTGAACTAGAGAATCAAAAGTGGTAACACCATTCCTTGAAAGAGATTAGCTGTATAGAATACCCATAGTACAATAGGGTTACCATTCGGAACAAGTAACCATTGCCTCATATATGGTTACTAATATTTAAAGAATGAGGCGATTAAATATTGGGTTGGACAAGTTCTGTGATTGAAAATAGTAGTTTTATGGAGCTCATTGGCTACTATTGTCGCTTGTGGTATGAGTTGAGTCCAATTGGTATCTCCCGATTCGAATTTATATATCAACGAAGTGAACCAAATGTAAAAAAAGAAAGATAATTGAAACTGAGAAGGTTTCAATTGGTATCTGGCCTTAGGGATCGTGTAAGGCATGGATCATCAGTAACATTCCTCTATGATTAGAAATAACTAATTAAGAATTTGGACATATCTGCGAATTGTACCTTGGAAACGGTGAATGTGTGCTTCTAGTTGTCTGAAATTAACTACGAATGTAAAGGGTGTATTACTTGAATATTTTGATATGATTATTTGCCAATCTTGCTGGCCCAAATGTTTAAAGTGTTCCAGTTGTAACTACTTGAGTGTCGTGGAACTTGTTGTAAAAGGAAACTCATGGGATTAGGCACAATGGGCTAGATGAATTACAATGTGGTTTGTAAGAGCTAAATCTTGATGTGTGTTGCTACCAACTAATAATTGTGTGAGCTTCTGGGTGTATGATGTACCGTGGTTTCACGATACTTTCAATGTTTTTTTCTTATGATTGATGTGTGTCTAAATCCTTTTTGTAGTAACTTTAATATGTTTTATCTTTGTTTTGTAGGAAAGTTGTCCAAAAAAACAAAATGCAGAAGAATGTTATGATTTAGGGTAGAAGTGACCCACAAAGGCATCGACAATTCGTCTTCTCATCGACGGACCGTAGGTGGAGACTGTCGATTGGAGGTTCAGGCATCTGGAAGCAACTCGGGGAATTCTGACCGAGTGTCGAGCTACGGAAGGATCTACGGTCCGTCGTTTGATCGACGGACTGTCCTTTTGAATCTTTGATCTAATCAGAGAATGTCCTAGTACCCGATGTTGAAGAAAAGCTAAGTATGAAATAACGAGAAGCATTGACGAACCGTGTTGTTGGTCCGTCGATTGGATCAGAGAATATGCAAAAGTGAAGGCTGAAGAAAAACCTATGTTTGGACAAAGGGAGGCAGTCGACGGTCCCTCGATTGAACGACGGACTATTTGTGGGGTCGTCGATTAAAGCCGCATTTTTTGGACAAACTTTCCTTATTTGTTTTCCTTTTATTTTAGGACAATGTTTTTTAAATAGGGTGTAAAAACCTTGTTTTTGTGTTTCAAGTATAATTTCTGGATTTTCTTCAAACTTGTCAAAGTAAGTTCATGACTTATTGTTTATTAACTATGAATTGTGTTCTTCTAGGCATGGGTAACTAAATCCATAACTAGGTTTGTGGGAACCATGGGTGATTAACAAAGTAAAACTAGCTAAATAAAAATTCTCAAATAGGTTCTTGCATGCATTGATAATTCTTTTGCTTAGAAGTCTTTTTAACGAGTGCACGTGTTAGAACTCCTTTATTTCTACTTGCCGGACCAAGGGGGTAGTTAATAGGAAAATATCTATCAACATAGATTTAGTGGGACACTATCTAATAAGTTAGTTTCGATTGGTGCGAAGTAATAACTAAGTCATACATCAAATATGATGCTTAATATGAAGTAAAGGTAAGGGTTAGTAGCTTAGACACACGTAGCCGGACCAATGTACGGGGTGAAATTCTCTAAATGTTGGACCAATGATTTAGAGATACCTAACTTATCACTTTGCATGCAAGACACTAGGACATAATTGTTATAGCTAGGATTATCGCGTTATGAACATATGGGGAACACTTACACCCTAGTTTCTCTCACAACTTGATAAACACCAAAGTTTTACTCTTGCTACTTGTTTTACTTAGAAATCATTAAACACTTTTGTTTCACAAACCCCCCCCCCTTTAATTAGCTGTTTTTGGAAAGGACTTGACTATATTGACGTAATTGTACATTGAAGTTAAGTCTAAACTATTTTCCTCGTGGGATCGACCCCTACCTACTTGTTGGGTTCTTAACTTCATACGAACGCTTGTACTTCATTAAGGAAGTGTAATTTGAGCATATCAAATTTTGGCGCCGTTGCCGGAGAAAGTGTCTTTTAGATTAACTTTAATCACATTACCGAATTTTAGTCAACAATTTCCTAATTTTACTTTTTCTTTTTCTTTTTGTCTCTCTCAGGTCTAGCTCTAGTGTATGCCAAGTACACGGAGCCGAGGATAACCAACGCTTCCATTCGATCATGAACTAAACCGTACACTCCGAAGAATGAATAATCAACAAAAACCGGTTAATCCTGTTGATGGGATCAATCATCAGCCTCCACTACCGGTTGATTCTCACAATCAAGTGGTTGTGGATAATCCACTTGATGATGCTTTGAGGATGCAACCTCCCGTCCCACGCCCTCAAGAGTTCTATAGGGACAACGTGAAGATCACTTAATTCTGATGGGCCTCTTGTCCTACCTCCTCTACCACAAGGTCACACATTTGTGGTAACTAGTAGCTTGATGCAGATGCTCACTGCAAGGGGTTAGTTTTCAGGGCTACCATCTTAGGATCCACATGCTCACATCGCCAAACTGAGGTCGGTGTGCAAGAGTTGTGTAGGGAGGCCGGATTTTGACATAAACGTCATCGGGTTAAGAGTGTTCCCTCTTTCACTGACGGGAGAGGCCGCGATATGGTTCACCGAGTTGCCCTATAATTCTATCTATACTTGAGATCAGTTGAGGGATTTGTTCCTAGCACGGTATTACCCGGTATCTAGAAAGCTCAAACACAAAGATAGAGTGAACAACTTTGTGGCATTACCTGGGGAGTCGGTGAATAGCTCTTAGGATAGATTTACTGCGTTTGTGAGTGGTGTCCCAAACCACCAAATTGATAATCAATTGTTGAAAGGGTACTTCTATCGGGGGCAAAGATGATAACAATAAGGCAGTGCTTGATACCATTGCGGGTGGTTCTTATGGTGAGTGCACTTATGCTGAGATCGCAGAGAAGTTGGAGAAAATCTCCTGCAACAATAAAGCTTGGAGCACTAGGAAGTCGGACACTGGGAGAAACACCTTTGCAGTGCAAGCTACACACAATCCTGCCGCCGATGAGATTCGTGAAGATATGGCTCAAATGAGAACTGAGATTGGGTTGGTTTTGAAACATGCCACTAGAGGTGCGGAGAAGGTAAATGCGGTGAATTATTTGACTAAACCACCACCGCCAGTGGATGACTACTACTATGAAGAGGATTCTTATGCAGTGAATGAACAGATGGGGGATTTTCGACCGAACGCCCAACGCTCCAATTAGGAGAATTCGTGCCAAGGTCAAGGAAATCAAGGTCGGAACTATGGGAATTACAACAGAAAAGACCATTATGTTCGATATGGAAACTACAACCGCGACAACAACTTCAACCGGGGTAACTATGGTAAAAAATATTATCAAAGTAGGCCCTATGTTCTGCCTCAAAATCGTGAAGTTGCTCCTAGGGATGGTGGAGGTAGTATGGCGCGAGTTGAAGATATGTTACAAAAGATGAGGAGGAGGTTTGATGCTAGAGATGAGCACGCCAAGGAGTTGAGAGGTGATTTGTCTAATATTGGACAAAAGGTGGATGCACATGCAGTCTCAATCAAGCATCTTGAGTTGCAAATGACCCAACTGTCTACTACTGTAAACCCACGTCAACAGGGTACTTTTCCTAGAAATATCGTCCAAAATCCAAAAAATGGTGGACATTGTATGGCAGTCACTACTCGACGGGGTAAGCAAACCATTGATCCACCTATGTCGTGTGGCATAGAAGATGAGGTGATAAAAGATGATGAGGTAGTGGAAGCTAGTGGCGAGTTGGTAGACAAGCGGTGAAAGAAGCAGAGATACCCCAAAAGGTGGTCCCCGTGCCTAGACCACCACCACCATTCCCGCAAAGATTGGTGAAGAAGACTGAGGATGGTAAATACCGACGTTTTATTAGTATGTTGAAACACCTTTCCATCAATGTTCCTTTGATAGAAGCTCTTGAACAAATGCCCGATTATGCCAACTTTATGAAAGATATGGTTACAAAGAAGAGATCGGTATGTTTTGAGGATGATGACCCAATGCAACATTGTACTGCTATTGCTACAAGGTCTCTTGTGCAAAAGAAAGAAGATCCGGGCGCTTTCACTATTCCATGTACCATTAGTTTGTTACACTTTACTAAAGCATTATGTGATCTCGGTGCAAACATAAATCTCATACCTCTCTCCATTAATAAGAAACTGGGTTTGGGTGATCCAAAGCCCACTGCGATACGGTTACGGATGGCTGATCGAACAGTGAAGAGGCTTATTGGAATACTCCATGATGTAATAGTGAAGGTGGAGTCGTTTCTATTTCCGGCCAATTTTGTGATTCTTGACTGTGAGGTGGACTTTGAGGTGCCTATTATTCTTGGGAGGCTATTCCTTGCTACTGGTCGCGCCTTAGTTGATATGGAGAAAGGGCAGATGAAGTTTTGGTTAAATATTAAAGAAGAAACCTTTAACATTTGTAGGTCCATGCAGCAGAGTGGTGCGCTCCAAATTGTATTTGTTATATCTTACAGGGTTGAGAGTACGTCTGAGCTAGAAATCGAAGAGCGCCTTGGTGTTGAGGCACTAGCGGCAGTGATCATGAATTTTGAGAGTGATGGTATTGAAGAGTATGGGTCGTTGGTTGCGGCACTTGATCGAGGTGAATTTTGGTTTCAGACCAAAGAAATTGGAGTTAGATATGAAGCATCGCGAGTCTCCACCCTTAAAACCATCTATTGAGGAGGGACTAAAATTAGACCTTAAGGCTCTACCACCTCATCTGAGGTATGTATTCTTGGGAAGAAATGACACTTTACCGGTAATCATTGCATCGGATTTGAATGTGGAATAAGTAGAGTGTCTGGTAGAAGTGTTAAAGAGGTTCAAAGGAGCCATTGGTTGGACTATTGCGGACATTATTGGGATCCCACCCGGTATTTGTGCACACAAAATCCAACTCATGACCAATCACAATCCAAGTATTGAGAATCAATGACGTTTGAATCCACCTATGCAAGAGGTAGTTAAGAAGGAGATTATTAAGTGGTTAGATGCCGGAGTCATATATCCTATTGTAGATAGTAGTTGGGTATGCCGTGTTCAGTGTGTGCCTAAAAAGGGGGGAATGACAGTGGTTCCTAATGAGAAGAATGAGTTTGTTCCAATGAGATTGGTGACCGGATGGAGAGTTTGTATGGATTACCGGAAGTTGAATGCATGGACTGAGAATGACCATTTCCCTATGTCATTCACGGATTAGATGTTAGATAGACTCGCAAGAAAAGAATGGTATTGTTTTCTGGATGGTTATTCGGGTTATAATCAGATATCTATTAAACCGGAGGATCAAGAGAAAACCACGTTTACTTGCCCTTATGGGACGTTCGTATTCAAGAGGATGCCTTTTAGGTTGTGTAATGCACCGACTACTTTTCAAAGATGTATGATGTCGATATTCTCCTATATGGTGGAGGACACTATTGAGGTGTTCATGGATGATTTTTCAAATATTGGTGACTCCTTTGATCGGTGTTTGACTCACTTGGCCGAGGTTCTCAAAAGATGTGAAGATTGTAATCTTGTACTAAACTGGGGAAAATGTCATTTTATAGTGACAGAGGTATAGTATTGGGCCATCACATCTCAGAGAAGGGGATAGAGGTTGATCAAGAAAAAGTTGAGGTTATAAAGAGACTTCCTCCACCCATCTTTATCAATGGTGTGAGAAGTTTTATGGGACATGCGGGCTTCTACCGGAGGTTTATTAAGGATTTCTCAAAAATTGCACATCCTATGTGCAAATTACTTGAGAAGGAATGTAAATTCCATTTTGATTAATCCTGTCTGAAGTCATTTGGAGAGTTGAAGGAGAAGTTATTGTCTGCGCCCATAATTATTTCCCCAGATTGGAGCACACCATTTGAGGTGATGTGTGATGCTAGTGGGGTTGCTCTTGGTGTGGTATTGGTAAAAACAAGGATAAAATTCTTCACCCCATTTATTATGCAAGTAAGGCCCTAAATGAAGCTCAAAACAACTATATTGTGACTGAACCAGAGCTCCTTGCTATGGTATTCGCTTTTGAAAAATTTCGCTCCTATTTGCATGGCATGAGAGTCATAGTGCATACTGATCACTCCACTTTGAGGTATTTGATGGCAAAGATTTATTAGATGGGGCTACTATTGCAAGAGTTTGATTTTGAGGTGAAAGATTGGAAAGGGACTGAAAATCAAGTTGCTGATCACTTGTCCAGATTAGAGGATGAATCTATGCGAGAGTTGGGTGAAAAGGATGAAATTGATGATACCTTCGCTGATGACCATGTATTGGCTGCTTCTCATGACTTGATTCCATGGTTCGCCGATTTTGCGAATTGTCTAGGTATATAGTCCCATCGGTCTTGTCCTTCCATCTGAGGAAAAATTTCATGCATGATGTGAAAAAGTTCTTTTGGGATGAGCATTACTTATACCAGAATCGTGCCGATGGGCTTATTCGTTGTTGTGTGCCGGAAGTTGAGATGCTAAGTGTTTGGGAGGCATGACATTCCTCGCCTGTGGGTGTGCAACATTGTGGTTTCTGGACTTCCCATAAGATTTTGAAGTGTGGGTACTATTGTCCAACCATCCACCAAGATGCTCATGAGTTCACCAAGGCATGTGATAGGTGCCAAAGAAATGAGGAATTTCGAAGAGGCAAGAGCTCCCTTTAAATCCCATTCTAGTGATTCAGTTGTTTTATGTATGGGGCATTGATTTTATAGGCCCGTTTATGAGTTCTCATGGGATGAAATATATTTTTGTGGTAGTGGATTATGTGTCAAAATGGGTGGAAGCCATAGCACTTGCCAACAGTGAAGGGAGGAGTGTCACCGCGTTCTTGAAAAAGAACATCTTCTCCAGATTTGGCACACCTAGGGCCATTATTAGTGATGGGGGATCCAACTTTTGCAACAAGTTGTTCAAAGGGCTATTGGAGAAACATGGGGTTCTCCACAATGTATCCACTCCGTACCATCTACAAACTAGTGGGCAAGTTGAGGTGTCCAACAGAGAAATCAAGCAAATCCTGTCGAAAAAAGTGCATGCTAATAAAACGGACTGGTCAAGGAGGCTTGATGATGCTCTTGGGCTTAGCGGACTGCATACAAGACCCCCCATAGGTATGTCTCCATACCAACTTGTATATGGGAAGGCTTATCACTTACCGGTTGAGTTAGAGCACAAGACCATGTGGGCGATGAAGAAACTGAAGATGGATTGGAATGAAGCAGCGGAACAGAGACTAAATAGGTTGAATGAGCTTGATGAGTTTCGCCTAAAAGCATATGAAAGTTCAGCTCTCTACAAAGAGAAGATGATGAAGTACAATGACCAAAAGATTGAGAAGCGCGAATTTGCGGTTGGGGACTTGGTGCTTCTGTTTAACTGTAGGCTGCACTTGTTTTCGGGAAAACTCAAGTCCAAACTTACTGGTCCATTCTTGATCACTAAAGTGTTCCCACATGGAGCGGTTGAGTTGGAAATAAGGAGGGTGCAAGGTTCACGGTAAATGGGCAAAGAATCAAGATCTACCTCGGGCATGCGGAAAGTTCCCATGAAGTGGTTGAGGCATATCACCTTGATAAAGTCTGAGTAATTAAGGGTCTTGTGTCGTGCCACGACGTTAAATCAAGAGCTTCTTTGGAGGCAACCCAATGTGTATCCTCTAGCCAACAATAGGTTTTTCTTTTCTTTGTAAGAATATTTGCATTCTTTTGTTTCGTTTTGTTTTACTCAATTTCATGTGTTAATTTTTATTTTATTTTTTTAGTATGTTGGATAGATAGTAGGTTAAGGTTCGTGTCTAAAAAGTGTCCATAAAATAAAAAAAATGGATTAATGAGTGATCAATGTGCAGGGACCAAACCATAAGAATTCTGCAGAAATTGGTCTGGTGCACATCTATACGGACGAATCAACGGGCCGTCGTTCCATCGACGGACCATCGATGGTGTCCGTAGATCCCAGGTATGTTTTATAAATTTGTCTAAGTTTGGGCATAATCAACGGTCCAGTCGACGGACCGTTGACTTACTTACAGACCATCGACGGGGTATCATCAGTTAACAAAAAATAGAGACCCAACCCGACCCGACCGGCTATATTAAAATAAACCTTCAAGTTACCTTCCCACACCTTTTTAAAATCTCCCCAACCGTTTCCCTCCCCTTATTCTCTTAATTCTCCATTAACTCACACAATCAGTCACTTCCATTTTCTTCAAATTTCCGAACCTCCCAAACTCCCAGAAATCCCAAAAAACCTAACGTCCCAATTTCTCCTCCATCTCCATTGTTTCTCCGGTCGATGTTCGAAGGCGTCACGTAGGTTGGTTGTTGCAAGATCACCCACTCATTCACTCCACTACAGTTTACAGGTATTTCATTTCCCTCTGCTTAATGAATTCTCGTTTATTTGCTTGTGGAATCAAATAAATTGTATGTGGGTCTTGACTTAGGGACAAAATTGCATGTTAAACTTGTTATAATTGGGTTCTATGTCCCATAGAATAATAGAAACTTAATGGGTTGGGGTGACATCTGTGTAAATTCAATTTGTTTGTTGTTTTCCGACTTAGGGTTAAACAGTCTCATAGAATTCACGATCGAAATGTTAGAAATTGAAGCCCTAAGGATGACGAATTGGTCTTTTAACTTGTATTTTGTATTGGGTGAACTTGTGATCTGCTTAAAAGTGTCAATTTTATGCTTAAACTCAAGTCCAAAAAGCCTGTCTCTGACCAATAGAACGAGACCCCATCTACGGAACGTCGGTTGATCGACGGACCGTCGATGGGGTCCGTTGATGGCTAACCTAAAAATCAGCTTAACTTGGGAACGACGAAAAGTGGACTACGGCTCGTCGATTGCTCGACGGGCCATTCTGCACGTCCTTTATTTCTAACTGAAACTTTGATTTCTGAGAATTTCTGAATAATTCTAAGTGTCCAACGACGAAAGTGGAAATGGTCCGTCGATTGATCGACAGGCCATTTTGCACGTCCATCGTTTCCTACTGCGAGGTGTGTTGAATGATGATTTTTTTAAAATTTTCTTAAGTGTTCACCGACGGATACTATCGATGGACATTTGATTCATCGACGGACCGTCGATTCATCAACGGGCTGTGATAGGGCCCGTCTCCCAGTTCTTGATTTCAACAATAAACTGTGTCCTGTTTTTCAAGATTCTGTTTTTCTTATGTTGCTTGTGTAGATTGATTACAATGAGACTAACAAGGTATTTTTTTCAGGTACTAATGGCCCCAAAACCGGACATCGTCTATACTAGGGGGAGGTCCAAGTCTGTGGCTCCTTCGTGACGGTTGATAAGCATGTCGGATGATGAGCAGGATCTGGAATATGTGCCCCCTAGCACCCGGACCCCTACACTAGCTGCTAGAGCCACTAGGGGCACCCCCAAGAAGGTGGCACCTGGTGTAGTCACTGCCTCCCAATCTGATGAGGAACGCACCCTAACCGGCACACCGTCTGGGTCTGCCTCGGGTTCTGAGGGAGCATATGGCTCCAAGGAGGCTTCGGGTTTAGAGTCAGCCCACTCTACAGGGTCGAATGAGGCCACAACCTCTGGTTTCGGATCACAAGAAGACACTCTCCCAGACGTGCCTGCCTGCAATGCCTCGTCTGATGAGGCACAGAGTTTGGAGTCTGCTCCGGCAACCCAGCATGAGGTCTCCGCACCGGTTGCTGATGACCCCAACCGGTGGTGCGTAGATGGCCAGTACCAGGTCTACAGGGATTCCAAGTTGTTCAACGATAAGGGGGTGATGACTCAGATGGTGACAGTTGAGCGACGGGTTCTTACAAAGAGCTTACACACACTCCCTGCGGTGCATGACTAGTTTACCCGCCACCAACTCGAGAGGATGGCTAGGAGTGTGGGGTCCTACAGTGAGGAGATGGTACGAGAGTTCTATGCCTCCTATGTAGGGAATATCTGAGGTTCTTTGGACAGACGGTCGAACCCCGCCAAACACATCCCGCTCACAGATTTTCTAGTTTGAGGCTGTCAGGTGGACATTTCTTCTACTTCTATCTGCCGCTTCCTGTACGGTGGGTCCACTGATGTCGCGGGTGTTCCCCTTACCCCAGAGTTACACTACAGGTGGGACGTGGTCAAGAGTTGCCATTTTCAGTGGAGCATAGATCAGAGATAGTCCACGAAGAGGTGGATTGCAAAGAAGCTCTTCATTGATGGTGAAGGAGCAGACTGGGTGTTGGATCCCAGAGGCCTTATCAATAAGGCCAACCTCACTTTTACATCAAAGTTCTTTCGGCTATAAGTCCACCACCGCCTATCCCCCACGGCTACAGATAATATACTTACTTGGGATAGAGCAGTCTTGGTAGCAGCTCTCGTAGCCGGGTTCCAGATCGACTTCGCTAAATTGTTGATCTCCTTTATTAATGAGAGGGCTTTTAAGCACTCTACCACTTACCCGTTTGCATGTATGATCTTTCAGCTATGCAGGGATGCTGGTGTGCCCATTTGGCATTGTGATGTCTTCCATACACCAACCAGGACAGTAGATATTGGTCTTATGAGGGATGAGGCCAATGTGGCGACACCGCGGAGAGGGCCACAAATTGCGTTACAGCCGCTGAGTGAGAACTTGGCATAGACGGCGGAGTTAGCCCAAGGGATGATCATGCCGCTTCTGAGCCCATGGATATAACCCCGATCCAGTCTGCCCCTGGCACTAGTAGGGCACCGAGTTCCTCCTGGTCTACTCAGGTACCGATTGCTAGGGTCCAAAAGTTAGAGGCCCAGATGGACACCTTGCTGCACCATATCCAGCCTTGGATGCAGAAGTCCATTGCCGAGGCTGAGGACCGTATTGAGAAGAAGTTAGATCAACAGACGGAGCGGCAGATTCAGGCGGTCCACCAGTACCTCGATGCATTTGAGTTGAGAGTCTTAGCACGCCCAGACCCCACAATTGATTTGATGACTCTTCGGGAGGCTGTGGTGAGTCAGCGGGCAGACGTTGATGCCATACTTGAGATGAGGGGACCCGAGCCCGAGACCGCACATGTGGAGCTCGCAGAGGACACAGTGCTTGTAGTAGTGTTCACTACCACCACTGCACCATCGCCTCCACCACGAGAGCGTGCTAAGAGGCACCATTCCAGCCGCACCAGTGAGAGTGAGGATGCTCCGGCTACGAAGAAGGAGCGGACGGATATAGAGGCTGCAAGGAGAGCCTCATTGGTTGATGAGGAGGCCCGGCAGATGAGGGCTCGAGAGTTGGCTGCTGGGGCGTCTATATCCATATTGGAGGTAGTTGAGAGGAGCACCATAGAGGGTCCAGATATTGTTGTGGGCACCACTGATGATGTCCCTACTACTGAGGGAGCGGGTTCCGAGAAACCGGACCCGCCTGCTTATTGATCTTTGGCGCTATGCGCCTCAGGTTTGCTTCACCTACCACTCTATCTTTATATTTCTTATGCATTGGGGACAATTGCATGTTTTTTTGTTGGGGGTGGGGTAAATGGAAAGTGAGTGCTAGGTTGAAGTCTGAATAGCCTAACTCACGATCCTCTCTTGGTGGTTTTCTTGCATGTGTTCTTTTGCCCCAAGAGACTTATTACTTTACTGTTGAACCGACATATGTAGTATCTTGTACAAAGATTGAATGTGAAATCTGAAGCATGATGGATAAATATGAATGATATCCCGTTCTAAAAGAATGCTTGCATGAATATGTATAATGAATGGTTAACGTGTTGAATCTAATCATGACATAGAGATGCACTACTACATGACCCTCAATCTAACACTCAAACTAGGTGTCCGATAATCTGATAGGGTAACGAGGTGTCAAGTGAGTGTGAGGGAATTTGATTGTTCCACCGTTAATACCTATCTAGAACTTGCCCGGCTAGTCCTGCAAAAGGAATCTGTGTTAGACATTTAAGAAAGGATCATAGGCCTTTATTCAAATTAGGAAATATCTAGCCTAAAACAAAGAAAACCAAATGAAATTGTTATCCCTTTTTTATCCGAATATTTTGAGCTTATAATAGACCTTTCTTTTCTACACCAAATCATATTCCCTGGGTATAATGTGTTGCCCGTGGTCCCTCCTTTGACATGTGCACCTCAACTTAGGCAAAAAGCATAAGTTGAGGGTGGATAATGCAGAAACTGACCTCGTCTTGGCCTGACCCAACCTGGGGTATTGTGTACGTCGACTCATGGCAAATCCATAAGTTGAGGGAGGCTATTATGAGTGATATCCTGAAAAGTGGGGATGAAAAGAGTAATGTGGAAAAGAAAAGAAACAGTGAACAAGAGAAGTGACTCAGTCAAAATTGTCAATTGAGTAAATAAAGAAAGAGATTAAACAATGAAAAAAAAAGAGAGAAAAAGAGTGTTGAAGAAAAAGAAGGAAGAGTCATTTCCACAAAGGAGAAATAAAGGAGAAAACAAAACAAACATTACAAGAAAAGAAAAAGTAGGGCATAATAGACGATGAAAGAGGTAAGACTCTTAGTCGTAATGTCAAGGAGGGGAACAAGTCACTAAAATATACCCATATGTACCATACCTGACCCTGAGCCTATGTTACAAGCCAAGAAAGTCCTATCATGATCCTAAGAGTCTAATATGGTGAACTTAAGCAGTGAAAATAAGGGCAAAACTATGGCGACAAGTACCAACTAGGTGTGATGTTTTTTTGAGCGTTAGTGTTGAATAATGATCCTTATACTCAAAGTTGAAATCACTGTGAGAAAAATGAGGATATCTTTTGAAGTGAGGGCACTAGTTGCAATATTGGAAAATTGGTACCTTGGTGAGGGATAAAAGAGTAGAGGTGTCGGTGCGTGGTGAGTCTTTGTCATGGTCTGATCAACATGAATGATCTTAGTGATCCTAAGAGTAAAAGCATGCGCTAAAGCAATGAAAAAGTCGGGATTGATAGCCATGTGATTGCGAAAGCTTAAAAGAGGGTACTTTTGTACAAAAGTGTTATGGTGAGTCATAGTGCGTCACTTGAGCAAAAACAACGAATTTAAGTTGAGGGTGTTGATGTACCGTGGTTTCACGGTACTTTCAATGCTTTTTACTTTATATTGATGTGTGTCTAGAGCCTTTTTGTAGTAATTTTGATATGTTTTATCTTTGTTTTGCAGGAAAGCTGTCGAAAAACCAAAACGCAGAAGGCTGTGATGATTTAGTGTAGAAGTGACCCACGGAGGCATCGATGGTTCGTCGTCTCATCGACGGATCGTAGGTGGAGACTGTCGATTGGAAGTTCAATCATGTGGAAGCAACCCAGGGAATTATGACCAAGTGTGGGGCTACGGAAGGATCGACAGTCCGTCGTTTGATCGACGGACCGTCCTGTTGAATCGTCGATCTAATCAGAGAATGTCCTAGTACCCTATGTTGAAGAAAAGCTAAGTATGGAACGACGAGAAGCATCGACGGACCATTTGTTAATCGACGGACCGTGATGTTGGTCCGTCGATTGGATCAGAGAAGATGCAAAAGTGAAGGCTGAAGAAAAAACTAAGTGTGGACTTACGGAGGCAGTCGACGGTCCGTCGATTAAACGACGGACCATCTGTGGGGTCCTCAATTAAAGCCGCGTTTTTTGGATAAACTTTCCTTATTTGTTTTCCTTTTATTTTAGGACAATGTTTTTATAAATAGGGTGTAAAAACCTCATTTTTGTGGTTGGATTCTTTTAGTATTTTCATAGTTTTGTTCTTGGAAATTTGTTTTTGCAACTTGGGCAATTAATTCAATTTTTCGGAATCGATTTTCAAGTGAATTTTGTTGTTTCAAGTATAATTTCTGGATTTTCTTCAAACTTGTCAAAGTAAGTTCATGAATTATTGTTTATTAACTATGAATAGTGTTCTTCTAGGCATGGGTAACTAAATCCACAACTAGGGTTGTGGGAACCATGGGTGATAACAAAGTAAAACTAGATAAATAACAATTCTCAAATAGGTTCTTGCATGCATTGATAATTCTTTCGCTTAGAAGTCCTTTTAACGAGTGCACGCGTTACAACTCGCCTTATTTTTACTTTCCGGACCAAGGGGGTAGTTAATAGGAAAATAATTATCAACATAGATTTAGTGGGACACTATCTAATAGGCTAGTTTCGATTGGTGCGAAGTAATAACTAAGCCATACATCGATTATGATGCTTAATATGAAGTAAAGGTAAGGGTTAGTAGCTTAGACACACGTAGTCGTACCAAGGTACGGGATGAAATTCTCTAAATGTCAGACCAAGTATTTAGAGATACCTAACTTATCACTTTGCATGCAAGACACTAGGAAAGAATTTTTAAAGCTAGGATTACCGTGTTAGGAACCTATGGGGAACACTTACACCCTAGTTTCTCTCACAACTTGATAAACACCAAAGTTTCACTCTTACTACTTGTTTTACTTAGAAATCATTAAACACTTTTGTTTCGCAAAAACCCCCCTTTAATTACCTGTTTTCGGGAAAAAAAACTTAACTAAATAGACGTAATTGTACATTGAAGTTAAATCTAAACTATTTTCCTTGTGGGATTGACACCAACCTATTTGTTGGGTTCTTTACTTGATACGACCGCTTATACTTCTTTAAGGAAGTGTAATTTGAGCGTATCAGTGTATCCTGGGGAAGTGTTGATTATGGTACTAAATTAATGAGAATGAGTTGGATTGTGTGTCGTTAAGATTTACTAGGGGGTAGACAATGATTAACCTAGTTATAAGATTTAGGCTAAAATCCCTAAGTAAAGCTGGAAACCTTTGGGAAAATTAGAAAAGAGAAAAAAACGTCCAAAAAATTAGTTGGTCCGGGTTCTGTTTCCATTTGGGGCGCTATAGTACAATTATTCCCACAAGAGCGGGACATGGAGAGACAAAATGTAAACCCTATCTCCACTTTTTTCTCATAATTATGGACCCCGAATTGTACCTCTATGTTGATGTTCAAAATTTTGGAGAACCTGTGCATATGAGGATTAGATGTAGTGATCACAAGGATAAATTGTTGTTCATCCAGATTCTACTTATCCGTACGTGTCAGTGCAGTTCCCTAGTTATTTGATGTGGGTTGTGATATACTTGATGCCCTCATCCATGTTTCTACCCTAGTCGAGGAGTCAGTCATAGTCACCCATATGTATCGTGTTGTCCTGTTGTGTGGTGGATTCTCATATTTGGGTTGATTTGGTTATGCTAGATATGACTAACTCGACATAATCATAGGCATGACTTGGTTGTGCCACAATATAACAGGCTTAATTGTGGTACAAGATTGTAACTCTAGATAAGCTTAGTAGGGAAAGATCAGAGTGGGTAGGTGTGTACAAATCTAAGCTAGCTATGATTGTATCCTTCATTTGGGCTAGGAAACTGGTAGAGAAGGATTGTTTGACATTATTTGTTCATATTAGGGATATTGTGGTCGAATCCATGTTTGTTGAGTCTATTTATGTGGGGTTAGAATTTAGAGAGCTTAAAGCTTTAATCCAAGGGCTTCTTTATAAATGTTTCATCCATCCTAGTGTTTCCCCGCGGGGGTCTTGTTTCTTAAATGGAAGGAGTGTAGTACGAGGACTGGTGATTTTATCTTAATCCATAAGGGAGTGGATTAATACCAAAATGCCAATCTTATGGAGAAAGAAAGTTCTATTGAGTACAATTGGGTGAAGGAAATTGTCGATTCTAGTTAGAGAGTGCATACCAAGATTGGGTTAGTCTTTTGAAGTTGAGAATATACATGTGTTTGAGGTATTATGTTGATGAAAATGTTGACTTGTAGAGATAGTCAGGGCTGACTGAGCATAATCGTAATAAGAGTTTGTAGTATATTGTGACGGGATGCAACTATATATTAAGATTGTGGTTAAGCGAATATGATGTAGTAATTATGACTTGTGAATATCTAAGGTTGTATAGTTCTAATTTTTGGTGAGTGACGTGGTTGTATGTGAAGTTTTAAGAGTTGGTAGGACACCACTCATACAGAGTTTTAAGGAGCAAAGTATAGTAGGATGCAGTACATCCTTTAAACAGAAGTGAAGACTAGAATATTATATTGATTGGAAAGGCTAAAGAGATTTCTTTATAGGTTTAGATAATAGGGTGCAGAGATGCGTAGTTTCATTCATTTTGTTATAGCTATTATAATAGTTCACAAGTCCATCATATTGGTGATAAACTATAGGAAAAGACTTGAGACAGGAGTATACAGACTTAAGCTCGAGAGTGATGATAATTGTCTTGTTTTGTTTTGAATTCGATAAATAGATCTTCGAAAATTGATCTTACTGTTAAGGGTACTTTTTGAATGTAGTGGGTTAAGAGTGTGTTGTAAAAAGGGAGAATTAAAATTCTTTGAAAAGAGCACTGCCTCTATTAGTGCCGCTGCAACGGGTTTATTGCCACTGCAGAGACGCCGCTACAGCGGGATGGGTGACACTGTAGCAAACGAGGCGAGGATTGGAACTATTAGATTTTTTGGACTTTTTAGACGAGAGCTCACTCGTTCAAAAAGTGCCACTCCAGCGGGATTGGTATCGCTGCAGTGATGCCGCTACAACAGGATAGGTTCCACTGTGGCGGGTCCAAAGAGACTTAAGGTGGTTAAAATAAACATATAAGCTAATGTTGATAGATAAGGGGTTTGTGTTAAACGATTGAATTTACAATTCATATTTTTCATTGTACATATACATTTGTGGTGGTATATTTCTCCAAGGTATGAATTTCTAAGGTGTGGAATGGTCACTTGTATTGAGTATTGAGCGTTTGAAATGATTTACATTTTATTTGAGTTTTTTAAAGTTTATCACTTTTGAATGTTAAGGTATTCGAGGAATGTTTTTGTTCTGATGTTTTTGGTTTAAAATAATTTCAACGTTCGGAGTGTTTATCATGGTTTTTGTTATTAATAAAGTTGGCTCCAGTCAAAGGATGTGAAGAGTATGTTGAGCCAACTGAATGGCAATGTCTGGTATCAACTCTTCAAAGGAAAACCATTTGTGTTATTCGATGAATTATTATGTGACCATGTGTTTCATTTTGTATAATTGAAAGCGTTATGAACTAGCTAAGGTGACGCGTGTATTATTTTTTGGGTGGATATCCAGTGGTGGATCAAGCGTACCGATAATGCGATGTTCTCTTGAATGAGTAGGATAATTGGGAAGAATTTGTTATTTAGATGACTTATGTGGTATGGACTTGCAGTTGTTAAAGTATTTTAATGGTTTTTCTAGTACCACCACGCTTATGAGATTTTATAGAAGAGATACCATGCGTAATTATGGTTGGACGACTATCTTAATATTCGTCTAGCCGTTGAGATCATGTATTAATTGTGTGTGATTAAATGTGGGGATCATTGAATCCAATTCTATTGTTCTTAAGAGGTAATCTACAAGTACTAAATCTACAATTTTGATAGTGTTGCGGGATGGTTTGTATGGTTGGACATATCTCTCAAGAAGTATCTGATGTCTAAAGATCTAATTTGTGTAACTTAACCTTATGGAAATGTAACATCTGGGGAGCACCCCCTAGATGTAACCGGCGTCGTCATCCTCGGAGAGGACTAAGACTAGCCTCTTATCGTTCGTCATTACATATCATAGGTTAAATAGTGCGTAAAAATTTAAAGTTTTCATATACATCTATATCATGAGGTATACATAGACCTCTCCCTTACACATAATATATACATACGGAGTTTACTTACTCCTCGTGTAGGAAGCTTACACAAGCTTCTACTTTTATGTCACATATAAAATATACAAAATATAGGATCTAATAGAAATGTCTCATATAACATCATCTAAGTCGGAATAGAACAATACGGGCATAGGCCTTACACAAATGTATAATTGCCACTTACGGCTTACAACAACCTATTGAACAGTAAGAGTGAAACGAATTTCATTAGACTATAGCAATTCACATAGGTAGAATGAGAAAAGGCATCATCCTCGGATCTTGAGGACATACCCACACTTGGAGAAATGATCCAAGCCTTCTTGCGAATTGGCCAAGAACCCTTCAACGACCGAAATCTAAAATGTTCGGGAAAAGGGGAGAAATACGGGTTACTACACCACTTGTACTAAGTATGGGAACATATTCACACACAACATAGAAATCATGCTAAAAAGGACATTTGTTCAAAACCACGTCGAGCCTTATGCACAATCAAGCATACAAATAAAAAAATAATCATATATTCCCTAAGGCAATATCATAATCAACACAAGACCAAAATCATCAAGTTAAATCAAGTCAACATATGTCTATCATATTAGAACCATAGCCAAAGAAACTCCAACCTCATGCTATAACAACAAAAAATATTCAACAGTTCATAACATTACCACATAAGCCAAACCCTTACTCATAACCCCTTATCAAGCTTACTAGTGCAATATCCAATAGAAGTCCTATAACCCCATTCAACCAAGTAAACCAACCAAAGGATGATAAATAATGTCTAACTTCAAATAACATAGCATCATGAGTATTCATCATCATATTTAGAAATATAAACCAACAAAATGTTCATAAGTGAAACCAACATCATATAGCATCATCAACATGTAGAGTCATCATATGCATATCATTTACTTTATAAGATCATAAGAACATCCTCCTAGGACTTCCCTCAAGTCCAACTAGTCCAATGTATAGGTAGAGTCCCATACCCCTACCTAGACTAAGTCAAACCCTTAAGTTCTCCTAGTCATAGTTCACTTTATTACTTCATTTTACTTTTGGGAACATCTTTCCTTAACGAACATTGACCACATGATCTAATGTGGAATTCGGTGTCATGGAACCCTACACCGAAAGAAGGTGGACTACTTGCCGAGGTAGTATCAAAACATAAACATAGCATATAGGTGGATCCATTAGCTAGTATTCCTATGGGGGAAACATAGTTCAAGAACTAGGAGACATGTTTGAGACCCTCTTTATGACATTTGCATAGTAATATCTATCTCAAGACTACAATAGTGAACCTACCTTCCCTACTTGGGAAGGGACACTCCTCACTACTAGTTCACTCGGTGCTAAGCTAAAGTACCTTTCGAAATGTCTTTCTTTAACAATCATAACTTAGTTTAGATCAAGGAGACTAACTCCTTGTATAGTCATAATCATTATTTCAATATTAATTGCATGAGAACATCCTTTCAATACAACCCTCATATGTGAGATTAGCACATTATCATCATTATGTCATAATAAGGCACATAAGCAATTCATAACCAACCTTATATCATTACATCTTAAGAATAATCTCACAATAACATAATCAAGACATTTCAATTATATCATCATGCAAAAACCTACTTAATCCAATCACAAGATATACTTCAATTGAACTTCATCATCAAGTACAAGTTATCATAATTGAAGTAAAAGTTTGAGATCACAAGGTCTTACCAATTCTCCTTCAAAAGCCATCATCCATGGTCTTACCATCAACCAACCAATTTCATCAAATAATAGGTGTAATAACATCATACAATAGTAATGAACACATTTACTAAGTCAATTGTATCATGATTATCCAAATTAACTTCAATTCATAACTAGGGTTAGGGGAGAAAGGTTCATCAGTAATTCTTCAATATATAGATCCAATCCTAACAATACATAACCCTAGGCAGCCCATGAACAAATTAGAATAGTTCAGACAAGTCAAACAATCAATGCATTATACAATTCCCATCAATTCACAAGCACGATCCAAGATTTGGGGGAATTGGGGAAAAGACATGAATCAAACAAAATTATCATTAATCAAATCAATTATTAAAAAATCCATAATTAATTAGTCATAGAAAATCACAATTAATCATAATGAATCATCAATTTCAAGTTTAGAAGAAAACCCATTTGTAGAGAAAAACTCTAAAAATAGGGTGTTTTAGAAATCAACTTTGAGAGGACCTCTTGGGGAAAGGAATCCCAAGATTGAAGAACACATATCTTAATGAAGCTTAATCCACAACATTCAAGTGAAATCCTAGAGAAATTTAGCTTCTTCTTCAAGATTTCTTGTTCCTTCAATGGAGGTTGAGTTGAGAGAGAAATTAGAGAGAGGTGATAGCTTTTGGGTTTTGATTTAAGGATTTAATTTGAGTGAATGAAATTGACTTAAACCTGACCTAAAACCAATATATACTCGTCCCCTAAATTACGCAAAAGACCCCTAACTTAATTGGGTCTTTTTGTGAAGTCAAATTGACTTCAAACGACGCGAACGAATTTGAGAAGTGGCTGTGCATCGTGGGGGCCATTTCATTTTTTTTTCTAAATCCAGGTTGAGGCAGTGATCCTCATTGAGGCCCCGTGTCGCGAGGAAAATTTTTTCCTTCCTTGTGTTCGCTGCGCGACGCGTGGCTGGTTCCATATCTTGGTTGTTGCAAGCTTCTTTGGCAGCTTGCTAGCCAATGTTCAAGTATTCCTCAAGGACCCTTCGGGCGGTCTTTGGGGAGTCGTGACTGGACTTTTGGATCCTTTATACTATATTTTACCTATTTAACGTCTTTTTACATGTTTTATACTTCATATGACACTCCCAAACCTTCACCAAATATAACGACGTCTACTAGTTCAATTTAGTTAGTTTCCTGACGTCAAGGTCCCAAATCATCAATTTCAAGTTTAGAAGAAAACCCATTTGTAGAGAAAAACTCTAAAAATAGGGTGTTTTAGAAATCAACTTTGAGAGGACCTCTTGGGGAAAGGAATCCCAAGATTGAAGAACACATATCTTAATGAAGCTTAATCCACAACATTCAAGTGAAATCCTAGAGAAATTTAGCTTCTTCTTCAAGATTTCTTGTTCCTTCAATGGAGGTTGAGTTGAGAGAGAAATTAGAGAGAGGTGATAGCTTTTGGGTTTTGATTTAAGGATTTAATTTGAGTGAATGAAATTGACTTAAACCTGACCTAAAACCAATATATACTCGTCCCCTAAATTACGCAAAAGACCCCTAACTTAATTGGGTCTTTTTGTGAAGTCAAATTGACTTCAAACGACGCGAACGAATTTGAGAAGTGGCTGCGCATCGTGGGGGCCATTTCATTATTTTTTCTAAATCCAGGTTGAGGCAGTGATCCTCATTAAGGCCCCGTGTCGCGAGGAAAATTTTTTCCTTCCTTGTGTTCGCTGCGCGACGCGTGGCTGGTTCCATATCTTGGTTGTTGCAAGCTTCTTTGGCAGCTTGCTAGCCAATGTTCAAGTATTCCTCAAGGACCCTTCGGGCGGTCTTTGGGGAGTCGTGACTGGACTTTTGGATCCTTTATACTATATTTTACCTATTTAACGTCTTTTTACATGTTTTATACTTCATATGACACTCCCAAACCTTCACCAAATATAACGACGTCTACTAGTTCAATTTAGCTAGTTTCCTGACGTCAAGGTCCCAAATCATCAATTTCAAGTTTAGAAGAAAACCCATTTGTAGAGAAAAACTCTAAAAATAGGGTGTTTTAGAAATCAACTTTGAGAGGACCTCTTGGGGAAAGGAATCCCAAGATTGAAGAACACATATCTTAATGAAGCTTAATCCACAACATTCAAGTGAAATCCTAGAGAAATTTAGCTTCTTCTTCAAGATTTCTTGTTCCTTCAATGGAGGTTGAGTTGAGAGAGAAATTAGAGAGAGGTGATAGCTTTTGGGTTTTGATTTAAGGATTTAATTTGAGTGAATGAAATTGACTTAAACCTGACCTAAAACCAATATATACTCGTCCCCTAAATTACGCAAAAGACCCTAACTTAATTGGGTCTTTTTGTGAAGTCAAATTGACTTCAAACGACGCGAACGAATTTGAGAAGTGGCTGCGCATCGTGGGGGCCATTTCATTATTTTTTCTAAATCCAGGTTGAGGCAGTGATCCTCATTGAGGCCCCGTGTCGCGAGGAAAATTTTTTCCTTCCTTGTGTTCGCTGCGCGACGCGTGGCTGGTTCCATATCTTGGTTGTTGCAAGCTTCTTTGGCAGCTTGCTAGCCAATGTTCAAGTATTCCTCAAGGACCCTTCGGGCGGTCTTTGGGGAGTCGTGACTGGACTTTTGGATCCTTTATACTATATTTTACCTATTTAACGTCTTTTTACATGTTTTATACTTCATATGACACTCCCAAACCTTCACCAAATATAACGACGTCTACTAGTTCAATTTAGCTAGTTTCCTGACGTCAAGGTCTTTCTTTGTCGTTTAGGCTCTAAATTATTCTAACTGAATTTATAAGATTAATATAGGTCTGGAAACATTATTTTAACCATTATTTAATAGGCGAGGATCTAGTCTATGTCATGGAACTTCTGGAGTGTTAGAGAAAATTTATATTGTGAGATGTAGATGTTGATAAAAACTATGATTGTTTGGGTATTATGAGCGTTTGTTGGTTGGTTTAGGTTCACCTATAATTGTGGCGAGTTTTGATTTTAGAATTTTATCATGGTTATGTGAGGAAGGATAAGTCCTTATGATTGTGTCAAGATCCTTGATAACATGTGGCAGACATGTGTACGAACAACATTGGTGGTTGTTGGGATTCATTTTGTTGATTAGTTAAGTTTACATACAACAATATGTACTACTCGAGTGTTGAGATGAATTCATTGATCCATGGTAAGGGAGGATTTTTAGGTATTAAATTGGTTATTTTGATGTTGGATATGTGAAACCCTTAGGAGGCAATGAGATTCGGTAAGAAAGGCATACGAGAGAAGTACCCCTACTATTTTGACGTTTCAAATACTACTCTACCTTTATTTTACCCAAGTATTTCCTAGTTGATATGGGAAAGAGTGATCGATAAATTGGTATTTATTGTAACGACTTGATTCCGTAGTTATGTAAAAGTCAATGAAGAAATGGGACAATAAAATCTTTCGTAGTAACTTGGAATTACCCAACCTAGTGAAGATTTGGAAAAAATCAGATTAATTACGGTGTAGGGAAAATCTAGTAATGAATAAGAGATCTAATTTTAAATTTTATTACATGAGTGGATGATGTACCGTGGTTTCACGGTACTTTTAATGCTTTTTCCTTAAGTTTAGTGTGTGTCTAAAGCCTTTTTGTATTGATTTTTTATGTAAGTTTCTCTTTATTTGCAGGAAATCTGTCCAAAGATGAACGCGGGAGTTTTGAACAAGAAAGGCAGAAGAGACCACCTACGGAGCTTATGACGGTCCGTAGGTGGCATCGTAGTGAAGAGAGAAGCTGCTGAAGGAAGATGGGGAAGTCTGACCAAGTGTGGGACTACGGAAGTGCATGACGGACCGTCATAGCCTCGACGATTCATCCTGCTTGTTCGTCGTGATGATCAGAGAGTAGTCCCAGCACCCAAATTCCAAGAAGTTTAAGTATTTTGTAACGGAGACCCTCGACGGACCGTCGTGTTTGGAATGGTCCGTCATACTTGTCCGTCGAGGGGAATGAAGAAAGCAGCAGAAGAATGTGTGAAGTATGGGACGACGGAGGCTATAACGGTCCGTCGTGTCCATGACGGTCTGTCACGAGGTCCGTCGACCCAGACGCGTTTGGACAGATTTTCAGTAAATAGAATCCTTCTTTGATTAGGTTTTGTTTTTATTATAAATAGTTCGAAAGACCTCGTTTTTGGGGTTAGACTCTTGACTATTGTTAGTTTTCTTGTTATAGTATTGAACTCTTAATTTTGGTAATTCAAATACTCTTTTCGGAATTGATTGTTGGTAATTTTGTGGATTAATCAAGTTAAATTATGGAATTTATTCGTTCTCATTAAAGTAAGTGCATGAATTCTTCCATTAAAAATATGAATTGTGTAATTATGACCATGGGTAACTAAACTCCATATGACTCATTTTGTGTAATTATGACCATGGAATTTGAAAACTTGAGTTCTACAATCTATTGATGCATAACAGGCAAGAAGTCAGTCCATACCCAAAATGACATCAAAATCTACCATATCTAACTCTACTAGATCAGCCATGGTGATCTTGTAATTGATGGAAATTGGACAATCACGGTAGACTCTTTCCGCTAGAATAGATTCCACAATAGGTGTAGAAACACAGAAGGGTTCACAAAGTTTTTCACGAAGAATCTCAAACTAATTTGCAACATAAGGAGTTACAAAAGACTTGATCTTAGGTCTTACAAAGCATAAACATCAAAAGGAAAGACTTTGATCATACCCATGACAACATCTTGAGAGTTTTCTTGCTCTAGGCAGCTAGTCGTTCCATAGAGGTGGTTTGCCCCTCTGCCAGTACCAGAAGTTTCTCCTCTAGGTGTAGCCCTGTCTGGTGGAGAAACTGCTCATGATTGGGCTCTATTGCCCAGATTTCCACCTTACTGCTTATTCTTAGGACACTCTTTCATGTAGTGCCCCTCTTGACTGCACTTGAAGCAACCCAACTGGACATCACGACACTTACCGTCATGGTTTCTACCATACCTACCACATGCAAAAGCCCAACTACCTCCTTATGCCCACTACCGTGGGACTGGGCTGGTCTAGCCTTAAAATTATGCGAATTCTGGCCATTATACTCACCTCTGTTTCTGAGCGCAGGTGCACTAGCAGATGATGATGCATGCCCCTTTTGTTTCTGAAAATGTGGTCGACTTGAACCACCCTTCAGTTTACCAAACTCATTCCCAATCTTAGATTTCTTGTTCTTGTACTCCTCTCCGTCCCTCAGCTTGTCCTCTTCAACTTGTTGCGCATAGACCATTAACCTTGAAATGTTTATGTCCCCAATGAATATTACAACCCTACCTTCTTTCCTTGAAGAACGATCCAAACAAGAAACAAACAAGCTCATTCTGCTTCTCATATCCTTAATAATCTCTGCAGCAGAGCGAAACACTTGGGTGAATATTAACCGATACTCATGAACACTCAAGGAGTCCTGTTTCAAAGTAAGGAACTCCCGTAACTTTGCTTACTTCAGTTCATGGGGAAAGAAATGCCCCATGATGTTTCTTCAATTCAAGCCCAACTCAGATGTGGTGCATCCTCACCTCTGCCCTCCTTCCATTAATCGAACCAAGTCCTAGCCACATTCGTTAGTTGGTATGCAGACAGTTCGACTCTTTCAATACCACTAACATGCATCACATCGAATACTTTCTTCAACTCTTACAGAAAGTTTTTCGTATCCTTAGTGGTGCTTGAAACAATGAAGCTTGGGGGATTAATCCTCCAGAATTCACGAATTCTCAAAGTATCAGCCCTTTTTTTCGAGCTCCTTTTCGTTGCCCGACTTGGTTGGTCATATCTGGACTCAACATCCAGATAGTCTCATGGAACTCAACATTGGTAACTTCCCTCTGAGGTTGCACTTCAGGTGCATTAGATACCTCAAGCTCCTCGACATTTCTTTTTGTCTGGATGACCTCTGACTGCTCTTACTGGTGGCACGATGATTTGAAACACGCACAACAACGAATTAGAGTTAAACTTTTTGAAGATAAATTCTAACGCACGAAGTGAGTATGAAAGAAGTGAGAAATTCCTAAATGTTGTCGCCTCCTAATCAAAGATGCGACATTCCTCACTCCGATGAATAAGACTCTATAAACGAGGATTCATAGACTCTCTAGGACTCTTGAACCTTGTGATCTGATATCAAGTTTGTCATTCCGGAACCTAAACCCTAGACGTGGTCGAACCCAACGACCATTGTGGCCTTGAGCAAACCCTTGGTCTGGCTTACTTAACTCAGCGGAAGACTTATCTTCACTTATAAATCTTTAACATTCTCATGAAAAATACGGGCGGTCTTGGGGAGTCGTGACTGGACTTTTGGATCCTTTATACTATATTTTACCTATTTAACGTCTTTTTACATGTTTTATACTTCATATGACACTCCCAAACCTTCACCAAATATAACGACGTCTACTAGTTCAATTTAGCTAGTTTCCTGACGTCAAGGTCCCAAATCATCAATTTCAAGTTTAGAAGAAAACCCATTTGTAGAGAAAAACTCTAAAAATAGGGTGTTTTAGAAATCAACTTTGAGAGGACCTCTTGGGGAAAGGAATCCTAAGATTGAAGAACACATATCTTAATGAAGCTTAATCCACAACATTCAAGTGAAATCCTAGAGAAATTTAGCTTCTTCTTCAAGATTTCTTGTTCTTCAATGGAGGTTGAGTTGAGAGAGAAATTAGAGAGAGGTGATAGCTTTTGGGTTTTGATTTAAGGATTTAATTTGAGTGATGAAATTGACTTAAACCTGACCTAAAACCAATATATACTCGTCCCCTAAATTACGCAAAAGACCCTAACTTAATTGGGTCTTTTTGTGAAGTCAAATTGACTTCAACGACGGAACGAATTTGAGAAGTGGCTGCGCATCGTGGGGGCCATTTCATTATTTTTTCTAAATCCAGGTTGAGGCAGTGATCCTCATTGAGGCCCCGTGTCGCGAGGAAATTTTTTCCTTCCTTGTGTTCGCTGCGCGACGCGTGGCTGGTTCCATATCTTGGTTGTTGCAGCTTTGGCAGCTTGCTAGCCAATGTTCAAGTATTCCTCAAGGACCCTTGGGCGTCTTTGGGGAGTCGTGACTGGACTTTTGGATCCTTTATACTATATTTACCTATTTAACGTCTTTTACATGTTTTATACTTCATATGACACTCCCAAACCTTCACCAAATATAACGACGTCTACTAGTTCAATTTAGCTAGTTTCCTGACGTCAAGGTCTTTCTTTGTCGTTTAGGCTCTAAATTATTCTAACTGAATTTATAAGATTAATATAGGTTGGAAACATTATTTTAACCATTATTTAATAGGCGAGGATCTAGTCTATGTCATGGAACTTCTGGAGTGTTAGAGAAAATTTATATTGTGAGATGTAGATGTTGATAAGAACTATGATTGTTTGGGTATTATGAGCGTTTGTTGTTGGTTTAGGTTCACCTATAATTGTGGCGAGTTTTGATTTTAGAATTTTATCATGGTTATGTGAGGAAGGATAAGTCCTATGATTGTGTCAAGATCCTTGATAACATGTGGCAGACTGTGTACGAACAACATTGGTGGTTGTTGGGATCATTTTGTTGATTAGTTAAGTTTACATACAACAATATGTACTACTCGAGTGTTGAGATGAATTCATTGATCCATGGTAAGGGAGGATTTTTAGGTATTAAATTGGTTATTTTGATGTTGATATGTGAAACCCTTAGGAGGCAATGAGATTCGGTAAGAAAGGCATACGAGAGAAGTACCCCTACTATTTTGACGTTTCAAATACTACTCTACCTTTATTTTACCCAAGTATTTCCTAGTTGATATGGGAAAGAGTGATCGATAAATTGGTATTTATTGTAACGACTTGATTCGTAGTTTTGTAAAAGTCAATGAAGAAATGGGACAATAAAATCTTTCGTAGTAACTTGGAATTACCCAACCTAGTGAAGATTTGGAAAAATCAGATTAATTAGGTGTAGGGAAAATCTAGTAATGAATAAGAGATCTAATTTTAAATTTTATTACATGAGTGGATGATGTACCGTGGTTTCACGGTACTTTTAATGCTTTTTCCTTAAGTTTAGTGTGTGTCTAAAGCTTTTTGTATTGATTTTTTATGTAAGTTTCTCTTTATTTGCAGGAAATCTGTCCAAAGATGAACGCGGGAGTTTTGAACAAGAAAGGCAGAAGAGACCACCTACGGAGCTTATGACGCGTCCGTAGGTGGCATCGTAGTGAAGAGGAAGCTGCTGAAGGAAGATGGGGAAGTCTGACCAAGTGTGGGACTACGGAAGTGCATTAATGTGGAATTCGGTGTCATAGAACCCTACACCGAAAGAAGGTGGACTACTTGCCGAGGTAGTATCAAAACATAAACATAGCATATAGGTGGATCCATTAGCTAGTATTCCTATGGGGGAAACATAGTTCAAGAACTAGGAGACATGTTTGAGACCCTCTTTATGACATTTGCATAGTAATATCTATCTCAAGACTACAATAGTGAACCTACCTTCCCTACTTGGGAAGGGACACTCCTCACTACTAGTTCACTCGGTGCTAAGCTAAAGTACCTTTCGAAATGTCTTTCTTTAACAATCATAACTTAGTTTAGATCAAGGAGACTAACTCCTTGTATAGTCATAATCATTATTTCAATATTAATTGCATGAGAACATCCTTTCAATACAACCCTCATATGTGAGATTAGCACATTATCATCATTATGTCATAATAAGGCACATAGGCAATTCATAACCAACCTTATATCATTACATCTTAAGAATAATCTCACAATAACATAATCAAGACATTTCAATTATATCATCATGCAAAAACCTACTTAATCCAATCACAAGATATACTTCAATTGAACTTCATCATCAAGTACAAGTTATCATAATTGAAGTAAAAGTTTGAGATCACAAGGTCTTACCAATTCTCCTTCAAAAGCCATCATCCATGGTCTTACCATCAACCAACCAATTTCATCAAATAATAGGTGTAATAACATCATACAATAGTAATGAACACATTTACTAAGTCAATTGTATCATGATTATCCAAATTAACTTCAATTCATAACTAGGGTTAGGGGAGAAAGGTTCATCAGTAATTCTTCAATATATAGATCCAATCCTAACAGTACATAACCCTAGGCAGCCCATGAACAAATTAGAATAGTTCAGACAAGTCAAACAATCAATGCATTATACAATTCCCATCAATTCACAAGCACGATCCAAGATTTGGGGGAATTGGGGAAAAGACATGAATCAAACAAAATTATCATTAATCAAATCAATTATTAAAAAATCCATAATTAATTAGTCATAGAAAATCACAATTAATCATAATGAATCATCAATTTCAAGTTTAGAAGAAAACCCATTTGTAGAGAAAAACTCTAAAAATAGGGTGTTTTAGAAATCAACTTTGAGAGGACCTCTTGGGGAAAGGAATCCCAAGATTGAAGAACACATATCTTAATGAAGCTTAATCCACAACATTCAAGTGAAATCCTAGAGAAATTTAGTTTCTTCTTCAAGATTTCTTGTTCCTTCAATGGAGGTTGAGTTGAGAGAGAAATTAGAGAGAGGTGATAGCTTTTGGGTTTTGATTTAAGGATTTAATTTGAGTGAATGAAATTGACTTAAACCTGACCTAAAACCAATATATACTCGTCCCCTAAATTACGCAAAAGACCCCTAACTTAATTGGGTCTTTTTGTGAAGTCAAATTGACTTCAAACGACGCGAACGAATTTGAGAAGTGGCTGCGCATCGTGGGGGCCATTTCATTATTTTTTCTAAATCCAGGTTGAGGCAGTGATCCTCATTGAGGCCCCGTGTCGCGAGGAAAATTTTTTCCTTCCTTCTGTTCGCTGCGCGACGCATGGCTGGTTCCATATCTTGGTTGTTGCAAGCTTCTTTGGCAGCTTGCTAGCCAATGTTCAAGTATTCCTCAAGGACCCTTCGGGCGGTCTTTGGGGAGTCGTGACTGGACTTTTGGATCCTTTATACTATATTTTACCTATTTAACGTCTTTTTACATGTTTTATACTTCATATGACACTCCCAAACCTTCACCAAATATAACGACGTCTACTAGTTCAATTTAGCTAGTTTCCTGACGTCAAGGTCCCAAATCATCAATTTCAAGTTTAGAAGAAAACCCATTTGTAGAGAAAAACTCTAAAAATAGGGTGTTTTAGAAATCAACTTTGAGAGGACCTCTTGGGGAAAGGAATCCTAAGATTGAAGAACACATATCTTAATGAAGCTTAATCCACAACATTCAAGTGAAATCCTAGAGAAATTTAGCTTCTTCTTCAAGATTTCTTGTTCCTTCAATGGAGGTTGAGTTGAGAGAGAAATTAGAGAGAGGTGATAGCTTTTGGGTTTTGATTTAAGGATTTAATTTGAGTGAATGAAATTGACTTAAACCTGACCTAAAACCAATATATACTCGTCCCCTAAATTACGCAAAAGACACCTAACTTAATTGGGTCTTTTTGTGAAGTCAAATTGACTTCAAACGACGCGAACGAATTTGAGAAGTGGCTGCGCATCGTGGGGGCCATTTCATTATTTTTTCTAAATCCAGGTTGAGGCAGTGATCCTCATTGAGGCCCCGTGTCGCGAGGAAAATTTTTTCCTTCCTTGTGTTCGCTGCGCGACGCGTGGCTGGTTCCATATCTTGGTTGTTGCAAGCTTCTTTGGCAGCTTGCTAGCCAATGTTCAAGTATTCCTCAAGGACCCTTGGGCGTCTTTGGGGAGTCGTGACTGGACTTTTGGATCCTTTATACTATATTTTACCTATTTAACGTCTTTTTACATGTTTTATACTTCATATGACACTCCCAAACCTTCACCAAATATAACGACGTCTACTAGTTCAATTTAGCTAGTTTCCTGACGTCAAGGTCTTTCTTTGTCGTTTAGGCTCTAAATTATTCTAACTGAATTTATAAGATTAATATAGGTTTGGAAACATTATTTTAACCATTATTTAATAGGCGAGGATCTAGTCTATGTCATGGAACTTCTGGAGTGTTAGAGAAAATTTATATTGTGAGATGTAGATGTTGATAAGAACTATGATTGTTTGGGTATTATGAGCGTTTGTTGGTTGGTTTAGGTTCACCTATAATTGTGGCGAGTTTTGATTTTAGAATTTTATCATGGTTATGTGAGGAAGGATAAGTCCTTATGATTGTGTCAAGATCCTTGATAACATGTGGCAGACGTGTGTACGAACAACATTGGTGGTTGTTGGGATTCATTTTGTTGATTAGTTAAGTTTACATACAACAATATGTACTACTCGAGTGTTGAGATGAATTCATTGATCCATGGTAAGGGAGGATTTTTAGGTATTAAATTGGTTATTTTGATGTTGGATATGTGAAACCCTTAGGAGGCAATGAGATTCGGTAAGAAAGGCATACGAGAGAAGTACCCCTACTATTTTGACGTTTCAAATACTACTCTACCTTTATTTTACCCAAGTATTTCCTAGTTGATATGGGAAAGAGTGATCGATAAATTGGTATTTATTGTAACGACTTGATTCCGTAGTTATGTAAAAGTCAATGAAGAAATGGGACAATAAAATCTTTCGTAGTAACTTGGAATTACCCAACCTAGTGAAGATTTGGAAAAAATCAGATTAATTAAGGTGTAGGGAAAATCTAGTAATGAATAAGAGATCTAATTTTAAATTTTATTACATGAGTGGATGATGTACCGTGGTTTCACGGTACTTTTAATGCTTTTTCCTTAAGTTTAGTGTGTGTCTAAAGCCTTTTTGTATTGATTTTTTATGTAAGTTTCTCTTTATTTGCAGGAAATCTGTCCAAAGATGAACGCGGGAGTTTTGAACAAGAAAGGCAGAAGAGACCACCTACGGAGCTTATGACGGTCCGTAGGTGGCATCATAGTGAAGAGAGAAGCTGCTGAAGGAAGATGGGGAAGTCTGACCAAGTGTGGGACTACGGAAGTGCATGACGGACCGTCATAGCCTCGACGATTCATCCTGCTTGTTCGTCGTGATGATCAGAGAGTAGTCCCAGCACCCAAATTCCAAGAAGTTTAAGTATTTTGTAACGGAGACCCTCGACGGACCGTCGTGTTTGGAACGGTCCGTCATACTTGTCCGTCGAGGGGAATGAAGAAAGCAGAAGAAGAATGTGTGAAGTATGGGACGACGGAGGCCATAACGGTCCGTCGTGTCCATGACGGTCTGTCACGAGGTCCGTCGACCCAGACGCGTTTGGACAGATTTTCAGTAAATAGAATCCTTCTTTGATTAGGTTTTGTTTTTATTATAAATAGTTCGAAAAACCTCGTTTTTGGGGTTAGACTCTTGACTATTGTTAGTTTTCTTGTTATAGTATTGAACTCTTAATTTTAGTAATTCAAATACTCTTTCCGGAATTGATTGTTGGTAATTTTGTGGATTAATCAAGTTAAATTCTGGAATTTATTCGTTCTCATTAAAGTAAGTGCATGAATTCTTCCATTAAAAATATGAATTGTGTAATTATGACCATGGGTAACTAAACTCCATATGACTCATTTTGTGTAATTATGACCATGGAATTTGAAAACTTGAGTTCTACAATCTATTGATGCATAACAGGCAAGAAGTCAGTCCATACCCAAAATGACATCAAAATCTACCATATCTAACTCTACTAGATCAGCCATGGTGATCTTGTAATTGATGGAAATTGGACAATCACGGTAGACTCTTTCCGCTAGAATAGATTCCACAATAGGTGTAGAAACACAGAAGGGTTCACAAAGTTTTTCAGGAAGAATCTCAAACTAATTTGCAACATAAGGAGTTACAAAAGACTTGATCTTAGGTCTTACAAAGCATAAACATCAAAAGGAAATACTTTGATCATACCCATGACAACATCTTGAGAGTTTTCTTGCTCTAGGCAGCTAGTCGTTCCATAGAGGTGGTTTGCCCCTCTGCCAGTACCAGAAGTTTCTCCTCTAGGTGTAGCCCTGTCTGGTGGAGAAACTGCTCATGATTGGGCTCTATTGCCCAGATTTCCACCTTACTGCTTATTCTTAGGACACTCTTTCATGTAGTGCCCCTCTTGACTGCACTTGAAGCAACCCAACTGGACATCACGACACTTACCGTCATGGTTTCTACCATACCTACCACATGCAAAAGCCCAACTACCTCCTTATGCCACACTACCGTGGGACTGGGCTGGTCTAGCCTTAAAATTATGCGAATTCTGGCCATTATACTCACCTCTGTTTCTGAGCGCAGGTGCACTAGCAGATGATGATGCATGCCCCTTTTGTTTCTGAAAATGTGGTCGACTTGAACCACCCTTCAGTTTACCAAACTCATTCCCAATCTTAGATTTCTTGTTCTTGTACTCCTCTCCGTCCCTCAGCTTGTCCTCTTCAACTTGTTGCGCATAGACCATTAACCTTGAAATGTTTATGTCCCCAATGAATATTACAACCCTACCTTCTTTCCTTGAAGAACGATCCAAACAAGAAACAAACAAGCTCATTCTGCTTCTCATATCCTTAATAATCTCTGCAGCAGAGCGAAACACTTGGGTGAATATTAACCGATACTCATGAACACTCAAGGAGTCCTGTTTCAAAGTAAGGAACTCCCGTAACTTTGCTTACTTCAGTTCATGGGGAAAGAAATGCCCCATGATGTTTCTTCAATTCAAGCCCAACTCAGATGTGGTGCATCCTCACCTCTGCCCTCCTTCCATTGATCGAACCAAGTCCTAGCCACATTCGTTAGTTGGTATGCAGACAGTTCGACTCTTTCAACACAACTAACATGCATCACATCGAATACTTTCTTCAACTCTTACAGAAAGTTTTTCGTATCCTTAGTGGTGCTTGAAACAATGAAGCTTGGGGGATTAATCCTCCAGAATTCACGAATTCTCAAAGTATCAGCCCTTTTTTTCGAGCTCCTTTTCGTTGCCCGACTTGGTTGGTCATATCTGGACTCAACATCCAGATAGTCTCATGGAACTCAACATTGGTAACTTCCCTCTGAGGTTGCACTTCAGGTGCATTAGATACCTCAAGCTCCTCGACATTTCTTTTTGTCTGGATGACCTCTGACTGCTCTTCCTGGTGGCACGATGATTTGAAACACGCACAACAACGAATTAGAGTGAAACTTTTTGAAGATAAATTCTAACGCACGAAGTGAGTATGAAAGAAGTGAGAAATTCCTAAATGTTGTCGCCTCCTAATCAAAGATGCGACATTCCTCACTCCGATGAATAAGACTCTATAAACGAGGATTCATAGACTCTCTAGGACTCTTGAACCTTGTGATCTGATATCAAGTTTGTCATTCCCGGAACCTAAACCCTAGACGTGGTCGGAACCCAACGACCATTGTTGGCCTTGAGCAAACCCTTGGTCTGGCTTACTTAACTCAGCGGAAGACTTATCTTCACTTATAAATCTTTAACATTCTCATGAAAAATACTTTAAGTAATAGTCTTGGCAAAAATGGCATTTAAGTCTCAAAAACAATATAAATATATATATATGAATAACAAGAGACCTAAAACTGACTGTCTCACTACCTTTTTGTCAATGAAGCCTTTACTAATATTAAGATGAATGTTATGACAAACACCACAACATTCTAAAATGGAAATATGGAAAGCAATTAAAGAGTCATATGAAATACAAGGAGGCTCACCACTGACTCTGAATGCTCAAGCTGGATTAACGAGGCGCTGGATGCTGATCCTGGTTACCTGTATATGCATCATAAAATGATGCAGGTCAACTGGATTCAGTACATTCAACGTACGATTATGCGTGTTGGAATGCTAAAAAAAACTACTAAGCTTGAAAGGATTAAGAATGAACTTACCTTAGCTCTCCTCAACTCAAGAAGTATAACTCAATATAAAGAAATAAATACACATGCGATATATATATATATATATATATATATATATATATATATATATATATATATATATATATATATATATATAAAGCTTGTAAAACAATGTAAAACTTAGTTCATTAAAATTAATACAATAATAAACTCAACTTTACTTATATATGATAGTAATATAGTTTCTTTGGGAGATTGTCTAACCGACAACCATCACTATGAGCCTAAGAGATGGTACAACATCATATCTCAGGTTGCAATAAGACCACTCTATACCTTGCCATTTGTATAGAACTTGAACTACTAAGTGGATCCACTAGTCTATGCTAAAAAGCACTAAGGATTCATCTAAAAAGTATGATCTTTTATTTGTCCATGCATGCTACATGGTTTATGGAGACTTGAGTTGGTATGAACTCGCGTACCCATATCGATTCTCAATAATACTCCCAAAATACTTAACTCATATGCTTTTAAAACAACTTCTTCTCTAGTTTGAGGTAATTGCTCAAACTTAACTTGGAAAGCTTTCTTGGAAATCATACTTCCCTTTTTGATAACTAGCCGAAGGCTCTATGGAAGTCTAGCTTCCTTTATTTCTCAACATGTGAAAACATTTATAACTCTTAGGGACTACTTAGTTCCCTTATAGATTTATAGAAAAGAACTCACTCTTTGCTCTTTACTTTACTTGAAATTTAACTCTTCGGGAATACTAGTTTCCTTATAGCTTTGAGATCTATACTCAAATTATTACTCATTACTCAACTTGTAGATTAAGCCTTAAAACAAATTAAAAATGTTTATTTAATACTCTTGAAAGTTGTAAGAACTCATTTTTGACTTGTTTCTTAACCTTTAGACTTGACTCTTAACTTCTTTGACTTTGATCTTAACTTTTCTTAAATTGGATTATGGATTCAAGGAGCATGAACTCACATTTATAATTGATTTCATGATGTTTAGATGTACTTTAGAGTGTTGGAATCAATTAGAAATTATAGGTACATTGCTTAGGAATCCGTACGAAAATATGGGGGAAAATGAGATCTCCAAGTGATCCTGGCGCTTTCAGAGGCGCGGTGCGCCAGAGCCTGACGAACACTGGCTGTCCTGAGAAGCTCTTGCTGGCGCGGCGCTCTAGGCCCTATTAGACAGAGGCTGCCCTGAGGGTCTCTGGCAGGTGCGGCACCCCAGGGCTTGTCAGACGGCATTTTCGACTTTTCTTCTCCAATTTTCAATTCTAAACCTTCTAATCTCCCATGGATATCACGCCAATACTTAGGATCACTAAAATACTCAACACCCAATAGTTTCGACTCGTAAAACAACTTGGAAAAACGCATCAAACAACCCAAGTTATACTACAACCGAACCAATAAAGAATTCAACGATTTTTCATCAAGAACTTCAATGTTCAGTATTAAATCTATTCAAATTGAGATGAATTAAACATAATATTGTGTGGGTAGAATAGTTTATCACAGAAAGATCTCGCATACCTTAAAAGTATCACCCTCGATGAAATTCACTCAACTATCTTGGCGTTCTTGGCGAAATCTGGGTCTTTTCTCCTTTCTCCTTCTTCTCTTCTCTTTTCTCCCAAGCCCTAAGCGTATTCAATTTTCTAAAAACTTACTTAAGGCTTAATTTGAAACCTAATAAACCCTTAAAACAAATTAGGAAATAGTAGGGTGAAAAGACTACTTTACCCTTACTAAAATCCAGATTGGATTTTTCTCAATTCAAATGCCCAACTTCCAATAGGCATATCTCCCTAATACGAAATCAAAATTACGTAAACTCGGTGACATTGGAAAGATATCTTTAAGAACTTTCCAACCATAAAAAGAAATGGCCCTAACTCATGCTGAGCTAGAAGTTATAGTCGTTTGAAAATGACAAAAAACTTACTTTTACACTTCCGAATTTTTTTAGATTTCTCCTATTATTTCCAAAAATGACTATTCTTAGTTTCTTTGATTAATCCTAGCTATTTCGGTTTACAAGATGTTACAAGGACTTACCTTGAAGATGAATCTTGAAAAATATTGAAAGAATCTTGGATGAAGTCTTCTGCTTAATATGGAAATCTAATTTTTCCTTGAGCCTTTTATGATTCAAAAAATTTGTTTAGATTTTCTTAGAGGTAAAAAACCAAAAATGACCCTTTTTAATGTTTTTCCATCGGCTAATTCGTTACAACATTGTATCTTGTTACTAAACTAGTCATAACTTTTTACTTAGAAATTGGATTGATACGAAATTCGTGGCATTGGAAAATAGATTCAAATAAATTTAATTTGATAGATATGGCAAGTAACTCTTTATATTCTAGAAGATATGGTTGTTTGAATTTGACCCAAGTAGAATCTTAAATCAAAACATAATCGATAAGAAAACTTGAAGAACACTATAAAGAACTCATCAAGAAATT